>CM033470.1:75742886-76342886 GCA_019447015.1 Hymenochirus boettgeri
ATAGGGGGACTGCAGGTCTAGCAGATATGGTTACGTGCACGTCTACAGATATGGTTACTGCACGTTCTAGCAGATATGGTTCCAGCTGGTCTAGCAGATATGGTTACTGCACGTCTAACAGATTATGGTTACTGCACGTCTAGCAGATTATGGTTACTGCAGGTCTAACAGATATGGTTACTGCAGATACTAACCAGATATGGTTACTGCAGATCTAGCAGATAGCAATGGCGTATCAGGACCTATTTTCTATTTACTGAGTATTAGGTATAAATTACATCTAATAACATTTGGATAGCGGATAACTATTCTGAACATGAACAATAACGCATGTTATTTCTGGAAAGGAAACTGGAGCTGAATGAAGGGTTTCAAAAAACGTTAAATGAACAACTGTGATGCCTTTGATTTTTACAATGTACGGTATTATCATATTGTGGTTAGGCATAAATGAGATTTACAATACCTTACCTTTTGCAATATGTTTAGATTTTTTAATCTACATACCATTCTTCAAGAAGTGAAAATGCAATCTTATTGTTTTACATAAAACATTGGTTATAGTAACATTCAAATAAAAGGCAATTTGAAAGTTTTAAGATTATTTATTGATAAAATCTGGAAATCCTCAATGCTTCATAAAAAGAGCAGATCTATGGTCTTCAGTGTATCCAACTACTAAGCTGCTTGATATTTAACTGTGGGAAAACCATCCTCTCACAGAGACTTTGACAAGAACTGTTCTGCAATACTCATTTATAACAAAACAGACAAACTAAATATACCATGACCTCATAATTATTGGCATGTTTAAGTTAAAATGACTGAACATGGATATAGTCTCACATGATGCAGATGTATTTGCAGCTATTGCATCCTGGACTTCCTGGGGTAGGTTCCTTCCCATTAGGCTAAATGTTATTTACTGTTTAGTCTTGTAGTGCAAACCAAAGCATGTTGCTGTTTTTCATCTGATCTGCATATTATATATCAAACACCCGGCAAGTGTACCCAGCCTGACGGTATGGTTACTGTCTGCAGGTTTTACAGATAAGGTTACTGTTTGTAGGTTGAACAGATATGGATACGCAGGTCTAACAGATATGGTTAAGTTTGTAGATTGAACAGATGGATACTGCAGGTCTACAGATATGGTTAATGTTTGCAGGTCTAATAGATATGGTTACTGAGGTCTAGCAGATATGGTTACTGTTTGCAGGTTGACATATATGGATACTGCAGGTCTAGCAGATATGGTTACTGTTTGCAGGTCTAGCAGATATGGTACTGTTTGCAGGTTGAACAGATATGGATACTGCAGGTCAAAGATAGGTTACTGTTTGCAGGTTGAACAGATATGGATACTGCAGGTCTAGCAGATATGGTTAATGTTTGCAAGTTGAACAGATATGGATACTGCAGGTCTAACAGATATGGTTAATGTTTGCAGGTCTACAGATATGGTTACTGCAGGTCTAGCAGATATGGTTACTGTTTGCAGGTTAACAGATATGGATACGAGGTCTAACAGATAGGTAATGTTTGCAGTCTAGCAGATATGGATACTTCAGGTCTAACAGATAGGTTAATGTTTGCGGTCTAACGCTATGGTTAACTGCAGGTCTAGCAGATATGGTTACTGTTTGCAGGTGAACAGATATGGATACTGCAGGTCAAAGATATGGTTAATGTTTGCAGGTCTAGCAGATATGGATACTGCAAGTCTAACAGATATGGTTAATGTTTGCAGGTCTAACAGATATGGTTACTGCAGGTCTAGCAGATATGGATACTGCAGGTCTAGCAGATATGGTTACTGTTTGCAGGTTGAACAGATATGGATACTGCAGGTCTAGCAGATATGGTTACTGATTGCAGGTCTAGCAGATATGGATACTGCAGGTCTAGCAGATATGGTTACTGTTTGCAGGTTGAACAGATATGGATACTGCAGGTCTAACAGATATGGTTAATGTTTGCAGGTCTAACAGATATGGTTACTGCAGGTCTAGCAGATATGGTTACTGTTTGCAGGTTGAACAGATATGGTTACTGCAGGTCTAGCAGATATGGTTACTGTTTACAGCTTGAACAGATATGGATACTGCAGGTCTAACAGATATGGTTAATGTTTGCAGGTCTAACAGATATGGATACTGCAGGTCTAGCAGATATGGTTACTGATTGCAGGTCTAGCAGATATGGTTACTGTTTGCCGGTTGAACAGATATGGATACTGCAGGTCTAACAGATATGGTTAATGTTTGCAGGTCTAACAGATGTGGTTACTGCAGGTCTAGCAGATATGGTTACTGCAGGTCTAGCAGATATGGTTACTGCAGGTCTAGCAGATATGGTTACTGCAGGTCTAGCAGATATGATTACTGCAGGTCTAGCAGATATGGTTACTGTTTGCAGGTTGAACAGATATGGTTACTGCATGTCTAGCAGATTATTTATTGATAAAATCTGGAAATCCTCAATCCTTCATAAAAAAAGCAGATCTATGGTCTTCAGTGTATCCAACTACTAAGCTGCTTGATATTTAACTGTGGGAAAACCATCCTCTCACAGAGACTTTGACAAGAACTGTTCTGCAATACTCATTTTAATAACAAACAGACAAACTAAATTATCCATGACCTCATAATTATTGGCATGTTTAAGTTAAAATAGACTGAACATGGATATAAGTCTCACATGATGCAGATGTATTTGCAGCTATTGCATCCTGGACTTCCTGGGGTAAGGTTCCTTCCCATTAGGCTAAATGTTATTTACTGTTTAGTCTTGTAGTGCAAACCAAAGCAAGTTGCTTGTTTTTCATCTGATTCTGCATATTATATATCAAACACCCGGCCAAGTGTACCCAGCCTGACAGGTATGGTTACTGTCTGCAGGTTTTACAGATAAGGTTACTGTTTGTAGGTTGAACAGATATGGTTACTGCAGGTCTAGCAGATATGGTTACTGTTTGTAGGTGAACAGAAATGGATACTGCAGGTCACAGATGGTTAATGTTTGCAGTCTAACGATATGGTTAACTGCAGGTCTAGCAGATATGGTTACTGTTTGCAGGTTGACAGATATGGATACTGCAGGTCTAGCAGATATGGTTACTGATTGCGCAGTCTAACAGATATGTTACTGCAGGTCTAACGATATGGTTACTGTTAGTAAGGTTCCTTCCCATTAGGCTAACTGTTATTTACTGTTTAGTCTTCTAGTGCAAAGCAAAGCATGTTGCTTGTTTTTCATCTGATTCTGCATATTATATATCAAACACCCGGCCAAGTGTACCCAGCCTGACAGGTATGGTTACTCTCTGCAGGTTTTACAGATAAGGTTACTGTTTGTAGGTTGAACAGAAATGGATACTCAGGCTTAACAGATATGGTTAATGTTTGCAGGTCTAACAGATATGTTAATGTTTGCAGGTCTAACAGATATGGTTACTGCAGGTCTAGCAGATTAGGTTACTGTTTGAGGTTGAACATATATGGATACTGCAGGTCTCTAGACAGATATGGTTACTGTTTGCAGGTCTAGCAGATATGGTTACTGTTTGCAGGTTGAACAGATATGGATACTGCAGGTCTAGCAGATATGGTTACTGTTTGCAGGTTGAACAGATATGGATACTGCAGGTCTAGCAGATATGGTTACTGTTTGCAGGTTGAACAGATATGGATACTGCAGGTCTAACAGATATGGTTTACTGTTTGCAGTGTTGAACAGATATGGATACTGCAGGTCTAACAGATATGGTTATTGTTTGCAGGTCTAGCAGATTAGGATACTGCAGGGTCTAACAGATATGGTTACTGTTTGCAGGTTGAACAGATATGGATACTGCAGGTCTAGCAGATATGGTTACTGATTGCAGGTCAACAGATATGGTTACTGCAGGTCTAACAGATATGGTTACTGTTTGCAGGTTGAACAGTATGGATACTGCGGTCTAGCAGATATGGTTATGATTGCAGGTCTAGAGATATGGTTACTGTTTGCAGGTTGAACAGATATGGATACTGCAGGTTCTAACATGATATGGTTAATGTTGCAGTCTAACAGATATGGTTACTGCAGGTCTAGCAGAGAGTATGGTTACTGTTTGCAGGTTGAACAGATATGGATACTGCAGGTCTAACAGATATGGTTACTGTTTGCAGGTCTAGCAGATATGGATACTGCAGGTCTAACAGATATGGTTACTGTTTGCAGGTTGAACAGAAATGGATACTGCAGGTCTAGCAGATATGGTTACTGATTGCAGGTCTAGCAGATATGGATACTGCAGGTCTAACAGATATGGTTACTGTTTGCAGGTTGAACAGATATGGATACTGCAGGTACCCAATCTTTTATAAATAGGGCCCCATATCTGCTAGACTGCAGTATCCATATCTGTTCAACCTGCAAACAGTAACCATATCTGCTAGACCTGCAGTAACCATATCTGTTAGACCTGCAAACATTAACCATATCTGTTAGACCTGCAGTACCATATCGTTCAACCTGCAAACAGTAACCATATCTGCTAGACCTGCAGTACATATCTTTCAACCTGCAACAGTAACCATATCTGCGAGACTGCAGTAACCATATCTGTTAGCTTGCAAACATTAACCATATCTGTTAGACCTGCAGTATCCAATCTGTTCAACCTGCAAAAAGTAACCATATCTGCTAGACCTGCAGTAACCAATCTGTTAGACTGCAAACATAACCATATCTGTTAGACCTGCAGTTCCTATCTGTTCAACCTGCAAACAGTAACCATATCTGCTAGACTGCAATCAGTAAACCATATCTTAGACCGCAGTATCCATATCTGTCAACCTGCAAACAGTAACCATATCTGTTAGACCTGCAGTAACCCTATCTGTTAGACCTGCAATCAGTAACCATATCTGCTAGACCTGCAGTATCCATATCTGTTCAACCTGCAAACAGTAACCATATCTGTTAGACCTGCAGTATCCATATTGCTAGACACTGCAAACAATAACCATATCTGTTAGACCTGCAGTATCCATATCTGTTCAACCCTGCAAACAGTAACCATATCTGTTAGACCTGCAGTATCCATATCTGTTCAACATGCCCAACAGTAACCATATCTGCTAGACCTGCAGTATCCATATCTGTTCAACCTGCAAACAGTAACCATATCTGCTAGACCTGCAGTTCCATATCTGTTCAACCTGCAAACAGTACCATATCTGCTAGACCTGCAAACAGTAACCAATCTGCTAGACTGCAGTATCCATATATGTTCAACCTGCAAACAGTAACCATATCTGCTAGACCTGCAGTAACCATATCGTTAGACCTGCAAACATTAACCATATCTGTTGACTGCAAACATTAACCATATCTGTTAGACCTGCAGTATCCATTTCTGTTCAACCTACAAACAGTAACCTTATCTGTAAAACCTGCAGAGAGTAACCATACCTGTCAGGCTGGGTACACTTGGCCGGGTGTTTGATATATAATATGCAGAATCAGATGAAAAACAAGCAACATGCTTTGCTTTGCACTAGAAGACTAAACAGTAAATAACAGTTAGCCTAATGGGAAGGAACCTTACCTAAACAGTAACCATATCTGTTAGACCTGCAGTAACAATATCTGTTAGACCTGCAATCAGTAACCATATCTGCTAGACCTGCAGTATCCATATCTGTTCAACCTGCAAACAGTAACCATATCTGCTAGACCTGCAGTAGACCATATCTGTTAGGACCTGCAAACATTAACCCTATCTGTTAGACCTGCAGTATCCATTTCTGTTAACCTACAAAACAGTAACCATATCTGCTAGACCTGCAGTAACCATATCTGTTCAACCTACAAAACAGTAACCTTATCTGTAAAACCTGCAGACAGTAACCCTATACCTGTCAGGCTGGGTACACTTGGCCGGGTGTTTGATATATAATATGCAGAATCGATGAAAACCAAGCACTCTGCTTTGGTTTGCACTACAAGACCTAAACAGTAAATAACATTTAGCCTAATGGGAAGGAACCTTACCCCAGGAAGTCCAGGATGCAATAGCTGCAATACTCGCATCATGTGAGACTTAATCCATGTTCAGTCATTTTAACTTAAACATGCCAATAATTATGAGGTCATGTAATTTAGTTTGTCGTTTGTATTAAAATGAGTATTGCAGAACAGTTCTTGTCAAAGTCTCTGTGAGGGATGGTTTCCCACAGTTAAATATCAAGCAGCTTAGTAGTTGGATACACTGAAGACCATAGATCTGCTTTTTTTATGAAGGATGAGGATTTCAGATTTTATCAATAAATAATCTGCTAGACATGCAGTAACCATATCTGTTCACCTGCAAACAGTAACCATATCTGCTAGACTGCAGTAATCAATCTGCTAGACCTGCAGTAACCATATCATGCTAGACCTGCAGTAACCATATCTGCTAGACCTGCAGTAACCATACTGCTAGACCGCAGTAACACATCTGTTAGACCTGCAAACATTAACCAATCTGTTAGACCTGCAGTATCCATATCTGTTCAACGGCAAACAGTAACCATATCTGCTAGACCTGCAATCAGTAACCATATCTGCTAACCTGCAGTATCCAATCTTGTTGACCTGCAAACATAACCTATATTGTTAGACCTGCAGGATCCAATCTGTTCAAGCGTAAAACAGTAACCATATTGCTAGACTGCAGAACCATATCTGTTCAACCTGCAAAGTAACCCTATCGCTAGACCTGCAGTAACCATATCTGTTAGACCTGCAAACATTAACCATATCTGTTAGACCTGCAGTATCCATATCTGTTCAACCTGCAAACAGTAACCATATCTGCTAGACCTGCAGTAACCATATCTGTGAGATCTGCAGTAACCATATCTGCTAGACCTGCAGTATCACATATCTGTTCAAACTGCAAACAGAACCAATCTGCTAGACCTGCAGTATCCATATCTGCTAGACCTGCAGTAACCATATCTGTTATACCTGCAAACATTAACCATATCTGTTAGACCTGCAGTATCCATCTGCTAGACCTGCAAACATAACCATATCTGTTAGACTGCAGTATCCAATCTGTTCAACCTGCAAACAGTAACCATATCTGCTAGACCTGCAGTAACCATATCGTTAGATGCAAACATTAACCAATCTGTTAGACTGAAGTATCCATATCTGCTAGACCTGCAACATTAACCATATCTGTTAGACTGCAGTATCCATATCGTTCAACCTGCAAACAGTAACCATATACTGCTAGACCTGCAGTAACCATATCTGTTAGACTGCAAACATTAACCATATTGTTAGACTGCAGTATCCATATCTGTTCAACTTGCAAACATTAACCATATCTGCTAGACCTGCAGTATCCATATCTGTTCAACCTGCAAACAGTAACCATATCTGTAGACCTGCAGACCATATCTGTTCAACCTGCAAACAGGAACCATATCTGCTAGACCTGCAAACAGAACCTATCTGCTAGACCTGCAGTATCCATAATGTTCAACCTGCAAACAGTAACCATATCTGCTAGACCTGCAGTAACCATATCTATTAGACCTGCAAACATTAACCCTATTGTTAGACCTGCAGTATCCATATCTGTTCAATCTCAAAATTAACCATATCTGTTAGACCTGCAGTATCCATATCTGTTCAACCTACAAACAGTAACCTTATCTGTAAAACCGCAGACAGTAACCATACCTGTCAGGCTGGGTACACTTGGCCGGGTGTTTGATATATAATGCAGAATCAGATGAAAACAAGCAACATGTTTGGTTTGCACTACAAGACTAAACAGTAAATAACATTTAGCCTAATGGGAAGGAACCTACCCAGGAAGTCCAGGATGCAATAGCTGCAAATACATTGCACTGTGAGACTTATATCCATGTTCAGTCTATTTAACTTAAACATGCAATAATTATGAGGTCATGGATAATTTAGTTTGTCTGTTTGTTATAAATGAGTATTGCAGAACAGTTCTTGTCAAAGTCTCGTGAGAGGATGGTTCCCACACGTTAAATATCAAGCAGCTTAGTAGTTGGATACACTGAAGACCATAGATCTGCTCTTTTTTTGAAGCATTGAGGATTTCCAGATTTTATCAATAAAATAATCTTAAAACTTTCAAATTGCCTTTTTATTGAATGTTACTATAACCAATGTTTTATGTAAAACAATAAGATTGCATTTCACTTCTTGAAGAATGGTATGTAGATTAAAAAATCTAAACATATTGCAAAAGGTAAGGTAATGTAAAATCTCATTTAATGCCTAACCACAATATGTATAATACCGTACATTGTAAAAATCAAAGCATCACAGTTGTTCATTTAACGTTTTTTGAAACCCTTCATTCAGCTCCAGTTTCCTTTCCAGAAATAACATGCGTTATTGTTCATGTTCAGAATAGTTATCCGCTATCCAAATGTTATTAGATGTATTTTATACCTAATACTCAGTAAATAGAAAATAGGTCCTGATACGCCATTGCTATCTGCTGATCTGCAGTAACCATATCTGTTAGATCTGCAGTAACCATATCGTTTAGACCTGCAGTAACCATATCTGCTAGACGTGCAGTAACCATATCTGTAGACGTGCAGTAACCATATCTGCTAGACCTGCAGAACCATATCTGCTAGAGTGCAGTAACCATATCTAGACTATTAGACTGCAGTAACCATATCTGCGACTTGCAGTAACAATCTGCTAGACTCAGTAACATTGCTAGACCTGGTACACGTAACTGCAGTACATAGACTGCAGTAAACCTTCTGCTAGACTGCAGTAACCATATCTGCTAGACGCAGTAACCATATCTGCTAGACCTGCAGTAAACATATCTGCTAGACCTGCAGTAACCATATCTGCTAGACCTGCAGTAACCATATCTGCTAGACCTGCAGAACCATATCTGCTAGACCTGCAGTAACCATATCTGCTAGACTGCAGTAACCATATCTGCTAGACCTGCAGTAAACCATAATCTGCTAGACCTGCAGAAACCATATCTGCTAGACTGCAGTAACCATATTTGCTAGACTGCTAGTAACCATATCTGCTAGACCTGCAGTAACCATATCTGTAGACGTGCAGTTACAGGTAACCATATCTGCTAGACATGCAGTACCATATCTGCTAGACCTGCAGTATCCATATCTGTTCAACCTGAACAGTAAACCAACTGTAGACCTGCAGTAACCAATATGCAGACCTGCAGTAACCATATCTGCTAGACGTGCAGTAACCATATCTGCTTAGTGACCTGCAGTAACCATATTTGCTAGACCTGCAGTAACCATATCTGCTAGACCTGCAGTAACCATATCTGCTAGACCTGCTAGAACATACTGTAGACTGCGTAACCATACTGCTAGACTGCAGAACATATCTGTAGATCTGCAGTAACCAATCTGTGAGACCTGCAGTAACCATATCTGCTAGACTGCAGTAACCATATCTGCTAGACGTGCATGTAACCATATCTGCTAGAGGCAGTAACCATATCTGCTAGACCTGCAGTAACCATATCTGCTGACCGTGCAGTAAACCATATCTGCTAGACGTGCAGTAACCATATCTGCTAGACCTGCGTAACCATATCTGCTAGACCTGCAGTAACCATATCTGCTAGACCTGCAGTAACCATATTGCAGACCTGCCGTAAACATATCTGCTAGACCTGCCAGTAAACATATCTGCTAGACCTGCAGTAACCATATCTGCTAGACCGACCAGTAGTAACCATATCTGCTAGACCTGCAGTAACCATATCGCTAGACTGCAGTAACATATCTGCTAGACCTGCAGTAACCAATCGCTAACTCAGATACCATATCTGTCACCTGCACAGTAACCATATCTGCTAGACCTGCAGTAACCATATCTGCAGACTGCAGTAACCATATTGCTAGACCTGCAGTAACCATATCTGCTAGACGCCGATAACCATATATGTTAGACCTGCAGTAACCAAATCTGACAGTAGACTCAGCTCAGTAACAATATACCAGTATGTAGACTCAGTAACCATATGCTAGACTGCAGTAACCATATCTGTGAGACCGCAGTAACCATATCTGTGAGATCTGCAGTAACCATATCTGCTAGACCTGCAGTAACCATATCGTGAGATCTGCAGTAACCAAATTTGTTAGACCTGCAGAAACCATATCTGCTAGACCTTCAGTAGCAATATACCAGTATGTTAGACCTGAGAGTAAGCAATCTGCTAGAATGCAGTAACCATATCTGTAGACCTTCAGTAACCACATCTGTTAGCCTGCAAACAGTAACCATACTGCTAGACCTGCCGTATCCATATCTGGCAACTGCAAACATAACCATATCTGTAAAACCTGCAGACAGTAACCATATCTGTCAGGCTGGTACACTTGGCCGGGTTGTTGATATATGATGTGCAGAATCAAATGAAAAACAAGCAAACATGCTTCGGTTTGCACTAAAGACTAAACAGTAAATAACATTTAGCCTAATGGGAAAGAACCTTACCCCAGGAAGTCCAGGATGCAATAGCTGCAAATACATCTGCATCATGGGAGACTTGTATACATATATCAAATAAATGTCAGATAAAAAATAGAACTTGGAAAGCAAAGTAAATCTCAAATGAATTGCAGCAGCCAATGAAAGCTGCTTGAACATTCTTCATTGAACAATATTCTATATAACGTTCAGTGTGGTTACTTGTATGTTATGTTATATATAGCGACACATTGGGGACACAGCGCTGTACAGTATTAAAATACAATAAAGTCATACAAGGGGGATAAATACATAGATAGTTCAGTACATAAATATAACTTATATAAATAGAAGTGCTAGGGCTTTGCCACAAGAGTAATGAGCTACAATCTCGTTAAATTAGTTTACTTATTATTTTCATTACAACCCGCACACTTTTTTTGAACAGTAAGCACTAAGCTCCAGAATAAATGCTATGTGATAACAAAGAGAAAGGGCTAGTTTAAGTACCACATTGCAAGCAGATTAATCCTACAGTCAATGTTATTGATGGAGTTGGGGTATTGTTCTTTATTCAGGGAAGACAAAATAAAAAAATAATAATGTAAAACATTTATGAAACATAATAATAGTTGTTTCATTAAAGGAGAACTATTCTGCACAAAATCTTGTTTAAAATCAGTTAAAGTAAAAGTGTACCTGTGCGGGAGGTAGGGTTAATTAATCCTACCTGCTAATATCATATTGGTGAGGGAGCTTACTCATTACTTCAAGCTGTTTTTTTAATATGGGAAAGCCCTGGACACTAATCTGGCAGACAAAAACTGTACATGCTGGTGCTCTTAGGAATATAGGAATATTGGGAGGTCGGAATAATCAGTCTTGCCTTCCTGCCTGCCCAAATGTACATTTTTACAATGTAGATGTCTTTGAATCTCACAACAGATAAAAAGAAACTAGTGAAAGCCTACTTGGCTATGTGTATGAAGCATGTCTTCCTATTGGATGGAAGAAGAAGTGATGTCATTCTCGTTATATTCTACTCTTCATAGTTGCACCTTTGTACATAGGGGGAATTTTTGGGGTAATAGATTCTCTCTGGGTTTCCAGAGAACAGAAAGCATGCTGCATGAGTTTTGGTCAAGAGAATGTTGAAATGCATGGAACATGACATGGCCTTTTTTGCTGTATCACTTATCATGATACAATTTAGATGTATATATGATTCCATGATTATGGTCATAACTGTTGCTGAACATGAAAAATGTTCATGTATAAACAAAAAATGGGAGGGTTTTTATGTAAATGGCCTAATGTGGTTCAGTTACATCCTCTAATCACCAGGCCTATTAGGTGATACATCAATACACTCAATAACAACAATAATATATAAATATAGGTAGTTGAGGTTAGTTGTTTTGTTAAAAACATATTGTTACATCAACCCATAGAAATAGAAGTTTTAGGCTTCATTTTCAGAAGGGTTTTTCACTGTGAGAACGGTAAAGCTATGGAACTGTCTTCCAGTGGACGTTGTTATGGCAGGTTCATTGGTCGTTTCAAAAAAAGCTGGATGAGTTTCTGCCAAAGTTATGTTGCAAGTTACTGGTATTGATAATATAAGTAGAGTTGATCCAGGGTATTCCAATGCCACTTGGAGTCAGGAAGGTATTTTCCCCTTCATAATTTGGTGGGGTTTTTTTTTTTGTTTGTTTTGCTTCCTCTGGATCAACAGTTAAGCTGGGTACACACAATGAGATATTTCGCTCTGATCGACCGATAGTTCCGTGTATCGGTCGATCGGAACGAAATTATCGCATCCGAATGTGGCCATGTCCGACGATCGTTCGTCTGAAACGGACGAAAGGTGATCGGACATGGTGGAAAACCTTGTCAATCGTGCGGTCCTCTATGGACCACCACGATCGGTCACGGTAACGACGGACGCGACTGCTTTTGCCGCGACCAACAGTCCTTCCTCCTGGCCGACCGACAAAAGTATGAACGGTCGGTCAGGAGGAAAAATCGCTGAGTGTGTACCTAGCTTTAGGCAGGAAATGAGGACATTGCTAGATGGGTTGGACTGGATGGACGTATGTCTTATTCAACCTAAAATACTATACTATACTATACTTTATCTATAAAACTATACTTTAATCACATAGTAGACTTCCAGGGGACAAGTTCAGTATAAAGTATAAATTTACTGTCATATTACTGTGGTTATTGTCTATTCTGTACATTAGTCCAACATTCCTAGTTTAAATCTTTTCTGGACTATTTGTCTTATTTGGACTTATTGTTATGATTCATTTGATAATATTAAATGATTGAATTAAATTGATAATTGATTATTCTTGTCCAGTAGTAAAGATCGTGCCCCTATTTATAAAATAGACTGTGACAAAGGAATATTCTGCAATCACTTTTTTGTAAAAGAAAGAAATGTCCATGCTAACAGTGTTATTTGGCAGTTTGTTATCACACAAGTAATTTTTTTACTTTTCCTCTGCCTCAGAAAATGAAGAAGTCAAGGAGAGACGACATTGCGAGAACTTAAAATGCTTCGTATTTGAAGCAGGAAAATATAGTGGAGCTAAAGGAAGCATTTGAAGACGCGGAAAATTATACCTAGTCTTTGAATATGTTGAAAAGGTGGGTGGATAGCAAGTCAATAGGACTAAGCTATTGTACCTGAAAATCAGCAAGGAAGGGAAACTCAAACACCTTATTCCCAGTGTGGTAATTGCCATTGCCATGGCTGTGTTATCTACGTAGAAGTACTGTACTGTAGGTGTGTAGTGTCGTCATTTTAAAGGATTAGCACACCCACAAACCAGTCACTTCACCTGGAGTAACCTATTTGCTTACCAGAGCCTCAGTAGGGTAGCTACAGACTTGGGCCCGATGCAGAATTTGGGATGGGCCCCCCAACACCACCGCAAACACAAATCGGCACCGCAAACCAAATAATCATTCCATAAAAAACATCCAAATTCATCATTAACATTCATTAATCATTCATCATGTAAAGGCGCTCATTTAACAGACAAACATACTTTACCCATACACTAGCAAAATATTCAATCAGATTCAAACAGTATTCTAAACTTAGATCCTCAAACCTCTAAAAAAATAACCAACTGACGCTAGTAAAATGCTTGGCACAGCAGAAGGAGAATGGTTAAATGCTTTGTAATAACCCCCGGTAAAATAGTTGGCACAAAGACTGGTAGTTTTGGAATCTTAGCACAAAATCGGGCCCCTTCTTGGCCAGGGCCCTGGTGCGGTCGCATCCCCTGCACCCCTGGTAGCTACACCCAGCAGAGCCTGCAAGCTGTATAACCCCAGCCACAGGTTAACCAGGTCATACTATTTGCAGTTGGGCTAACATGCAACTCTTCAGCAAGTTTTTAAAGTTATGTGGGACACCAGAATTTTGCAATAAACTTTTCATTTATGTTACTAGACAGTAATGCAACCCTGATTCTCTACAAACACAATATATTGGATGCATTTACACAATGATAAGGTTTGCATATGCAAGGTGTATATACATTTTGTATATGGAGTTTTGCAATGTCTTATGTTTTGGACATTTGCATTTTGTACACCTTCATGGTGGGATTATAGAATAATAGGTTTACAATGTATTTGGCTGATTGGAAAGGACAGTTTTACAACTGGAGAAAATAGGGCATATGTTCCAAATATTAAATGGTGCCCCCAAACTATAGGCTAAGAAAGGTCGAGAGTATTAGGGACAAAACCTGTGTTTTGACAAGTGCCCCCACAGAGTTAAAACCATGGTTGTAAATGTTGCAATCAAAATTGGGTGTGATGTGTTGGATATTTTGGCCTGAACTGTGTATGATAATGTCAGGCTATAATCCATTTATTTATTGGTCGCTTAATTAAAGCAGCAAGCCATCTTTATTATTAGCCAGTAAGTAAAAAGCCTTTATTGGAGCACACCAGGTTCTGATGATCTATCGTTCTCTGCTCCCTCTGTCAGCATTTATTTTCTGTTACAGCCAAATAATATTTAAAGGGGAACTGTGGTCTCAAACAAGTAAGTTTAAATGAAAGGCCAATTTCCTACCTTTAAAACGAGCCATCAACCACCTCTCTACGTGCTCCACAGCCCAAGATATACAGAAATGACTGAGCCAGAAAGTTAATGGGTGGGAGGCTGACTTGGTCATTCTGAAGCTTCTCCTGCACAGTGCTGCCGGCAAGCACAGCCTCAGACTCCCTCAGTGTTTGAAGTTCGACTGAGAAGGTATGGGGGGATCACGGCACCGCGAGTGGGCGGGGGGCTTAGACACCTGTGAGCGTGCAGAGCTTAGACACCCCGCAGGCGGGGCTTAGACACCCACGAGTGGGCGGGCTTAGACAACCACAAATCGGCGGGGTCATGGCACCTGCAAGTGGGCGGGGCCACATGGGGCTGTAAGATAATGGGCCATGGGGGCCTGTAACTGGAGGGACCATGGGGTCCATGATTGGGAGGGACCAGGGGGACTGCAAAGGGGGGGAGGAGACACAGGACAGATTGACTGACAGTTTCAGAGCAGGAAGCGCCAGGGGATCTGGTGATGCTGCTGCAATATCACACACAAAAATGTAAATCTCAAAAACTATGAAAAATAAACAATGGAAATAAATTGCAAAAATTCCAGGGGAGCAATTCCTATCAATTTACCTCAATTTACCTAAAGTATTTTTGGACCACAATCCCTTTAACACTTAAAATACTAATTTAACATCTGCTCCTTTTTTCATTGGTACCTGTTAAAGCAGGAGAATGGCAATAATAACATCATTGCCATTTGTGTGGTCCCAAGTCATGGACCTGAACCACAATTGTTTTTACTTTAAAAAACTTACGTTATACACATACAGTAATTAACAGCAATAATTAACAGTCACCTCCTAATGTAGATAGAAGGAACGCAGTGAATGAACCTGCTTGTATCTCACTGATAGTAACTAATCTTCCAACTGGTTACACTGTCACCTCCTAAGTAGGGAGAAGGAAAGCAGTGAATGGACCTGCCTGTACCTCGCTGATAGTAACTATCTTCCAACTGGGTACACATGTCACCTCCTAATGTAGGGAGAAGGAAAGCAGTGAATGGACCTGCCTTGTACCTCACTGATAGTAACTAATCTTCCAACTGGTTACACTGTCACCTCCTATGTAGGGAGAAGGAAAGCAGTGAATTAACTTGCCTTGTTTCTCACTAATAGAAACTAATCTTCCAATGGTTACACTGTCCCCTCATAATGTAGTGAGAAGGAAAGAAGTGAATGAACCTGCCTTGTACCTCACTGATAGTGTAACCAGTTGGAAGTATTTACCATCACTCCTAATGTAGGAAGAAGGAAAGCAGTGGAATAAACCTGCCTGTACCACATGATAGTAACAATCTTCCAACTGGTTATACTGTCACCTCCTAATGTAGAGAGAATGGCAGGAAACCAGTGAATGGACCTGCCTTATACCTCACTGTTACAGCACTTTATGGGCGGACCTATTTATTGCATTGGGACATGGTTAATGGTTATTTGATTTTAACACAATCCTTTATAATAGTAGTATTATTAAATGAGTGAAACCATATTCATAAAAAACAATGTTGTATAAAAATTACTCTGTGTATTGTTCTAGGGATGCAGTGCTCACTCTTAGAATGTGTGTTACAGTGAACAGTCATCCTCCCTCTCAATGTGGTCTAGTGTGTAGGGGATTGCTAGTGACAAATACCAGCAGAGGGTGCTGGAAAAAATATTGCACAATTTGTTTGTGATTTCCCCCCATGTCATCAGACTGTACTGAGAAAGAAGCAAGGGGCAGTGACCAGTGGCAATAGACTAGAGTGATTGGCTTCTAGAGTTTTTTCTTCTGGACACCAAATGTACTGGGCTTTTCCACTCCCCACTGAAATTTTACTTCTTGTGGTCCCTAAATCTCCATACTTCTCCTTATACCCTCCACCTTTCTGTTTGAACCATGGACTGTGACATCACAACCAATGACTGTTGTATAGCCAATGCTTCTATTCAACTGTGTGAGCTCTGGAGTGCTCATTGAGATTGCACAGAAGGAAGAATCAGCACAGTAGTGAGTAATTTGGAGCTTCAGAGATTGTGGGATGCAAAGATAACACGGGTTTATTATGTATAAGGTATATATTCTATATTTCAGGGTTAAAGGGGAGGTAAATAAAGATTTTAGCTGTGACGATGGCTATGTCCTTTAAAATGAAACTGTCCATCATGATCATGGTTATCATGTTATTGGTATTACACACTGGGATTACATTTGATTAATACATTTTGAGAAATGTGGTTTAAGTGCAGTTTCAGTTTTTTCTTGTTTGAGTTGTTTTTATTATATTGTGTAGGTTTCGACTGTGTCTTTGCAATGAGTTGTGATATGGCTGTGAGAGAATTTGAGAATTTCAAGTTACCACTTTGCATTCTGTACTTTGTGCACATGGTGCATTAGAAAGATGAATATTAAGAAATACGCATCATATAGAAATGAACATAGTATTCAAATGTGCTTGAACTTAACAAGAAGCATCTTTGAGAGGAAAGTTTATGTAGATTGGCACGTTACAGTAATTGATTAGAGATGTTACAATTGTTATATTTTAATGCTGTAACATATGCAAGTTGTAATCTTCCATATGATATCATTAGTGATGTTTTCCCTGCAGTTAGCATATCATATTGAAACAAATGAAATTGTATGATGTGAAACCTATAATTTTTTTACAACTAGCCTTAAGGTGGCTATACACATGCAGTCCTAGATCATTGTGCCAACAGATTACATTAATATCTGTTGCCCACACATCCGGTGGGGACTGCACACACGGACTTGCCCGCGGCACCATACATTAACCAATAGTATCCACTACCTTTACTTAAAGTAAAGTGAGACGAAAAATTTCCATCTTTCCCGACGACCCTAATCTGACTGCATTGCGGTGTGACGGTTCGACCCCTTACACCAGGCAGTGTGTATGGCCCACATTTATCTTTTTTGCAGATCAGACGTTTAGTGAAGTTCTCTTGGATCACAGTCCACAATTGTACTTTGGGACCCATAATGATGTTTTGCTGTGTTCCTTTTTGTGGTTTAAGCCAATGAAGTAAATAGTATTAAGTGAAATAAGCTCAGATTTCTGCTGTATTTTCTTTTCATGTAGAACATGCTTGAGTTGCTGGGAAGAAATGCAAATGGAGTTCACCTGAAAAAGTTACAAACTACATCTATCAACTAATCAAAGCAATTCACTGGTGTCACAAGAATGATATTGTATAGAGGTGAGTATTGTGATTGAGTGTGTTGTTTTGAAACAATAATCAACACCGATGCCACATAACCATAACGCATGGAAGCAATGTGTTATATTGTTAAGGCTGGGAACTACCATACAATATTTTCAGCCGACCAACCGTTATTACTGTGTATGTTACTGTCGCCGTTCGTCCGGATCAAACAAATGGGTGATCGGGTTGGTTGTAAATATGGACAGCAAATATGAAACAGCCATGATCTAATGGGGCAAAGTGTTGACCTGCACAAACTACACCATTACATTTCAGTATTTAAAGTTCACCTGGATCTCAGGAGAAAACAAACAGAAACAAAAGGGTTTACATCTGCTTGCAAACATGGCATAATGTGTAAACCACATAATGCGAAAACTGCTTATTCTGAGATATCACTTTATTTTTAATGTATTTGTTAGATGCAAGCAAGTTATATATTATTTTAAGTAGGCAAAGTGTGTTTTTTGTCTGATTTTTTAGTGCATTTCCTGATAACCCAGCATGCCTGCCTTTTTGGCTGGGATTTTAAATGCAGAGTCTACAAGGTAAATGCTAAATGAAAAACCTTAATCTAGATGAAATAATCTAAGTAACAGAAATACATTCCACTTAATGTACCAGGTTCACCAAGAGACCTCGGGATGCACATGCACAAAATCTTTTGCCACAAGTAAATTTTGCATAGAGAGCAATGTATCCTGTTCACACTTGAGTGCTGGGAAATACACAGCTGGATTTCAACCCCTGTAACTAGTGCGTAAAGAAAAGGTTGGTAAGTCATTCCTTATATTATTGACAGTTGCTAACGCCTGTGTTTAAAAAGAAATGGGTGTTAATAATCAGAGATTCACCTAGTAGCTATTGCTGTAGATCTCCCTTACATGATATTGCATATGTGGCTCTGGGTGAAAGTCCAGCCCTTTCAATAAAAATTAATACACCCATCAAATGAAAGTGATATAAGGTAAATCACCTTGCCCCCAAAACCTAAACTGTTAATATATAAGTCTAACCTGAAATGCACAATGTTCTGTTGCCCCTGTTCTTCCAGCTAGCAACTCTCAGAAGCAGGTCACTGAATTGCTCAGTCTCCACTGGGCATCAGAAAAAGGCATTCAGTATTGATTCCAGGGGACCAAGTAGGATATATCAACATATTTTAAAGAGACCATTCTTTCTAAAGATGTTATTATGAGGGTGGGGTTGTCTTTATTCCTAAACAAGCTTTAACCCCGTGCCAGCGGCATACAAAGTCACTCCAAAATGGCCCCCAGATCCCAAAGATATTAAATGAATGCACCAGCCACCACAAGTGAGTGGTTAAAGTCATGCTAAGCTATATGAATTTGGTAGCGCAACTTTAACTCCTAACTCTTGGTAAATTGGGTTGTTTGATTTTTTTAGAATAGCACAATCATATACATTAAATAAAGATTTGGTTTTAGCTGCACTTTATGCATGCAGAATCTTCCATTAACATAAGCATTAGTCTCAGGAATAAATTATCTTGTCTTGACTGTCACTCATTCTTTTAATCTTTTGGATTTTGTAATGAATTCGGGACAATATAGGGATATTTTTAGTGGTGCATTGAACAATGATCACAAGGTATAACCACTGCAGTAGGAAATGATCCAGAATGTTTATAGTAACCGTATCACATGTTACAATAGCATGCATAAACAAAGATAATAACAGGAAAATCAAAACAGGTAAACGCCTAAGCAGTCTTCATGATATTTTTCATGTAAAGTTGGGCTGGAAGAGCAGTTACATTTTCTAGCAAGCACAAGATAAACTATTTATAGAAAAAGTCTTGATTGCCAGTTCTCAACAAATTGACAGGCCTGCAGTTCCCATTTCTTCTCATCTATATGACTCTTCCAGAAACCTAAGATCCTACACAATGACATACTGTATATACTGTATAATGTCAGTCTCTCAATGTCAGAAGCTGTTTCTATAGGAATTAGATCGGCCTCGCCATGGCATTTCAGATTTGGCCACTGTATGTCATTGTTCACTTTGTACTGAAAGTTAGAAGATGAAAGTGCGTTACCTGATGGCCCCAATGATCCCTTATTTTAAATATGTGTGCACCAGTATGTAATTTCTGTGGGCATACAAAAAACATTTAGTGCACTACATATAGCAGTGTTACATTCCAGCAGATTTCGTGTGTGCACTGGGACACGGCTTAGAGAGAACACTGGGTCAGGTGACTTCACACACTGCTGATGTTTAATAACTAATTTTATACTTCAGCAAGAAAATTCAGGCATTGTGACATCACATGAAAGGTAATGCAGACAATTTGGACTAAGAGGCAGATATATTATTTTGATCAATTTCTCTTGGTGCTTCACTAACACAGTAACAGGGAGATGTAATAAAAATTCTTATCATTAAAATGGTGCTAATTTTGCGCCAACCAATCCGATTAGCTTTCTAATGTAAATAACATCTGATTGGTTGGGGCAAAATTAGCACCATTTTAATGATAAGAGTTTTATACATCTTCCTGTAAGAGTTTATGATCATCCAAAAGATTAAGGGTAACTAAAGGTTTAATGTACCCTCTCCATTGTTCGTAGAGAAACACACGATCAGCCATGGGTTTCGGACGACGTGTCGATTTAGATAAATAAACTGTTGGTCGTGGACGAAAACCATATAAGGCCAATAATTGCATTGGTGTGTACACAGCTTAAGGATAAGAACACTATAGCCTTACCCCTGGATGCAAGGAGATAAGGAGAAAATTACCTGGAAGCTTTGTTTTTTTTAACTTTAGTTGTCAGTGTTGAATTAAAGGAGAAATCAATGTAAAAACATGAAACAACTTCCCCTACAAACATAATTTTCCACCTTACAGGTTGCAATTAACTTGTTCCAAACGGCCCTGTGTAAAATCAGTTTTGTTTTCCTGAGCGTGCCCTAGTGCAAGTGGTAATGTTAATTGTATTAGTATGCATTCCCTCCTCTGGCCAGCCATTGGCAACAAAATGCAACAGGCTCTGCACCTAACCTGTAAGGCCACCTGATACCCTAAATAGTTTCTATATTATTGGACATTTTTTCCACTTTATGATGATAGAACTTGTAAAATGTCCTAATTATTAGCCCAAAGCTGGATCCAGCAAAAAAAACAACAAATTAAATAATATATAACACCTCAGTATATTATAGATATGACAGTACAAAGCTTGCAGAACACAATGTTTTTCAGGGATTCTTTTCATTTGTTTTAAGCTCTTTCTTTCTTAGTCGGTTCTTCCCTGGTTCCGAAACATGCCTTATAGTAAAACTCTCTTAAGTATGTCAAACAGACTTCTATTAAAAATGAGTAAACTATTAGAACGAATTGAGAACAACTTGTGTGATCTGATTGGGTGACTAATTTGATTTTCCTGTGTTTCTTTCTTATAGATATTAAAACCAGAAATCTTTTAATCAGCTACAGTGATATATTAAGCTGTGCGACTTTGGGTAAGTTCAGAAAAAATATGTTACTTTTTACCCATAAACCAAAAAAACAATTGAGATAAGATTGTGCAATGATGTGCTTTTAGAGAAGCACCTTATTAATCCTTTAAAACAGCAAGCTTTTGCATGAGTCATCCACCCACACACCCCGCCACGTACACAGCAGAGCCTTGGAAACAACTGCTGGTGTGGTAAATAGGCCATATACAGCATACCAAAATGTTTTTTTCGTACCATTAAGGGTAACGCATCAACAAATTATTTGGGCTCAGGGTTGTAGATGGGCATTACTTTTTCTTTTTTTTTAATTGGACTTCTCCGTGCGTCATGCCGCCAGCTCCTAGTCCACCAGTAAGACCAGCTGCGGACTAGGCAACCCTACCGGATCATAGTGCTTGTTTCTTACCTCCGCGGCATAGTCCTTCTAATCAATTGGATGTAAACCACTACTGACTCCTTGTGATGGTTTCAGGAAGCCAGTCGAAGCGACGCTCCAGCGCCTTAGGTAAACGGCTTAAACGCCAGACAACGAAGGAAATGCTTGACCTCCGTAGCTCATTTCGGCGCCAATTTGTTACCTTTCTTCTTCTTTAGTTGGATACACTGAAGACCATAGATCTGCTCTTTTTATGAAGCATTGAGGATTTCCAGATTTTATCAATAAATAATCTTAAAACTTTCAAATTGCCTTTTATTTGAATGTTACTATAACCAATGTTTTATGTAAAACACTAAGATTGCATTTTCACTTCTTGAAGAATGGTATGTAGATTAAAAAATCTAAACATATTGCAAAAGGTAAAGGTATTATGTAAATCTCATTTAATGCCTAACCACAATATGTATAATACCGTACATTGTAAAAATCAAAGGCATCACAGTTGTTCATTTAACGTTTTTTGAAACCCTTCATTCAGCTCCAGTTTCCTTTCCAGAAATAACATGCGTTATTGTTCATGTTCAGAATAGTTATCCGCTATCCAAATGTTATTAGATGTAATTTTATACCTAATACTCAGTAAATAGAAAATATAGGTCCTGATACGCCATTGCTATCTGCTAGATCTGCAGTAACCATATCTGTTAGATCTGCAGTAACCATATCTGTTAGACCTGCAGTAACCATATCTGCTAGACGTGCAGTAACCATATCTGTTAGACGTGCAGTAACCATATCTGCTAGACCTGCAGTAACCATATCTGTTAGAAGTGCAGTAACCATATCTGCTAGACCTGCAGTAACCATATCTGCTAGACGTGCAGTAACCATATCTGTTAGACGTGCAGTAACCATATCTGCTAGACCTGCAGTAACCATATCTGCTAGACCTGCAGTAACCATATCTGCTAGACCTGCAGTAACCATATCTGCTAGACCTGCAGTAACCATATCTGCTAGACGTGCAGTAACCATATCTGCTAGACGTGCAGTAACCATATCTGCTAGACCTGCAGTAACCATATCTGCTAGACCTGCAGTAACCATATCTGCTAGACCTGCAGTAACCATATCTGCTAGACGTGCAGTAACCATATCTGCTAGACCTGCAGTAACCATATCTGCTAGACCTGCAGTATCCATATCTGTTCAACCTGCAAACAGTAACCATATCTGCTAGACCTGCAGTAACCATATCTGCTAGACATGCAGTAACCATATCTGCTAGACCTGCAGTAACCATATCTGCTAGACGGCCAGTAACCATATATGTTAGACCTGCAGTAACCATATCTGATACAGTAGACCTTCAGTAACAATATACCAGTATGTTAGACCTGCAGTAACCATATCTGCTAGACCTGCAGTAACCATATCTGTGAGACCTGCAGTAACCATATCTGTGAGATCTGCAGTAACCATATCTGCTAGACCTGCAGTAACCATATCTGTGAGATCTGCAGTAACCAAATTTGTTAGACCTGCAGAAACCATATCTGCTAGACCTTCAGTAGCAATATACCAGTATGTTAGACCTGAGAGTAAGCATATCTGCTAGACCTGCAGTAACCATATCTGTTAGACCTTCAGTAACCACATCTGTTAGCCCTGCAAACAGTAACCATATCTGCTAGACCTGCAGTATCCATATCTGTTCAACCTGCAAACAGTAACCATATCTGTAAAACCTGAAGACAGTAACCATATCTGTCAGGCTGGGTACACTTGGCCGGGTGTTTGATATATGATGTGCAGAATCAAATGAAAAACAAGCAACATGCTTCGGTTTGCACTACAAGACTAAACAGTAAATAACATTTAGCCTAATGGGAAAGAACCTTACCCCAGGAAGTCCAGGATGCAATAGCTGCAAATACATCTGCATCATGTGAGACTTGTATACATATATCCAAATAAATGTCAGATAAAAAATAGAACTTGGAAAGCAAAGTAAATCTCAAATGAATTTGCAGCAGCCAATGAAAGCTGCTTGAACATTCTTCATTGAACAATAATTCTATATAACGTTCAGTGTGGTTTACTTGTATGTATATGTTTATTTATATAGCGACACTTGGGGACACAGCGCTGTACAGTATTAAAATACAATAAAGTCATACAAGGGGGATAAATACATAGATAGTTCAGTACATAAATATATAACTTATATAAATAGAAGTGCTAGGGCTTTGCCACAAGAGGTAATGAGCTTACAATCTAGTTAACTTAGTTTACTTATTATTTTCATTACAACCCGCACACTTTTTTTGAACAGTAATGCACCTAAGCTCCAGAATAAATGCTATGTGATAACAAAGAGAAAGGGCTAGTTTAAGTACCACATTGCAAGCAGATTAATCCTACAGTCAATGTTATTGATGGAGTTGTGGTATTGTTCTTTATTCCAGGGAAGACAAAATAAAAAAATAATAATGTAAAACATTTATTGAAACATAATAATAGTTGTTTTCATTAAAGGAGAACTATTCTGCACAAAATCTTGTTTAAAATCAGTTAAAGTAAAAAGTGTACCTGTGGCAGGGAGGTAGGGTTAATTAATCCTACCTGCTAATATCATTATTGTGAAGGGAGCTTACTCATTACTTCAAGCTGTTTTTTTAATATGGGAAAGCCCTGGACACTAATCTGGCAGACAAAAACTGTACATGCTGGTGCTCTTAGGAATATAGGAATATTGGGAGGTCGGAATAATCAGTCTTGCCTTCCTGCCTGCCCAAAATGTACATTTTTACAATGTAGATGTCCTTTGAATCTCACCAACAGATAAAAAGAAACTAGTGAAAGCCTACTTGGCTATGTGTATGAAGCATGTCTTCCTATTGGATGGAAGAAGAAGTGATGTCATTCTCGTTATATTCTACTCTTCATAGTTTGCACCTTTGTACTATAGGGGGAATTTTTGGGGTAAATAGATTCTCTCTGGGTTTCCAGAGAACAGAAAGCATGCTGCATGAGTTTGGTCAAGAGAATGTTGATATGCATGAGAACATGACATGGTCTTTTTTGCTTGTATCACTATTCATGATACAATTTAGATGTATCATATGATTCCATGATTATGGTCATAACTGTTGCTGAACATGAAAAATGTTCATGTATAAACAAAAAAATGGAGGTTTTTATGTAAATGGCCTAATGTGGTTCAGTTACATCCTCTAATCACCCAGGCCTATTAGGTGATACACTCAATACACTCAATAACAACAATAATATATAAATATAGGTAGTTGAGGTTAGTTAGTTAGTTTGTTAAAAACATATTGTTACATCAACCCATAGAAATAGAAGTTTAGGCTTCATTTTCAGAAAGGGTTTTTCACTGTGAGAACGGTAAAGCTATGGAACTGTCTTCCAGTGGACGTTGTTATGGCAGGTTCATTGGTCAGTTTCAAAAAAAAGCTGGATGAGTTTCTGCAAACAAGTTATGTTGCAAGTTACTGGTATTGATACATAAAGTAGAGTTGATCCAGGGATATTTCCAATTGCCACTTGGAGTCAGGAAGGTATTTTTTCCCCTTCATAAATTTGGTGGGGTTTTTTTTGTTTTTTGTTTTGCTTTCCTCTGGATCAACAGTTAAGCTGGGTACACACAATGAGATATTTCGCTCTGATCGACCGATAGTTCAGTGTATCGGTCGATCGGACCGAAATTATCGCATCCGAATGTGGCCATGTCCGACCGATCGTTCGTCTGAAACGGACGAAAGGATGATCGGACATGGTGGAAAACCTTGTCCAATCGTGCGGTCCTCTATGGACCACACGATCGGTCACGGTAACTGACGGACGCGACTGCTTTTGCCGCGACCAACAGTCCTTCCTCCTGGCCGACCGATCAAAAGTATTGAACGGTCGGTCAGGAGGAAAAATCGCTAGGTGTGTACCTAGCTTTAGGCAGGAAATGAGGACATTGCTAGATGGGTTGGACTGGATGGACGTATGTCTTTATTCAACCTAAAATACTATACTATACTATACTTTATCTATAAACTATACTTTAATCTACATATTAGGACTTCCAGGGGACAAGTTCAGTATAAAGTATAAATATTTACTGTCATATTACTGTGGTATATTGTCTATCTTGTACATTAGGTCCAACATTCCTAGTTTAAATCTTTTCTGGACTTATTTGTCTTATTTGGACTTTATTGTTATGAATTCATTATTTGATAATTATTAAATGATTGAAATTAAATTGATATATTCTTGTCCAGTAGTAAAGATCGTGCCCCTATTTATAAAATAGACTGTGACAAAGGAAATATTCTGCAATCACTTTTTTGTAAAAAGAAAGAAGTGTCCATGCTAACAGTGTTATTTGGCAGTATTGTTATCACACAAGTAATTTTTTTATCTTTTCCCTCTGCTCTCAGAAAATGAAGAAGTCAAGGAGACGACATTGCGAGAACTTAAAATGCTTCGTACTTTGAAGCAGGAAAATATAGTGGAGCTAAAGGAAGCATTTAGAAGACGCGGAAAATTATACCTAGTCTTTGAATATGTTGAAAAGGTGGGTGGATAGCAAGTCAATAGGGACTAAGCTATTGTACCTGAAAACTCAGCAAGGAAGGGAAACTCAAACACCTAATTCCCAGTGTGGTAATTGCATTGCCATGGCTGTTTATCTACTGTCAGAAGTACTGTACTGTATGTGTGTAGTGTCTGTCATTTTAAAGGATTAGCACACCCACAAACCAGTCCACTTCACCTGGAGTAATCCTATTTGCTTACCAGAGCCTCAGTAGGGTAGCTACAGACTTGGGCCCTGATGCAGAATTTGGGCATGGGCCCCCCAACACCACCGCAAACACAAATCGGCACCGCAAACCAAATAATCATTTCCATAAAAAACATCCAAATTCATCATTAACATTCATACACCTAGCAAAACTATTCAATCAGATTCAAACAGTATTTCTAAACTTAGATCCTCAAACCTTTTAAAATAAATAACCAACTGACGCTAGTAAAATGCTTGGCACAGCGAGAATGGTAAAATGCTTTGTATATAACCACGGGTAAAATAGTTGGCACAAAGACTGGTAGTTTTGGAATCTTAGCACAAAATCGGGCCCCTTCTTGGCCAAGGGCCCTGGTGCGGTCGCATCCCCTGCACCCCTGGTAGCTACACCCCAGCAGAGCCTGCAAGCTGTATAACCCCAGCACACAGGTTAACCAGGTCATACTATTTGCAGTTGGGCTAACATGCAACTCTTCAGCAAGTTTTTAAAGTTATGTGGGACACCAGAATTTTGCAATAAACTTTTCATTTTATCTGTTACTAGACAGTAATGCAACCCTGATTCTTACAAACACAATATATTGGATGCATTAACACAATGATAAGGTTTGCATATGCAAGGTGTATATACATTTTGTATATGGAGTTTTGCAATGTCTTATGTTTTGGACATTGTGCATTTTGTACACCTTCATGGTGGGATTATAGAATAATAGGTTTACAATGTATTTGGCTGATTGGAAAGGACAGTTTTACAACTGGAGAAAATAGGGCTATTGTCCAAATATTAAATGTGCCCCCAAACTATAGGCTAAGAAAGGTCGAGAGTATTAGGGACAATACCTTGTTTTGACAAGTGCCCCCACAGAGTTAAACCATGGTTGTAAATGTTTGCAATCAAAATTGGGTTTGTGACTTGTTGGATATTTTGGCCTGAACTGTGTATGATAATGTCAGGCTATAATCCATTAATTTATTGGTCGCTTAATTAAAGCAGCATAGCCATCTTTATTATTAGCCAGTAAGTAAAAAGCCTTTATTGGAGCACACCAGGTTCTGATGATCTATCGTTCTCTGCTCCCTCTGTCAGCATTTATTTTCCTGTTACAGCCAAATAATATTTAAAGGGGAACTGTGGTCTCCAAACAAGTTAAGTTTAAATGAAAGGCCAATTTCCTACCTTTAAAACGAGCCATCAACCACCTCTCTACGTGCTCCACAGCCCAAGATATACAGAAATGACTGACCAGAAAGTTAATGGGTGGGAGGCTGACTTGTGTCATTCCTGAAGCTTCTCCTGCACAGTGCTGCCGGCAAGCACAGCCTCAGACTCCCTCAGTGTTTGAAGTTCTGACTGAGAAGGTATGGGGGGATCACGGCACTCGCGAGTGGGCGGGGCTTAGACACCTGTGAGCGTGCAGAGCTTAGACACCCCCGCAGGCGGGGCTTAGACACCCACGAGTGGGCGGGCTTAGACAACCACAAATCGGCGGGGTCATGGCACCTGCAAGTGGGCGGGGCCACATGGGGCTGTAAGATAATGGGCCATGGGGGGCCTGTAACTGGAGGGACCATGGGGTCCATGATTGGGAGGGACCAGGGGGACTGCAAAGGGGGGGAGGAGACACAGGACAGATTGACTGACAGTTTCAGAGCAGGAAGCGCAGGGGATCTGGTGATGCTGCTGCAATATCACACACAAAAATGTAAATATCTTCAAAACTATGAAAAATAAACAATGGAAATAAATTGCAAAAATTCCCAGGGGAGCAATTCCTATCAATTTACCTCAATTTACCTAAAGTCATTTTTGGACCACAATTCCCCTTTAACACTTAAAATAACTAATATAACATCTGCTCCTTTTTTCATTGGTACCTGTTAAAGCAGGAGAATGGCAATAATAACATCATTGCCATTTGTGTGGTCCCAATGTCATGGACCTGAACCACAATTGTTTTTACTTTAAAAAACTTACGTTATACACATACAGTAATTAACAGCAATAATTAACAGTCACCTCCTAATGTAGATAGAAGGAAAGCAGTGAATGAACCTGCCTTGTATCTCACTGATAGTAACTAATCTTCCAACTGGTTACACTGTCACCTCCTAATGTAGGGAGAAGGAAAGCAGTGAATGGACCTGCCTTGTACCTCGCTGATAAGTAACTAATCTTCCAACTGGTTACACTGTCACCTCCTAATGTAGGGAGAAGGAAAGCAGTGAATGGACCTGCCTTGTACCTCACTGATAGTAACTAATCTTCCAACTGGTTACACTGTCACCTCCTAATGTAGGGAGAAGGAAAGCAGTGAATTAACTTGCCTTGTTTCTCACTAATAGAAACTAATCTTCCAACTGGTTACACTGTCCCCTCATAATGTAGTGAGAAGGAAAGAAGTGAATGAACCTGCCTTGTACCTCACTGATAGTGTAACCAGTTGGAAGATTATTTACCATCACCTCCTAATGTAGGAAGAAGGAAAGCAGTGAATAAACCTGCCTTGTACCACACTGATAGTAACTAATCTTCCAACTGGTTATACTGTCACCTCCTAATGTAGAGAGAATGAGCAGGAAACCAGTGAATGGACCTGCCTTATACCTCACTGTTACAGCACTTTATGGGCGGGGACCTATTTATTGCATTGGGACATGGTTAATGGTTATTTGATTTTAACACAATCCTTTATAATAGTAGTAGATTATTAAAATGAGTGAACCATATTCATAAAAAACAATTTTGTATAAAAATTACTCTTGTTTATTGTTCTAGGGATGCAGTGCTCACTCTTAGAATGTGTGTTACAGTGAACAGTCATCCTCCCTCTCAATGTGGTCTAGTGTGTAGGGGATTGCTAGTGACAAATACCAGCAGAGGGTGCTGGATAAAAATATTGCACAATTTGTTTGCGATTTCCCCCCCATGTCATCAGACTGTACTGAGAAAGAAGCAAAGGGGCAGTGACCAGTGGCAATAGACTAGAGTTGATTGGCTTCTAGAGTTTTTTCTTCTGGACACCAAATGTACTGGGCTTTTCCACCTCCACCACTGAAATTTTACTTTCTTGTGGTCCCTAAATCTCCTTATACTTTCTCCTTATACCCTCCACCTCTTCTGTTTGTAACCATGACTGTGACATCACAACCAATGACTGTTGTATAGCCCAATGCCTTCTATTCAACTGTGTGAGCTCTGGAGTGCTCATTGAGATTGCACAGAAGGAAAGAATCAGCACAGTAGTGAGTAATTTGGAGCTTCAGAGATTGTGGGATGCAAGCAATAACAGGGTTATTTATGTATAAGGTATATATTTCTATATTTCAGGGTTAAAGGGGAGGTAAATAAAGATTTTAGCTGTGACGATGGCTATGTCCTTTAAAATGAAACTGTCCATCCATGATCATGGTTATCATGTTTTATTGGTATTACACACTGGGATTACATTTGATTAATACATTTTGAGAAATGTGAGTTTAAGTGCAGTTTTCAGTTTTTTCTTGTTTGAGTTCTCGTTTTATTATATTGTGTAGGTTTCGACTGTGTCTTTGCAATGAGTTGTGATATGGCTGTGAGAGAATTTGAGAATTTCAAGTTTACCACTTTGCATTCTGTACTTTGTGCCACATGGGTGCATAAGAAAGATGAATATTAAGAAATCGCATCATTAAGAAATGACATAGTATTCAAATGTGCTTGAACTTAACAAGAAGCATCTTTGCAGAGGAAAGTTTATGTAGATTGGCACGTTACAGTAATTGATTAGAGATGTTACAATTTGTTTATATTTTAATGCTGTAACATATGCAGATTGTAATCTTCCATATGATATCATTAGTGATGTTTTCCCTGCAGTTAGCATATCATATTGAACAAATGAAATTGTAATGATGTGAAACCTATAATTTTTTTTCACAACTAGCCTTAAGGTGGCTATACACATGCAGTCCCTAGATCATTGTGCCAACAGATTACATTAATATCTGTTGCCACACATCCGGTGGGGACTGCACACACGGACTTGCCCGTGCCACCATACATTAACCAATAGTATCCACTACCTTTACTTAAAGTAAAGTGAGACGAAAAATTTCCATCTTTCCCGACTGACCCTAATCCTGACTGCATTGCGGTGTGACGGTTTCGACCCCTTACACCAGGCAGTGTGTATGGCCCACATTTATCTTTTTTTGCAGATCAGACGTTTAGTGAAGTTCTCTTGGATCACAGTCTCACAATTGTACTTTGGGACCCATAATGATGTTTTGCTGTGTTCCTTTTTGTGGTTTAAGCCCAATGAAGTAAATAGTATTAAGTGAAATAAGCTCAGATTTCTGCTGTATTTTCTTTTCATGTAGAACATGCTTGAGTTGCTGGAAGAAATGCCAAATGGAGTTCCACCTGAAAAGGTTACAAACTACATCTATCAACTAATCAAAGCAATTCACTGGTGTCACAAGAATGATATTGTTCATAGAGGTGAGTATTGTGATTGAGTGTTGTTTTTGATAACAATAATCAACACCCGATGCCACATAAACCATAACGCACTGGAAGCAATATGGTTATATTGTTAAGGCTGGGAACATACCATACAATATTTTCAGCCGACCAACCGTTATTACTGTGTATGTTACTGTCGCCGTTCGTCCGGATCAAACAAATGGGTGATCGGGTATGGTAGTAAATATGGGACAGCAAATATGAAACAGCATGATCTAATGGGGCAAAGTGTTGACCTGCCTAACACTACACCATTACATTTCAGTATTTAAAGTTCACCTGGATCTTCATGGAGAAACAAACAGAACAAAAGGGTTTACATCTGCTTGCAAACATGGCATAATGTGTAAACCACATAATGCGAAAACTGCTTATTCTGAGATATCACTTGCTTTTATAATGTATTTGTTAGATGCAAGCAAGTTATATATTATTTTAAGTAGGCAAAGTGTTGTTTTTGTCCTGATTTTTCTAGTGCATTTCCTGATAACCCAGCATGCCTTGCTTTTTGGCTGGGATTTTAAATGCAAGAGTCTTACAAGGTAAATTGCTAAATGAATAAACCTTAATCTAGATGAAATAATCTAAGTAACAGAAATACATTCCACTTAATGTACCAGGTTCACCAAGAGACCTCTGGCTATGCACATGCACAAAATCTTTTGCAGCAAAGTAAATTTTGCATAGAGAGCAATGTATCCTGTTCACACTTGAGTGCTGTGGAAATACACAGCTGGATTTCAACCCCTGTAACTAGTGCGTAAAGAAAAGGTTGGTAAGTCATTCCTTATATTATTGACAGTTGCCTTAACGCCCTGTTCTTAAAAAGAAATGTGTGTTAATAATCAGAGATTCACCTAGTAGCTATTGCTTGTAGATCTCCCTTACATGATATTGCATATGTGGCTCTGGGTGAAAGTCCAGCCCTTTCAAATAAAAATTATATACACCATCAAATGAAAATGTATATAAAGGTAAATCACCTTGCCCCCAAAACCTAAACTGTTAATATATAAGTCTAACCTGAAATGCACAATGTTCTGTTGCCCCTGTTCTTCCAGCTAGCAACTCTCAGAAGCAGGTCACTGAATTGCTCAGTCTCCACTGGGCATCCAGAAAAAGGCATTCAGTATTGATTCCAGGGGACCAAGTAGGATATATCAACATATTTTAAAGAGACCATTCTTTCTAAAAGATGTTATTATGAGGGTGGGGTTGTCCTTTATTCCTAAACAAGCTTTAACCCCTGTGCCAGCTGGCATTACAAAGTCACTCCAAAATGGCCCCACAAGATATATTAAATTGAATGCACCAGCCACCACAAGTGAGTGGTTAAAGTCATGCTAAGCTATATGAATTTGGTTAGCGCAACTTTAACTCCTAACTCTTGGTAAATTGGGTTGTTTGATTTTTTTTAGAATAGCACAATCATATACATTAAATAAAGATTTGGTTTTAGCTGCACTTTATGCATGCAGAATCTATACAATTACATAAGCATTAGTCTCAGGAATAAATTATCTTGTCTTGACTGTCACTCATTCTTTTAATCTTTTGGATTTTGTAAATGAATTCGGGACAATATAGGGATATTTTTAGTTGGTGCATTGGAACAATGATCACAAGGTATTAACCACTGCAGTAGGAAATGATCCAGAATGTTTATAAGTAACCATATCACATGTTTACAATAGCATGCATAAACAAAGATAATAACCAGGAAAATCAAAAACAGGTAAACGCCTAAGCAAGTCTTCATGATATTTTTCATGTAAAGTTGGGCTGGAAGAGCAGTTACATTTTCTAGCAAGCACAAGATAAACTATTTTATAGAAAAAGTCTTGATTGCCAGTTCTCAACAAATTGACAGGCCTGCAGTTCCCATTTCTTCTCATCTATATGACTCTTCCAGAAACCTAAGATCCTACACAATGACATACTGTATAATACTGTATAATGTCAGTCTCTCAATGTCAGAAGCTGTTTCTATAGGAATTAGATCAGGCCTCGCCATGGCATTTCAGATTTGGCCACATGTATGTCATTGTTCACTTTGTACTGAAAGTTAGAAGATGAAAGTGCTGTTACCTGATGGCCCCAATGATCCCTCTAATTTTAAATATGTGTGCACAGATATGTAATTTCTGTGGGCATACAAAATAACATTTAGTGCACTACATATAGCAGTGCTTACATTCCAGCAGATTTCTGTGTGTGCACTGGGACACGGCTTAGAGAGAACACTGGGGTCAGGTGACTTCACACACATGCTGATGTTTAATAACTAATTTTTTATTCTTCAGCAAGAAAATTCAGGCATCTTGTGACATCACATGACAGGCTAATGCAGACATTTGGACTAAGAGGCAGATATATTATTTTGATCAATTTCTCTTGGTGCTTCACTAACACAGTAACAGGGAGATGTAATAAAAATTCTTATCATTAAAAATGGTGCTAATTTTGCGCCAACCAATCAGATTAGCTTTCTAATGATAAATAACATCTGATTGGTTGGGGCAAAATTAGCACCATTTTTAATGATAAGAGCTTTTATTACATCTTCCTGTAAGAGTTTATGATCATCCAAAAGATTAAAGGGTAACTAAAGGTTTAATGTACCCTCTCCATTGTTCTGTAGAGAAACACACGATCAGCCATGGTTTTCGGACGTGTCCGATTTAGATAAATAAACTGTTGGTCGTGGACGAAAACCCATACAGGCCAAATAATTGCATGGTGTGTACACAGCTTAAGGATAAGAACACTATAGCCTTACCCCTGGATGCACAGGAGATAAGGAGAAAATTACCTGGAAGCTTTGTTTTTTTTAACTTTAGTGTGTCAGTGTTGAAATTAAAGGAGAAATCAATGTAAAAACATGAAACAACTTTCCCCTACAAACATAAATTCTTCCACCTTACAGGTGCAATTAACTTGTTCCAAACTGGCCCTGTGTAAAATCAGTTTTGTTTCCCTGAGCGTGCCCTAGTGCAAGTGGTAATGTTAATTGTATTAGTATGCATTCCCTCCTCTGGCCAGCCATTGGCAACAAAATGCAACAGGCTCTGCACCTAACCTGTAAGGCCACCTGATACCCATAAATTAGTTTCTATATTAATGGACATTTTGTTTCCACTTTATGATGAATAGATACTTGTAAAATGTCCTAATTTATTAGCCCAAAGCTGGATCAGCAAAAAAAACAACAAATTTAAATAATATATATAACACCTCAGTATATTATAGATATGACAGTACAAAGCTTGCAGAACACAATGTTTTTCAGGGATTCTTTTCATTTGTTTTAAAGCTCTTTCTTTCTTAGTCGGTTCTTCCCTGGTTCCGAAACACTGCCTTATAGTAAACAAGACTCTCTTAAGTATGTCAAACAGACTTCTATTAAAAAATGAGTAAACTATTAGAACGAATTGATAACAACTTGTGTGATTCTGATTGGGTGACTAATTTGATTTTCCTGTGTTTTCTTTCTTATAGATATTAAACCAGAAAATCTTTTAATCAGCTACAGTGATATATTAAAGCTGTGCGACTTTGGTAAGTTCAAGAAAAAATATGTTACTTTTTTAAACCCATAAACAAAAAATACAATTGAGATAAGATTGTGCAAATGATGTGCTTTTAGAGAAGCACCTTATTAATCCTTTTAAACAGCAAGCTTTTGCATGAGTTCATCCACCCACACACACGCACTGTACAAAGCAGAGCCTTGGAAAAAACAAATGACTGTGTGGTAAATAGGCAATATAACAGAATACCAAAATGTTTTTTTAGTAACATTAAGGGTAAAGAATCAACAAATATATTTGGGCTAAGGTGTAGATGCGGATTACTTTTTCTTTTTTTTTTAATTGGCTTTATTAAAGTTGAGTCATCAGCAAAGATCATAGTAAAAAGTAAGCACCAGCAGTACCTAGTAAGATAATTGCAGTACCTAGTAATTCTAATAATTATCCAATACTGATTGTGATGTTCTCAATGACTAGGAACATTACAGCCATGTAACAGTAAACCAAAACTGCTTGACTTGTGCTCATTTGCGCATTGTTCATTTCTCTTCTTCTTTTGAGGGTCTTACAGAGACAGTAAAGTTGTGGGTTATTATGCAGTGTATGGGGGATGTGATCCAAGTATAACAAATTTTAATTTATGTATTTAGACGGCTGAAATAGATGTCATTTTTGGTAGTTTTAAAAACATGTTTATTTGTGCTATCCATTGTAGTATAATGAGCATCTCTCTGGTGATCCATTTCATCACTTTTCTTGCAAAATTTTTTCCTTAGTAATGTAACATTATATTGATTTGACATTTCTTCCTGTACCTAAAAGTAGTATTTTACGATCTACTGGGACAGGGATAGATAAGGTGTCAGATAGGAAATTGATTATTTTTGCCAGGACTATCATATACCAGGGCTGGCTGGTATCAGCCATTTGTATGAAATCTAGGGCACTCTAAAGTGGTGTTTGTGTTAATATGATATAGATGAATTTGGTGCATTTATTGTTGAGGTTGTGTGTACAGTTGTATAATTCTGTTGTTGCTTTCAGGGGATACCAATTGATGCAAATTCTCCATTTAATCTGAGTGGCCACTGCTAGGTTTGAATTTGATGTAAATTGTAACAATTGCAATGCAAACAAGCTTTGTCAAGTTTTGGTAATCTTGGCTTTCTAATAGAGATACAAACACCACCTGTGCAACACAGTGGTATTTACACCTTTATTAGGAATCCCAGTGTCATGTTACAAACATAGTTATCGTAAATAATTAATTTGGGTTGAAAAAAGTCCAAGTTCGATGCATTCATGAAAAAACAAGAATCCCCCATCTTCCTCCACCCACCTGGTCCATGTCCCCTGTACTCCAACCTGAACAATAATGCATCCAATCACATGCCACCAGCTGTAAAGCTAGGTACACACAGTACAAATTTCTGAAAGATGACAGACAGGATCTGCAAGATCCTGTCTGCCATCTTTCAAAGATCTGCATACATACAGTCCCGAGCGTTCACCCTATGAATATCATCAATATCAACGCTCGGGACTATAGGGAGTCTAGCACGGCCGATGGAAATTTTCGGTCTTTCCCGAACGAGCGCTCGTTCGGGAAATGAAGGTACACACATAATGATAAAGCCCCGATACCGTGTGTACCCAGCTTTACCCTGGGTGTTCTACCTGTCCAAGAATACATCGAACCCTCTTTTGAATGTGTCAACAAAGCATTTTCAGGCAGATCATTCCACAACCTTAACACTTGATTAATGAAGCTTAATGTGAATATATTCCAATATCTTATACCTTTTTGTTCCTTCTAAAAGCTTTCTTCGGGAGAAATTCAACTGTCCTATAACTAGCTCGCTAGGATCGGGGCCCCCGTTTTAATATTATCACCATGTCAGCAATTCACCAGTCACTCAGAACAATACCACATAATAAGGAATCACCATTTTTTTTTGTGAATCGCAAAAAAATAGCAATATTGTGCAAATTGCAGCGCAAATGGATGGTAAGACGCGTGGTACAGTGTGGTCTTAGCCTAACTGCACATTTCTCCTTACACTAACAGATATATGGGGAGGCGCCCACAGTTCTCCAATTCAATGTGCAGGCTGTGTGGGTATTGCTTTATCATATTAGCTGGCATTGTCCCGCTGTCGGTAAATCGCATTTGAATTAGGATGGGGAAATTTACCCGGAAAGATATCAGCTCTGGGTAAATCTCCCCCTAACAATTTTATTATACTACAGATGCTTTGTATTTTTCTGTTTATAAGGGAAATATATTGTAATGTATATTAGCTTAGAAGACTTTCTAACTGCATGATTACAACCTCCAATACCTCCTCTCAACCTGGTAAAGTTTGCTTGTTTAAAATGTAATCATTTTGTTACCTTTATATTGTTGCAAGTTGTTCTTATGGTTACAATAATGTTTACCCAAATGTGCATCCTCACCAATATTGGCAAATAATTCAGAATTATCAGTGATTACAAGATCTAATAAAGCATATTTTTATGTTTGTTTATGTATCAATTGGGACCAAAAATTCTCATTCAATATGTTTACAAATTCTTTGGAAAAGTTAAAAAAAAGTCATGCCTAGGAGCCACAAGGGCACAATTCAGCTGCTAATGGTGATTGTGTGTCTTTTCCAAAACCTGTTCAGTCCCTGTGATTCCTTTCTTAAAATGATGCTTACCATTTGTAACTTTAATGAGGTAAACAAAGCTCTGTGGCTCTTAGTATATTCACCCTAATATTTATCAATAGATGTTAAAGGTTAATGATAGTCTATGATTTTGTATAAACTAGGGTTAAATTAAGGCCTGCTGCCTTGCCTCCAAAACTAGCATTGGTTTACTTTTCTTAGTGCATGTAATCAGAAGTTATAGAGGAAGTTGATTAATGTATTGTTGCTTTGTCATCAGTTTCCACCCCCTCACTCTAAGTATGTACACCGGAAATACTGTAAAGCCTATGAAATGTATGTTTTGCATTCTTCAGCCTTTGTAAACCTAAGGGCAGTTTGACATTTTCCAGGCCTACCAATCTCTTTCCAAAGCTGGAAAAGTGAGGGGATAGCAACTGAATTTGTGCATGATGCTATCGATAAAGCAGGGCTTCTTTTCCAGCAGTAAGCCAGTTGCCTAATAGAAACATGTCATGATTGTCTCATTGTGCTAATATATTATTTTAGCAAGTGTGCAGTGCCATCCTAATGCATGGTTTCCCCTTTTAATGAAGTTTTTTCTCTTTTCAGGGTTTGCACGTAATCTGTCTGAAGGTAGCAATGCTAATTACACCGAATATGTGGCTACACGGTGGTACCGCTCTCCAGAGCTGCTTCTTGGGTAAATTTTGTGCATTTCTTGGACTTTTTGGTTACATAAACAGATAATGGAATTTAAAAGCTGTAAATCCAATTTACTACAACCTGAATTCCATTTGTGGGCATTATCATATTTTGTGTACATTAACACCTCTTGCAGTTAAAATGACAGTTAGATTTTACACAATGCACAATATGAAAGTGCAGACAAAAATAATTTGCATTTAATACATATGAACTGGATTTAATACTGAATACATATGAACTAAAATTAAAATATGCTGTTGATTTAATACTTTTTGGCAATGCCATTGCAATCATGCTCCTGCAATTATATGTGGCACAGCTAGTTTCTCTAATTGTGCCTGTGGGTGTTTAAGTCACTGCACATCAGGATACCAGCTATACCACAGGAAGTTAGACAAGTATAGCTGTTGATTATGAAGAAATAAATGAGAGCACCTGCACTGGAATTGTTGAAAATTCAATAATTGTTTGACAGTGGTTTCATTTTTATGCTTACATTGTCACTAAGCTCCTATAGTGATTATTAGCATTAAGCTTTTTTAGTGGATTTTGGTGGACAGTTTATAACCCAAACAAAATAAAACGCTACTCTCACTAATGATACAAGTGGTGAAGTTTATTTCTAGACTCCTTATTACTGCTTGTAATTAAGGACACTTTGTTGTCCAAAATAACTAACACATCCTAGAGACTAAAGAATTTTGGGCCCAATTGAATGCATAAAGCAGGATGGCCAACTGTAGGTGTTTGTTACAAGCCACCAAATGCAAGTGAAAATAAATAGATTTAGTTCCGTACACTGATGGCAAGGGCACATTCTAGTCATGGGAGATCTCATTAGCACATAGATTTGGCTGATTTTTTTCTCAGGCAAAGATACCTGTAGTGGACTACTTTCGAAAGTGTATAAAACGTTAACACTTCTTAATGTGGGGGCCAATAAAAGTTTAGATTGTAGTTACAAAAATGGTATAATAGAAGCATATGTACTTAAGTTGACAGATAATATGGTACAGAAACTATTAAAGTATCGGTGAAGCTCCTGGAGCTGATTAAATACGTACTCAAGTCTTCAGAGGTTAGTTTTAACCTTGAAATTGTTTCATTACTTCTCAGATTCATTATTTGTGCCTCTTTTCAAGTGTCTCTAGAGTGAAAAATAGTACATCCCATATGAGCTATATGTAAACTTACATCTGTTGATAAACATAAACAGACATGAAAGAGAACAATAGTGGGGATGGCCTAAAAGGGTTAACACTGCTTTATCTGTATTTCCAATTGTATGGCATTGAATGCTCTACACGCAGGGATAGGCAACCAGTAGATCTCCAGATGTGTGAAAACTACACCTCCCAGCATTCCTTTACAATCACTGTAATTAGAGAATGCTGGGAGTTGTGGTTTTCAAACATCTGGAGATCTACTGGTTGACTATCCCTGTGTCTACAGTAAGTTCAATGGAAATGATTCATTTTCTAATTATGTTTACTGACCTCTAAAAGTACAGAATTTATTTTTAGAGGCCAGACAAACAAAATACATCTCACACTTCCCTCTCCCAGATTATTGGTTATTATAAGGTAAAACAGCTTAAAGTTTTATCTTTAGTAAAAATAAAATATAGGTCGTGTGAGACACTTTTTTAAACAAAACTTGCCTTTGCACTTTGATTTAGGGCTCCATATGGAAAGGCAGTCGATATGTGGTCAGTGGGCTGTATTCTAGGAGAGCTCAGTGATGGACAACCACTGTTTCCTGGAGAAAGTGAAATTGACCAGCTGTTTACCATTCAGAAAGTTCTAGGACCCCTTCCACCAGAACAGATGAAGCTTTTTTACAGCAATCCTCGTTTCCATGGGATGCGGGTAGGTGAGACGATTTACTGATATGGCATATTGGCTTATTCAATAAGCTGTTCAATTTTAAATAATGCAGCTAATGTTGTGACAAAAAGTTTATTCACCCATAATACTAACAAATGGCAGAGTTTCGAGCAAGTCTTTGCCCTTTCTCAAGCCTCCAACAAGTGGCCATTCACCTCTAATATAGTGCATGGGGTAACTCCCCTCGAGGGGATTATTCAAAAAGTATTCATAAATTGGAATAATTAGACCTCAAAAGTGCATTGTTTACATGTTATTCTCCCTCTTTACAAAGCATTGGTAAGACCTTATTTGGAATATGCAGTGCAATTTTTGAATCCTTTGTACAAAAAGAACATCTTGGAAATTGAAAAGGTTTAGAGAAGGGCAACTAAAATAATAAAGGGATTGGGGGAGCTTGAATATGAAGACAGATTAGATTAGTTACAATTATGTACGCTGGAGAAAAGGCGCTTGCGTGGGGATATTATTACTATGTATAAATACATTAACGGGCCATACAATAATCTGAAGCATTTCTGTTGTATTCAATTATTTCAACTGGACTTGAAGTTTAGTTCTTGAAGACGTTTCGCTAGTCATCCGACTGGCTTTCTCAATTTAGAATGACTTGTACAAGAATCTTTGGCAATTATGTACCTTGGAAAATCCCAATTAGCATATCACAGCCAGGTGTTAATGGCGTGATTGGATAGTGGCTAAGAGGTGTTATAGGAAAGCCCAGGTTAAGGCGTCAAAACACCATTGTACATGTCAGACAGTTGGTGCTGAACCCCCCCATCTCTATTTAAGCTTGGTTTCTTTATTTTCACATAAATGGCCTCCTTGACACCTCTCTTGAACCAGTCACGTTCCTTTGCCAATATGTTAACATTACAATCTTCAAAGTTATGTACTTTTTCCTTAAGATGCAGGATGCAGGATACACGGGTGAGTCCTGACCCGAGGAATTGGCTCTTCTGTGCTGGACCATACGTTCATACAGTTGCTGTTTGGTCTCCCCCACATGCAAATCAGAGCATTCTTCACTACACTGCACTGCGTATATGATGCCGCTTTTCTTGTGTTTCGGTATTGGGTCTTTCGGATGTACCAATTGCTGCCTCAGTCTGTTGTTCGGTTTAAAGCAGACAGGGATATGGTGTTTTTTAAAAATTCTTCTTAATTTCTTAGAGACCCCTGCTACATATGGGATGACCATGTTCTTTCTTCTGTCTTGCTTTTCCCCTTAACTGTTGGTATACGGGGGATTTCTTTCCTTTTACTTCTTTTGACAAAGGTCCAGTCTGGATATCCACAAGTTTTAAGGGCTCCTCTGAGATGTTTCATTTCTTTAGCCTTCGCCTCTGTGCTAGTGGGGATGTTCTCAGCTCTCTGTTGCAGGGTTCTGATGACACCCAGCTTGTGATCTAAAGGGTGGTGGGAGTCAAACATCAAATACTGATCTGTGTATGTTGGTTTTCTGTAAACCTCTACTTCCAGTTTACCATTTTCCTTGACTTTTACCAAGCAGTCCAAGAAAGCCAGTTTGTTGTTTTGTACCTCTTCCCTTTTTTAAATTTGATGTTTTGGTCTACGGCATTAATGTGTTCTGTGAAAGCTTCTACTTCCTTCTGGTGGATTTTAACCCAGGTGTCATCCACATATCTGAACCAGTGGCTGGGTGCTATGCCCATAAAGGTATTAAGCGCCTGTTTGTCTACCTCCTCCATGTAAAGGTTGGCCACAATGGGTGAAACTGGAGATCCCATAGCACATCCATGTTTTTTGCTTATAGAACGTATCCCTGTATTTGAAATAGGTGGTATTCAGGCACAAGTCCAGTAAGGAACACACCTGTTCTGGGTTGAGACCAGTTCTGCTGGTAGGAGTGCTGTCTTGTCCTAGCCGTTTTCTCACCATGTCAACAGCCTCCTTGGTGGGTATACAGGCGAAGAGAGATGTCATATCATAGGACACCATTGTTTCTTCTGCACTATATCTTCAATCTTGTTGGTGAAATCCTGAGAGTTCTGGATGTAATGCTTAGAACTTCCAACCAATGGTCCTAAGATATTGGCTCTTTATTTTGCCACCTTGTATGTTACAGAGTTGATGCTGCTGACTATGGATCTTAGTGGTGCCCCTTCCTTATGTATCATTGGGAGTCCATGTATGCATGGATGTGCCTCACCAGGGTAGAGGCGATGATACATTGCTCGATCAATGGCTTTATCCTTTTGAAGCTGTTGTAGTAACTATGACCTTTTTCTTGTAACGACTGGTGGGATCCCTTAAAGCCTCATATGTGTTGTTATCGGCCAGGAGCATGGTCACCTTAGCATGGTAGTCTGAGGTGTTGAGTACCACTTTGCATCTTCCCTTGTCTGCCGGTACAATAGTGATACTGGAATCTTTCTTGAGGGGCTCTTCTTTCCTGTGTGGAAAGGTTAGATGAAGGAGTTTTAGCACTGACTAAGGCTGCAGATACCTTAAGGCGACTGTCTGCCATGTACAATGCTGGGCATTCCTATAACACCTCTTAGCCACTATGCAATCACACCCTTAACACCTGGCTGTGATATGCTAATTGGGATTTTCCAGGGTACATAATTGCCACAGATTCTTGTACAAGTCATTCTGAATTGAGAAAGCCAGTCGGATGACTAGCGAAGCGTCTTCAAGAAATAAACTTCAAGTCCAGTTGATCTAATTGAATACAACAGATATACCATGACCTGGATGAATAGGAACCTTCACAAGCATATCTGGAGCATTGTTCAACAAAAGAACATGTCAGAGGACACACGGACATCCCTTAAGACTTGAAGAAAAGAAATTTAGTCTTTAGTTCGGAAAGGTTTTTTCACTGTGAGAACGGCAAAACTATGGAACTGTCTTCCACTAAAGTTGTTATGGCAGGTTCATTGGATAGTTTCAAAAGAAAGCTGGATGAGTTTCTGCAAACCAGGAATGTTGTAGGATACTGATATTGATACATAAAGTAGAGTTTATCCAGGTATATTTTTGATTGCCTCTTGGAGTCTGGAAGGATCTCAATTTTTTCTCCTTCATTATTCTGGGTGGGGGTTTTCACCTTCCTCTGGATCAACAGTTAGGCAGGAAATGTGGGTATTTCTGAGTAGGTTGAACTGGATGGACGTATACTATGCACTGTGCAATACTATATCCTCTTTGCATCATTAATAAATTACTAGTGCCCATTGATAATTTATAAAAAGTTTTTTTATATAATATAATATTTTATTTATAATAAAATTTTTATAATTTTTATTCAGTAAGCGGTTCATTAACCAATCAGAATTTACCTTTTTACTGGTACAAGTGTTACCTGTACAACTGTTAGAAAACGTTTTCTAATCAGATTTCATTTACCAATCAGATTTTAATTTTTACTGGTGTACAACAGTTAGAAAACATTTGACAACATCTAAATGGTTGCTGCACATTAAGAGCACTCTGGGCTAATCTCCCATAGAGGATTTACCAGAGGTTGTGTGACTCTGGGTGAATCCCACCCGCACCTAATGCAAACAGCCGCGCAGCCTCTGATAAATAGGTTTGTGAGTACTGCGTGAGTACTCAGCCGCCGCAAACCGAGGCTTAAAGTTGCGCTAACCAATCGTAAAACGGTTAGCGCAACTTTAAGAGCAGAAAAGAGTGCTGCTCCCTGGTAAATGAAGCCACTAGTGTTGTGTGGTTATTGTGTTTTGTTAATCATTTTATGAATACTTAACTTCACCACTTTACCAATTCTGGCAAATGGGACACTACTAGGGTGAACGCTGGATACTATTCAGTGGGGATTTATTCACCATTGTTACTAGTCATATGTTAAAAGGGAGGGAAGTGGAAAGCCCATAACTGATCTTTATATCCTGATAACAGAGACTCAGCTATGTCACAAATCATATGCTAAATCATATGCTTGTTTTTTTTAGCCACAGCTAAAAAAAACAAATACTTTAATTAATTAATTCATTAATTCATTAAACTAAACTAAAACCAAATAACTGCTTTGTGCACACATTCGATAAGGCTGTTATGGTTGATCCAACAATTTATATCTACAGACATCACATCCTTTTTAGTGGCCCAATTCAAGGGAACCGATGTGCTAGTGTCAATGTATTCTTCACAAACTATGGTATCTATGTTTTAACAAAGTGTTACATAAAGGAAACTAAGAGAGAGTGGGACTACATCTTACGGTGAAAAATGAGCCAGTCAAAATAATATAGGTTCACAAAAGTGGGAGATGTACCGTAAATTAAACTTTATTTGCAGTACCTCAGTGATAAGGATCCTCTTTTCAAGAGAAGGGAAAGTATGTAGGGTTGCCTAGCACACAAAGGCAGCCAAAGAATTGAACCAGACATTGGAGCCCAACAGACACCTAATGAATGTGTTATGGGCAGATCAGAGGATCAAGTCTGGCTGGTTGGTGATTTCTGTCACATAAGACAGTGTTGTTTTTTTCTGTCTTCTGTTCCATCTCGTGTGGCAAAGCCTTGCCTGGTTTGTGGGTCATAAAATGTTTGATATGGTGGTATGGTGGAGCCATGCTCAATGTTTGAGCATCGCTGGAATAGCTTCAGATTGTGATTTCAATGAACTCTCTACTATGTCTTAAATGTGGCCTGACAATCGCCTCTTGGTAATTTATAACATTTGTGTCTTTCATTTGAAAACCTTAGTGTGTATAAGAAAAGTTTAGACCCCGAATTTGTTATTTGTGCAGCAATAAATAGTATATGTACAGGGCTGATATTTAAAGGGACAATAAACTGAACCTGTGAGAATATATACTTCTTTCCATAAGCATAAGACCTTTGTCACGGCACACCTGTGTTCCTAACCTTGAACTTAATGTTGTAAATGTGTATATTGTACAATATACATTTTAATCACTTCTTTGACTGCATTGAAATGTTATGTTAATATATATTTCTTGAGCACAACATTACAAAAATGTCATACCAAAAATATTGCTACCACCAAAATGTTAAGGTACACGTGGGGCAGACCCTTTGGGTTTTTATAAGCATCCTGTACCTTATGGGTCCACCGGAGCTTTTTTAAACATATTTTAGGATTTCTCCCTGAAGCAGCAGGTACTGTAGAGTGTGTTTGATTTACCAGATCATCAGTTAAGACCTGAAGCACAGAAATAACCAGAGCAGATCCCCCATTAAATAAAACCAAAGGGATACACTAAAATGAACACCATTTTGCAAGCTCCAATTTAAAGTCAAACCATAGACCTAAAAGAAAATGGGCACTTGTACACAATGTTCTATCTAATTTCTTATTGGCTATGTGCGCAGATATATATCATTGTGGATGCAAAATCACACATTGTGCACTGCATATCATGTTACCTATATCCAGCCCAATTTTTGTGCATGCTCTATTATAACCTTTGTGCAAAGGGCCTACTGAGTTGTGTGCAAGGCTTAGAGGGAACATTTCTTGTACAACAACATGTATGCGCTGTTATTAGAGGCGGCTTACTTCTCCTGCAGTTACAGCAGCGATCAGAGCATTTCTTTTAAATTTAGTACCATACTGTATAGGCATTTTATTCTGCCTGGGGGATTTTTTTTAATTTTAATAAGCACCACTGATTACTTTAATGGGAAACTGTGGTCCAAAAATGACTTTAGGTAAATTGATAGGGATTGCTCTCCTGAGAATTTTTGCAATTTATTTTCATTGTTTATTTTGCATAGTTTTTACATTTTTGTGTGTGATATGGCAGCAGAATCACCAGGTCCCCTGTACTTCCTGCTTCCTGCTCTGAAAATATGTCAGCCAATCATAAGTCCTACCCACTTGTGGGTGCTGTGGGCCACTCAGATCCCACCCTCCACCCCCCTACAGAAAACTCTGTGGAAACAGCATTTTCAGGCAGAGTGAGAACTCTGCCTGAAAAGGATGTTTTCACATAGTGGGAAAGAAGGGCTGTAGATTCCCTTACCTACACAGGACTTCACACAGCAGAGAGGAGGACACACACTGAGGGAATCTGAGGCTGTGCTTGCTGCAACACTGTGCAGGAGAAGCCTTAGGAATGTCACATGTCGGCCTCCCACCCATTAACTTTCTGGTCAGTAATTTCTTTATATCTTGGGCTGTGGAGCATGTAGAGAGGTGGTTGATGGCTTGTTTTAAAGGTAGGAACCCGACCTTTCATAAAGTCAACTTGTTTGGAGACCACAGTTCCCCTTTAATATCTATATTGTTTGCCTGTACAGTTAAGATCTCCCCTTCTTATTGCCATTACTGTAGAAGTGGATAGTAGTGGCTAAGGAGGGAAAAAATGTAATAGATCTAAATCATTATATTCTACAAGAGGAGAGATATATGTGTGGGTGCAAAGATAAATATCTTTTAGTCTATATGAGCAAAGTGTAGGTAACATTACTCACCCTGAAATGCATTTGACTTTTGTTGACGTGAATCACTATTTTGGAAACCCACCTAGATTAGGAATTTCCTATACTAAATAACATGCCCTCCGATATCAGGTCCAATCTGATTCACGTCACCTTTTGTCTCACCTGTTTTCTCTAGACTCTCTTTGGGCGGGGTCCTCTTTCCTATTGTATAACGGTATTTCTGTAAATAACTCACTGTATGTGCTTATGATGAATGCTGTACCTTTGCATGTAATTTGTATAACTTTGTATAATATGTATGTAATGTATGATTGTTATTGTAAAGCGCCACGGAAGATGTTGGCGCTATATAAATCCATAATACTTGATGATCCATAATAATGAAAAAAAATGCTAAAACATTTTTCTAGGTACTACGTGTCCTGGAGTTTGTTCTGTACTCTGTGTCTTGAAACACCGATCAACCTAACGTTATTGGCAAACGATTGTCGCCTTACATGTCCCTTTGGGAAGACTTGGGACTTGGAATTGATTTCTTTTGCTGGAAGGGATATAGGGAAATTTGATAACATTTTCTGAACTCTAAGAACATAATTCACATTATTCCATTATCCCAAATTCAAATTATGCTCTTTCCCCCGGGGGAAAACTGCTGAAATATGCATTACCTTATGGTCCAAAAATACAAAATACTATGTTATCAGCAAATATTCTCTTAATGAGTTTTTACATTTCATTTTTTTATTTTCACTGATTGCCATTCATTCTCAGAAATGAATAGTTTAAACACGATTTCTTTATTTATGTACTTTTATTTGTGGTCTCACATTGTTTGTAGTAGGAAGAATCCAGGTGTTGCAAGTCTGTGCTTGGCTAGGAAGTGTTTGCTTCAAGGCAGGCTGGGAGTTGTAGTCCTAGAAAAACTTAAGGGCCAAATGCTGTTTATCCATGGCTATTGGCTATTTTTTTGGAAAACAAAAGTGCAATTTGGTTATTTTTAATGTGGTGTTGTATGTCTCGTAATTCCATGACATATTGCAACTTCCATCTTGTAATGTCTATATGCTTCTTTTTAATGACAGTGGGAATGACAAAATGCACATTAAAACCTGCGCTGTTAGTGCATCGAAAGACTCCCTACTAAATGTAATTAAACCATTCCAACTAATTAAATCAATACATTACATGCTTTCATGTTAAATGGTGATGACTTTCATGTCAGGCTTTAAAACTGTAGTAAACCGCTAATAGACAAAGATTATTACATGTATGAAATGCAAAAAGGAAAGACTGGAAAATAATTTAAATGTAGGAATATTGACTGGAATATCTTGTTTCTGGCCCTCAAGCTGTTGTTCAACTACAATTTCCAGAGCTGCCTGGGAGCTGAGGTTGAATGAGGGATTCTGGCAGTGTCAAATCTAGATATCATAGGGCCCCCGTAAGATTTTAGATTGGGGCCCCCCACATAAAAATCAGTTTGGTACAGTTCAACCTAACCCGGCCAAACTGCAGCAAGGTTATTTAAAGGGCATGTCCACCCTGCTAAGGAAAAGTTTACCTCACATAGTTCAGCCCCACAAACCCTGTTTTCATTTTACCTAAACCTTGTGGGCACCTTTGAAAGGTTTAAGTAAAACAAAAATGGGGTTTGTGGGGCTGAACTTAAGGTAAGATGTTTCTCAGGAGGGTGGACATGTCTGCGGGCGACCTAGACGGGCCCCCTTTGGCTCTGGGCCACATAGTAGCTGCTATGGTTTCTATAGTGATTCCTACGCCCCTGGATCCTGGGAGAATTCTATCAGCAAGAAGCGAAGGGCTTGTGCTTGATCCTCCTTAGGAATTGATTGTGCGTATGTTGTATTGTTTTTATTTCTTAACATTTCTTTAATTTTATAAAAATCTTATGAGTTCACAGCATTACAGTAAATTATCCACGCAGTCGTTCTCAGTTTGAAAATAGACTTTCAGGGAAACTGATTTGTGTTTTAAACAGAATCTCCAGAAAGTGAATCATCTTTAGGTTGTGTCACTGTGCTTATTCATATGTAGCGGCAATGTGGGCGTAGGGAGGGTCATTTTTCTCTTTTTTTATACGAGTTGCCTGGTGCTTACGCCCACTCTGCTGAAGGGAAAGATGCATTTAGGAAACCTTTTTTAGATAAACATTCAAATGAATTTGGCAATGAAAGAAATATACTGCTTGCTAGACATCTTTTATTTAGCGGTGTACTAAGTCTCTTTACTGTTGATTATAAAGGGCATAGCAGGTTAATATGACACAAACAGGATGATGCTATATACACAAGCCCTGCTTCCTACCTGGCCGAGATGCTGCAATGCAATAATCCCTTTGCTAGATTTACTGCATCATGGGATTGATGACAGGTAAGAAGCGGGGTTTGCATCTCCAATTCAGAAGCATTACGTTTCATACTAAATGGTAGCACAAAACTTGGTTTGCATTGTCTGTGCCACGGTTTTTAAGTCTGTGTAAACCCCCTGATAACCTGATAATACTTTGGTTAGCCTGGATTTTACATTGATTTAGTGGCCATTAATGCATCACCCCCAAAAAGGTGTAAAAAAATTTGGCTGTGCTCAACCAATTGGAAGTTACCTTTTCACTGGTCTACTACAGTTAGAAAACATTTGATAAAATCTGATTGGTTGCTGCAGATTAACAGTGCATGCAATATTTTGCACTTGTTATATAGAATTAGAATTGGCTCCAAATAATAGTGTATTTAAGAGAGGTTAAAAAGTATTTAAAATAGTTAAATAGTATGTGAAATGTTAGCTGGAAAAGTCATGTAGGAAGATACAGCAGCTTGTAATATTTGTTTTAAATAAATAGTAAATCCAAAATTAAAACTTGCACGATTCCAATTACATCCAAAGCAATATATTTTTAAGTTTAGATGCTACTAAATTGTTCCTTACATTTTACTGCGCTTCCCTTTCTCTCATTAGACCTTTTCCCACCCCTTTAAATAACTCCCAGCAGAATCCTTTTAAAACTATTTACAAGCTGTGCAGCATTTGCTTTTCTTAACAATGTTTGTACCTTTTATAAAGTTGATCTAATATGCAGTAATAGTAATAAATGGCTTCACTTTGCAACCTATCGCAAGTTCACTTTGCAATGAGTCGACTACTTGACTGTTTACTAATGCTCTCATCCATTACTTTAATTCAGTACTTTCCAAGATTTCTTTTCTCTTGGGCTGTTCACAGTTCCTGTAGTTTGTAATTAGGTCAAACAGGAAATCAAATTAGACTTTGATCGTAATTCTGCTTCAGATATAAAGCTTCCTGCTATCAGAGAGGCTGATGAAGCCCATGAAATGGCCATCTTTATTTAAATTGCACCATGTGGAAAGCAGCCCTGGAAACTGAAATATTTGAATATACTTAATTAGAATAGTTAGACCAAGAACATGCATTTAAAGTTTTAAATGAGTAATAAAATCAAATCTCATATACCGTAGGTCTTCTGTGAAGTTAAGCAAAGACCAAGAGCACAATATGTTCCATTCCCATTGGCATAATTAGAAATGAGAAAACTATAATGTGGCCCCCCTCCCTGCTTTATCAACATTGGTTGTATAGAGGGAGGTTGTATCTGTCATAGGAAAGTTGAGGCCCCTCTTCAAGTTTTGCCCCTGCGCATTCACAATTTTATATAGGTATAAGTGGCTTCCTATAGCTAATACCTATATACATGCAAACACCAGAAAAAGGATCTGTACATTTTCGCACTTTTGAGCCTTGTTAGCATTTGGAACACAGTGCATTGTGCTTTGTATCAAATGTTCTTTTCCAGCTTTAAAAAGGTTTCCAGCATTTGTTGAATGCCCCTGCTAGTAAGGTGATATTGAATTATTCTCTGATGACAGAGGAAGGAAGTCTTAGGTTCATAGGATAATGTGCTTTTAAAGGGCATGTCCACCCCCAAAACTATAATCCCCCCAACTACTGGCCCCACCATGTAGTGTAGTTTAATCCTTACCTCACATCCAAGCTCCATGGGGTTCTCCTGTAGTCCCCCCCCAAAGTCCCAAAAACTGCCCACCAGGAGGCTAGCAGGGCTCTGCCTCCTACCTTGCCTCAGGTAGATTTTTGCCATGCGTACTGCAGCCCTTCTCCCCCCTCCCTCCCCCTCCCTCCCGTTCTGCTATCCCTCCCCCTAGCTTAAAACCCCTTTATGTCAGCCTTCCCCCATGTCCCCCAGCCCCAACCGCATAAATTTTATTTTTAGAAAGCTCCCAAATCTGTTACTTACCTCTCCGCTTTCCAACGCGGAAGTGAGCTGCCGGCAGCCGCGTCCGTGATTGCCTGCCGCTCAGCCAATCACAGATGCGGCTGCCGGTCCCGCCCCTCTGCTTGCATTTCCTAGCAGTGCTTTTTAAGATTCAGTATTGTATCATGCCTGAGGAAGAAGCCTAGTGTTTCGAAAGCTTGCATTTTCAATCATTTTAGTTAGCCAATAAAAAGGTATTACTTTATATCCAAGATGTCTTCACTTTCATGTATGGCTAACACGGTACAATTCTCTACTACTACTATAAAATAAGGTAATTGGTTTATATAATCGTATGTTATTTTTGTAGATAAAATTTATATTCATCATAGACAAATATAATCTCCCTAATCTTAGCAATGCAGAGCACACTGAATTTAACCACTGACTATGAAGATGGAGTAGTTTAAATGCAAGGAGGGTAACCTACCAGGGGTCAAATTCAGAATCATGGGCTGCTGTGACTGATACAGTTAGCTTATTAATTCTAACCAATGTCATTTTCCTACTTTAGTTGTCCTTTAAGGGATTGTGTCATAGTAACATAGTAACATAGTAATTAAGGTTGAATAAAGACATTCGTCCATCAAGTCCAACCTATTCCCTTTTTTTTTTTTTTAACCCTACCTAACAGTTGATCCAGAGGAAGGCAAAAAACCCCAGCTAAAAAAGGGGGGAAAAAATTCCTTCCTGACTCCAAACGGCAATCGGAAAGTATCCCTGGATCAACCAGATCTATATGCATTAATACCAGTAATTCTCAATATTTTTTAGTTTTAAGGTCATCTTATACATTGATTCAGCAGATTTTGCAATTGAAACATTACATTGCTTTGCTCATTTCATGCTTTAGGGTTTCCCTTAGAAGGTGCTGTGCAGCTAGCAGGATCACCAGTGGCTATTTCTTTGAAAATATTAAGCAGTTAATGACTATTCAAATTACCTTTCAGTCAACATTCTTCTGAATTACACATCAAACTGAATGTATTAATAAAACAATGAACCTTATTTAGCCCTGATCTATCTTCCTAAATAATAATACAAGTCACTGGCAGCTTTGAAGTGTTAACACTTTTTGTATACTGTATGTATCAATTACATTAAAGTTGGTACAGTTATTGAAGGTAAAGTGAAAAGGCAACATTTTGTGCCCATTATCCAACATAACAAGGTGTAGAAAGGTCCTATCACTATTTGCACTTGCACTGTACTTGTGGGGCCAATATAGTTTCTAAACACTTTGCAGTGTAAGATCTTTTGTAAAGGGCATGTCCACCTTTAAAACAAAAAACTGGGCACCTGTCTGTTATCTGCCTGCAATGCCTAATGCTATTTTTATTAAATAGCGTGTTGGCAGCTTACGGTACTATTGCCTCCAGAGTGGAGGCAATAATTATACTGAAATATCTGGTCAATAATACATCTAATAATGTGCTGAATATACTGTATCAGTTGGGGTTGGGGCAGGTAAGCGACATGTGACCAGTTTTCTGTTTTAAGGTATTGAACATACATCACAAATTGGATACAAATATCTCTGATTTATTGCTTTCTATATCACATATGTATTGGATGTTATTATGTTTGTTGTAACCAACACCTGCAATATAAGTTAGGGTATTAAATAGATGGCAGTAGTTTTTATTTGCTCCAATTACAATTATTCTTATCTCCATTATAATTCCCATGACTGAATTATTTCTATCTGGCTGGTGAAGAGGCGACATTGCCGAATCGTTTGCAGGGGGTTTTTTTAGTATAAATTTATAACGCTCCATTTTGTCTCAATTTATTTAGTTTCCAGCAGTCAACCATCCTCAGTCTTTGGAGCGAAGATATCTGGGAATAATAAATGGTGTTTTGCTTGACCTTATGAAGGTAAGTTATTCATATAAACCTCTTCATATACCCACTGTATTACCCACTGTAACTGTACTTGTTCTTGCTGTTACTGATGTCTTCCTAGATGGCGGGGAAAACAGGGATATTAAATGATACAAATAACCCAGTCATGTAGTAATTGAATGAGATGAAAATGCAATGAAATAACATAATGAACAATGGAAGGTTATAGGAAATAGCTGTATTTGAAATGTGGCTCTTAGCCCTACTATGAATCAAATAAGAAAGAAAATTGAAATCTTGTTACCAAGATTGCAGCATCAATGTAATTCTAAAGGGCAGGTATGGTCCAAAAGTTTTAGTCTGCTAGCACGAGCATCGAGCTGTCAAAGTTTTGCACATGCAGTTCAAGCAATGAAGCAGGGAATAGGCTTTTTCTGCCTGGGAATTTGCATTTAAAATTTGAAAAAAGGTTTTGTGGGCTATAGTTGCCCTTTAATTATTTTTTTGAGTATTCTTAAATGTGAGTTAAAGGACAAGTGTATTGTTTTTGCTCTGCCCTTTCTGCCCAGGGCATAACCAATGAGAAGACATGCATTGCCAGGCAGGGATGGGGTGGGGGGGGTTGGTTGGGCAGAGCTTGAACATTGAAGTTTAAAAGACACATTTGTGTCTACATTTAAACAATTGTAATTTGATTAAACATCTGCAAATTATTCTGCAAAAATTAACCACTTCTGACAATAGAAATCTAGTCTTCCATCAATTAAGTTTAACCCCCTTACAAAGTGGTAAATTTCACTTGGTTGATATAAGAACGGAATGTAACCTGTGAAACATATATTATTTTTATTTGTTTTCCACATTGGAAAAACATTCGTTTTTAATAGATTATGATTGTTTTCAGGGAGTTGAGCATTTTGTGGGCAATTAAAAAAACTGTTACAGTGAACCTAATTGTGCTCAACATTAATTTTATCTTCTTGTAAAAAGCAGTAAATGTTACTGTTTATTATAAGGAGATCAAATAAATATCCCCCTGTTAAAGGGCATGTCCACCCCTTTTAACATTTTTTGATATATAATAGGTCTCCCTCCCCCAGCCCCAACCACTATAATACATTTTCCAGAGACTCCCCCGATCATTACTTACCTTACCTCTTTCCTCCGACGCACTGTTCCGGCCCTCTGATTGCATGAAACTGTAAGGGGGCCGGACCAGCAGCCGCGTCCGTGATTGACTGAGAGGCAGCCAATCACGGACGCAGCTGCTGGCTGCTCAGAACGCCGGGGGAGAGAGGTAAGGTAAGTAGAGTTCGGGGGAGTCTCTGGAAAATCTATTATAGCGGTTGGGGCTGGGGGAGGAAGACCTATTATATATCAAAGGGGTTTTACACTAGGGGGAGGGAGAGCAAAACAGGAGAGGGAGGGGAAGGGCTGCTCTGAGCATGCCTTTGGACTTTGGAGGGACATTACAGGAGAACCATTTGGAGCTGGGATGTAAGGTAAGGATTTTACTACACTACACAGTGGGGCCAGTAGTGGGTGCACTTTAATTTTTCCAAAAATTAGCTGCTGCAGACTAACACTCAAAATAAAAAAAACATACACGCTGCTAAACATTTTTTCAAATACAGGTCTAGTAGCAGTGCCTTTCTAATTTAATGTACAGATATGTCTCCCAGACATAACTACAGAAATGTGAAAATGTGCGCTTACCATCTAATTAGCTTTTAATTTAACCCAGTGAGAGTTAACTTCTGATTTGTTTGTTGGGTTAATGTACCAGAGAAAATGTGATTAATTAAACTCCCATAGAGACTAATGTGTTGTAAAATATAAGTTTACTTTTGGCTTGTGCAGCAATAAAATTGTTTATATCTTTGCAAATGAAGATGAATGCTTTGTCACCATTATACTGTATATAATCTATTGTACGTGGTTTTAAAATGAGCTGTAAATAATGCTGGTTAATTCTCACAGCTTTAAGAGAATGCATTGGAGTTTTTTGTTTTTTAAATATTCATCTAGAATACCATTTTTTGAACTACATCTGCTATTAAATATAGCGTAGAACAATAAGTGACCAAATGTGGATGGAATTTCTTTTAAATAGAATCTTCTCAAGCTGAATCCATCTGACAGATTCCTGACAGATCAGAGTCTGAACCACCCAGCATTCCAAACCCAAAGGCTTTTAGATCGCAGTGGGAGCTCTCCTTCTAGATCAGCAAAGAGAAAAACTCACCATTCTGAAAGTAACTCAGCAAACAGGTATCTTCTCTCTACAATTCATGGGAAGTTTTCTGTGTTCAGGACCTCATTAGGTCATTCAAAATGAAGGAAATAAGATAAGCAAGTTTGTAGTCCTTTAATTACTAGTGGGAAGGAATTCTGTATTTTAATGAGTAGTATAAAGCTTTAAAAGAGATAAATTAAACGAGTATTTATCACACAACCTGGTATTCCATTGTTTAGAATAAAAGAGAATTACATTTGCTATAACTTGTTGGCAACTCATCCTGCAGGAAAGTCTAGGATAATTCAAAGAAAAGCAAACCCTATTAATTTGAGTCAAATTACTTGTAGATTAAAATTAGGTAAATGGAAAAAATGGAAAACAAAAATGACATTTTAGGAGATAAATTAAATACTATGATGTGCTACAGATTGCTGCCGATGTTAGTATTACATACTGTATAGTATTACAAACATACAGGGAAATAAATGTTGTGGTTAAACAACTGGGTGTTACATACAGATTGGTGAAGTTGGTCAGTGTCCACAGAAAGGAATGTAAACCCAAGCTAAATTGGGGAATGTAAAAAGGAACAATTGTGAATTTAGAAAAATTAATTAGAACTCCTGTTTATGTTTAAGTACAACTATACTGTAAAAGATAACTTTTTAAAAATGAAAATTACCTGGTGCAGGGAGGTAGGATTGATTATTTCAATCTCCCAATATTGTTTTCTTGAGGAGCTACAGCAAGTACAATTTTCATCTGCCAGATCATAGCCCTGGGCCTTCCTATATTAAAAACAGTGCTGAAGTACCCAGGAAAACTTGCATAAGCAGTTTTTTTGAAATTCAAACGCTCCTCATAGAAATAATATTGGGAGGTAGAAAGTATCAACCCTAACCTCCCTGCCTTCGGTACAGTTAATTTTAGGTTTTTTGAAAAAACTTTATATGCATTTTGTTCTTTTAATTAGTATAACTAATTATATGTATAACAAATAAACATATCTAAACTGCCATTCTCTTGTTTGTTGTCATAGAAAGCAGTCCAGCAAAAGCTCTTCTGTTCAGCCACATCACAGATCAAACAGTAAAGATACACAATCTCTTTCTGTTGGACCAAAACGAAGTGAGGAAGCCCACCATCCTAATGAAACCATTATAAATGGAGCCCATCCTGCAGGATCTCACAGCCCAACAGTCCACCCAAAAAAGTCTAGCCAAAGTGGATCTGGCAACAAGGATCTTGGTAATAACAATTTGCCACATCTTCTAAGTCCAAAAGATGCAAAGTCAAAGAACGAGTTTGATTTCAGTCCAGATCAAAAGTCTACTGAAGGACCAGGCACTAAATACATGAAATCAAATTCACGTTCTCAGCATAATCGGCATTCATTCATGGAGGGCAAAACAGGAAGCTTGCAACCAAGTGAAAAACATACTCGTCACAGTTATATTGACACCATCCCCCAATCATCAAAGAAAAGTAGTTCTTACTATTCCAAAAGTCATGGTGGTCTGACAGACTCTAAATCAGTGGGCAATCTTAGTGAAGCTAGAGGCCAAATACTTGAGCCCAACAGTAGATATTTTCCATCGAGCTGCCATGACTTGAACTCACCAACAAGTCCAGCTGCTCCAAGACATGGGGATAATAGAGGTATGCTAAGTCCCTCTGGGAGAACTAATAGAAAAGAAGGGACTTTGGAATCTCGAAGGCCCAATACAAGACACTCTAGAACCATGGAAGAATTAAAGCTTCCTGATCAGATGGACAATAGTCATTCACATTCCTTGTCAGCCCCACATGAGTCTTTCTCTTATGGCCTTGGTTATACTAGTCCTTTCTCCTCTCAGCAACGCCCTCACAGGCACTCTATGTATGTAAGCCGGGACAGAGTGCGAGTTAAGGGCAATGATGCAGGACTAAATGTTGGACAGGGCATGGCATCAAGAGCCAATAGTCTACAGTTGTTATCACCTCAGGTACAGCATCGGACATTGACCAGATCAGTTGGATCTTCACGAGAAGATTGCACAGAAGATACTAATAGGGTTGGTTGACATCTATAAAGCCATTTTCTCTCTGATGTCTTTTCTGCAGTTTTCAAAAGGCATCTTTAGGGTTTTAGGTGTCAAAATAATACAATATTCAAAGATGTTTGATAGAAAAAAGCTGGCTATTATACAGTATATCTTTACTTTGGAGCTGGCTTGTGTGCACTAACTTTGCAATGTGATAAAAGAGGTCAAATACGTTTGTTTAAGTTTTTTATGTTTTGCATGCACAAAACGGTAGGCCTTGCAAAGAAACATAACAGAACACTAAATACTGTAAATTGAATTTAAGAATATAACTGGGATTTTCCAAAACTTCTAGAATTCATTAACAATGTTTCATATTATTTTAGAAAATTAAGGCAATCAAAACAACAAAAACGTAAATTTATATGGCTGTCTAACAAGCCATTGCAATTAAAGTAAGTCATGTGACATCTAAATACCTTTTTGCAAAACCTGCTAAACGCTTGGGCCATTGTACTGTAAAACATTTTGTCCAACTATTTTTTTGTCATAAGTTGATTCTCTTGTTTTGATTAGCGTTCTGGAAAAGGAAGGGCCCATGTACTTATCTCATGGACAGTGGGTGCATTTAATTTTAGATCTGCATAGATTTATAAACTGAAAGGTGTGTATACATGCATACCTCAGAAAACTTTCCTTTCTCATAGGGAGAACCGTGTAGCAGCTCGTTTTGTGCTGACACTTAACATTATTGTTAAATAAGCTGCATAGGTGGGATCTATAAGGGTGCCTTATAGTAAACACATATAAAGTACTTAACAAACAGTGTCTACATGAAGTTCAACAACTACTTTAGTTAAAAAGCGTATGTTTAAGGAATAGTAAAAGAGCAGGAGCGTTATTAACCACTCACATTAACAAATCAATGGTCCGGGTGCATAAGCCCCAGACCCTCCGTAAACTTGCAATGTAGACACTTCTGCTGTACAACTTTAGTAAAGGTTGAAAGGCTTCTTTGTTGAACTCACCCAGTGTAACAGGTGGTTTGGGTGCATCAGCCCCAAGCCCGTCACTGCAGCTTCATATAGTCCATCCAAAAAGCGAGCGTGCACACCAACTGGAATCGAAGCTCTAGTTTCGTAAAACCAAGTCTTTATTCAATACATAAAATGGAACACTCTACGGTCAGTCCCCTGACGCATTTCGTACTACCAGTACTTAATCATAGGTATGAATGACTCAAGATAGAGTGAAACAGGAAGGGCTCCTAAATACACATGGAGTCCCACCCATTAATTAATTAACCCTAATAGGAAACCACTACTGTCCGTAGAGTGTTCTGTTTTATTTTATGTATTGTATTGAATAAAGACTCGGTTTTACGAAACTAGAGCTTCGATTCCAGTTGGTGTGCACGCTCGCTTTTTGATTTATAGGTGGGATCTTGATGTCTCTGTGGAACACATTTGAGGGAAAGAGTTCACCTAATTTATTGAAGAGATTGGGTTGTATTATTGCCTTTTTTCTGGATTTCTTGGGATCACTTACTAAGGGATCAGAATAGATAAACCTTTCCAGCATGACTCCTTAGAAATTGTTTTTAGTCTGAGTTGGCCTAAGGTGTTAAACTGTGAATTTTAAAAGTACTGCCCCGGGTTAGTTTAATGCCCAGGAGCAAAGAGATAAGCTTAGAGGCATTTATTTTTATATAGCATTAGGTGCCCTTCAACATAAATGTTGTCCCTGTTTGCATTTGCACTGAATTTTATGCATAATACTTGGTTGTTTAAAAAAAAAGGGAGGGGGGCTAATCATATTGCTCCTTATGACAATCAATTCGATTTGGCAAATAAAGGGGAAGTAGCTGAAAGTTTTTCTCAATTTGCATGATTTATATGATTTTATTTTAGACCTTTTTTAGACCTTTGTATTACCAGATGGCAATTGATTTCCTGAGGCTTGTAAAAAAAATGACCACAAAAAAAGAAAATAATGATTTTTGTTGACCAGCCTTTTGTGTTGTGTTGTGTTTGCCATGTCAATCAATATTTTTACTGTCCTGCTCCACAAAACTGTGTAAACCCTTTTCTATTTGATATTAGCAGGGTGATCAGGTTCCAACTGAGGTTCCTCACTCAAGACCATTAGCTAAAGACCCCAACAGAGATGGTACAACTTCATTTCACACGCGACAAAAGACTGAGGTCTGAATCAAGTAACTTATATAAATAATAATTCTATTTACATAGAAACAAAATTCTAGAAATGTAAGTAAATATATATATATTTTATTTCATCTGCTCTGGATAGTAGCACAACATAGTTACTCATTCTAGCAGGCAAAATAGAAATAACTACCATATATACTCGAGTATAAGTCGATCCAAGTATAAGTCGAGGTACCTATTTTTACCTGAAAAATTTGTACAAACTGATTGACTCGAGTATAAGTCGAGGGTAGAAATTATCACCACTACTGCCTTCTGATTCTGTGTTGTTTTTAGGCTTTAATTGCCCTTTAAATGGACAGCAGAATTCCCATACATGAATCCCATACAGTAATAGCCAAATCCAGTACCAGTAACCCCCATATAGTAAAGGGAACTCTGACCCCAATAGTTAAAAATGTCACCTGAGAGTTGTAGTTTCAAGCTGTCCTTTGCACTGTACTAGCAGCTGTTTTTTGTCCCAAACTGAGGAGACCCATCAGATTTACAGCATCCAGTGACCGGGGCTGAGAATACAGGAAGCAAGAAGTGTAAAGGCAGATCAGCTCCTGTAACTTTCTATGCAGGTTAACACAGCGCCACCTACTGGTTACTATCTGTAATTGCAGAATTTGGATCTAAATTAGGACTTGACCCGAGTATAAGTCGAGGTTAGGTTTTCAGGCTAATTTTAAAGCCTGAAAATTTTGACTTATACTCGAGTATATACGGTATTGAATTTGCAAGGACCATCTCTTTCATCATTGCTTCTAAAAAGTCCACCAACATAAATTCTACTGCAAGGCATTAGAGAGAATCCGTAGTTCAGATCCACTGAATGCTAACCGGTAATATTTATGTGATGCTATTTGGGATATAGTAGTTATATTTACACCTTTCTTACATTTAATCAAGTTAATATTTCTTACATTTAATGAAGTTAATAATTCTACTGACAGAGAGTTCTGAAAAACACATTACATAAAACTGGTCACAATTACTCCTTAAAAATCTTTCATTTGTGTCAGCTTGCAGTATGTGTGCTATAGTTGTCCATGTGCCACAATAAGTTATGTAGGTTCTGCAACTGCTTTTGCACTTTTCACTGTGTGGAGCAATATATCCTGTAAATAAATGTACCTTTGCTTACCATTTTTGCTTGAAAAGGGGCACTGGGAATGCAGTTTATATATAGAGATATATGATTTAGTTTTATATATATGTCGACCCATCAGGAGAGCAAAGTTTTTGCAGCGGTTCAGAACCTTGGTTAGTTCACTTCCTGATATTCCATCATCTGCCCTTATGACACTATGGGGTTGATGGAATTAAAGGTACAAATGTTTTCCCATGCTATGTATCATTCTGCAGCTACCAATCAGATGTCTTCTAACTGCAGTAACCCAGGTAAAAAGCTAACATCTAACTGGTTGCTATGTATTAATAGCACAGGCAACATTATTGCATCAATCCCTATGATTCCTTTTGAAAAAGTAAATGTCCTGCAGTCATTGGCTATTATCTGCATTTCTGCATCATAATATAGTGTTTTTAATTCTTTGTTTTAAAAGTGTATATTTAATTGCAGCTTTAATTCCAGTATGGTTTGAAAGTGAACTTGACAATCTTATATATCGGTAAGCCTTCTGGAGCTTAACTGAGTCCCTATGTCCATCATTAATGATAGAATATGCTAAAATTCCAATGGAAACCAAATAGATTATTTGTGCCTGAGCAGCTTAATTCAAGGCCTAAAGATTAACGTATCTCACTGGATATAAATGAAACATGTTCTTAGCTCTATTAATTAATGAACATTGATTATTGTCTCATTGCCCTCTCGTTTATTATAAGATTGTCAGCATTAGCACAAAGTTTGTAACAATTAATAGATTTTTTTCTAGTTTTGTATTTTATAGCTTTGTATGGATTCTGGGTATTGCAGTCTCCTGCACTTATATGGCACAACCTGCATGCAGTAGCTATTGTAACATCAGTATGTGAACAAGTGTTTGTGATCCCACATTCATTTGGTTTGGAGTAGTAGGATTGGATTTTTATACTATTGTTTCACCACCCTGCTTGACTGCTGCATCCTGGTTACAGAATATGTCTCAGTGAAGCTTGGATTTTATACCTGAGTACTACGAACTTAAGATTGCTGACAAATATCAAAAATGCAAACACAATTTTGGTAAAGCACTGCAGCCTTTTAATGTGGCTTAAAAAAATGATGTATAATAAAATATTTTAAGTTTTGTTTATGGTGGCAGGGAGTCACAAGGAGTGGGGGGTGCAAGGAGCGCGTCTTCCTATTGGACAGTCCTGGTGGAGTCCCGGACTTCCAGAGAGGAGCAGACATTAGTGACATTGCAATTGCGAATTTTACTACTTGGCAAGTCACATTTAGGGCAAACACAACGATGAGGACTGTTTAGGTCCTCACCCTGGGTACTGAAACAGGAGGAGGTGGTTAGAGCACTTTACTTGATCGTTCCATTAGTACCCAAAATCTTTTTTTTCTAAAGGAACCTAGCAAACAGGGGACTTTAGTGATCTTCCATTATTATTGCCTTCATTGCACAGTCTAGTTGTTTGGCTTACATTGATTGTTCTGTGGGTGACTACCCACAGCTATACCGCCAGGTACAAACAGCTGTACCCAGGGCATGGGCAGCGCAACATACTAGGTATTTCCAAGGAGTTAAAGTTTGAATGGCTGTGGCCCCTGTTACCTGCTTACCTGAGATAGTAAGCTCATCAAGCAGATTCACACCAGGCCCTTTTATTATCCAATCATATTATTGTATTAATTGTTTTTCCAGATACTGATAATATAGAGAAAGCTATATTTTTTCTCTTAATGGCTCTCTTGGCCAGTAAATCTTTTAAAAAGTTAACTTTTAAACAAATTAAATTTTAGGAATCGGCTTACCAGGATGCGTTAACTATATGCATATTTTATTTATTTATTTAGGGGGGACCTTACCAAGATCCCCACCCTGATGATGGAACGTCTTCTAAAGAAAATCGACACATATATAGTGACACAATTCCTAGACGTGTTGGCAGCTTCTATAGAGGTAATATAAGATGTTACATCTTCCTTCCATTCCCCTGCCTTGTCACATGAGACATGTTCTGCTTCTTATTGGATTCTAGGCCTGCTATATGGTCCCATCAAAGGCAGATAGCTGGGGGGCTGAGAGAGTAAGCGTTTGGACTGTTAACTCTAGGGAGATGGCAATAGTGTTTACTCTGAGGGGTCTTTCATGGATTATATAGCTCCATAATTACAGTACATAAGGAGAATAACAAGGGTTATACATTTAATGTACAAAATGAACCTGCAGCCATCTGTTAATCTATCTTCATCTCTTTAGTTCCATCGCCACGCCCAGAGGGAACATTTCATGAAAACAGTGTATCCAATCGTGGCCCTTCCCACCAGGATGACAGCAGAGGGGTAACAAACCACTCAAAGAGGCAGACTACATTTGATCACTGGTGAGTACCAATATGGTGTCTGATATTGCAGCTTTATTTTGCATTTGGGTATGTGAATTTGTTGAGGAATTTACAAAGAGACGTAAAACAAAATCCCCTTCTTGAAGTTGCTATGTGGATTTGTGTACGAGACACCCACGCAACCACCGTAGCTAATATAGAATTTGCAACCTTTTTTGTGACCATTTTACACCGGACTCATGGCTGTGCTGAGTTTTAGGTAATGTACTGAGAGGCACACAGTAATTGTGCCTCTCAGTAAATACGTCTTCCCATGTTTATTAGATAAGAGGAAAACAGTCCAAGACACAAACTTACGGGAGCTCCCTTGCAGAGATTCAATGCAGAGAAGTCAAAAGGATTGAGCAGGCAGCACACAATCGTCCTATTTCTTTTATTTCTTCACTTAAACATATTGGACACTGCGTGGTCCAGTCCACCATTAAACAAACAGGAGTGGGGACACTCCTGGCACGTTTCATGATGATATGTCCTCTGATGAAGTTTGTTTAATGGTGGACTGGACCACGCTGTGTCCGATATGGTTTTAAGTGAAGAAGACTGTTTCTAGGACGATCGTGTGCTGCCTGCTCAATCATTTTGACTTCTACCCATGTTTATAATCAGTAGTACGGTAATTAAGGCTCCTCATAATTATAATCAGTACTACCCAAGAAAAGATAATCAGGGAGATTCAATAAAAGTTCTTATCGTTGAAAATGGTGCTAATTTTGCCCCAACCAATCAGATATTATTTAACATTTGAAAGCTAACATCTGATTGGTTGGGGCACAGTTAGCACGATTTTTGATGATAAGAACTCTTATTGAAGAACCTTGAAGATCAATAGTCTGTTCTTTATATAAATCCAGCATTCTGAGTTCTTCAGTGGAAGAGCTAATAGTGTCTCTCTGTGTATCGCCCTGTCAGTGGATTGAAAACAAACTGGAAATGAACCACTATACATATACAGGGTTATTCAATAAAAGTTCGTATCGTTTAAAATGGTGCTAATTTTGCCCCAACCAATCAGATGTTAGCTTTCAAATGTTAAATAAGATCTGATTGGTTGGGGCAAAATTAGCACCATTTTAAACGATAAGAATCTCCCTGATAGTATATAGATTAGAACTTTCTTGTGGATTTCGATAAATAAGGGAAGTTAAACTATAGATTAAAACTTTTGCTGTGTTTCAAGGTAAAACTCACTCAACAAAAGTGATATAAAGGCGATATTATTGTTTAACTGAGATGATAACCTGTGTTCACATTATTATAGTTGCTTTTTTAAGCTGATTGCCTTTTAAATATATTTATATACCTACCAATTACATTATTATTAGAATAGTATGCAGGAATTAAAGAAATAAGTTCTTGCTGTAAAATCCTGCTTTGTGGTTCTATCCTGGATCTGCAGGTCCTGTACTGAGATAGGAGGAGTTTGGCTAGTGTCAGTCCAGCCCATGCCACAGTTTTGTCTATTATAACAGTTTGGTGGTAAAATGTAGTAAGTACACTTTGTGCCAATGCTGTGAACACCATCTGCCAGTCTGCATGCAGAGAAATAAACATTTAATAAACAAGGATGGAGATTTTCATGGTCTATGGATAGGAAATGGTGTTGCCTGATCAGCTGCTTCTTTTCAATATAGTCATTTAGCAGGATGTGAAAAAACAGATCTCTGCCACTGTCCCGTGATTCTCACTGTCCCATTTGTTATCAAAGACTTTGCTTATTCATTTGCAGAAAGAGATAATTAATATTTTGCAAGATTCAATACTAATAGAATTGGAGGACTGCCATATAAAGCAGTGCATTGAATTCCATAATATCTCCTGGAACATTCTTGCAGGACAATTTGGTTTTCCATTACTTTTTGCTCTGGATTTTTGTGTGGACGTAACTGCTTGTCTGATAAATGTAAAGCTAATATACTAAATGTGCTTTCCTGATATCAGGAATGAAAGCCTCAAAATGAGGTCACTGACTGTCTCTTAGCTTTCATTACTCTTGGGATTCCAGCTGTAGCTGCTGAGTTAACACTTTGAATAATTGATGGTGCTATCGTTTCTGTAACTAATGTATTTGCAGGGAAAAGGAAAGCAGTGGTGCTATATCATTTAGAGTTGCACTTTCAAGAACCACCTTCTGCCACTGGAAGTGTCTCAAAGACATAAAGTATTTACACTTTTTTTTAAAGAAATTTAAAATACATGTATGCCTGTTATCATGCGTACATAATTTAGTGTCACTTTCTAAAAATGTTTCCTCCTCCCATTTGTGTGCTTTTTGTGGTCTATGTGCAAAAAAAAAGGTTTTCTGTTGAATGAAGTGAACAATTAAACTTACCGATAGTCAGATATATGACCAGGATAGATCCTGACCAGTATAGATATTAAAGGGCATGTCCACCTCCAGAACTAAAATTTAACCTACTACTGGCCTCACTGTGTAGTGTTCAAAAATCCTCACCTTACCCCTCTGCTCCAAACGGTTCTCCTATAATGTCTGTTCAAAATCCCAGAAATTAAAGAGTAGGAACCATTTCTGGTGTAATTTGTTTCCGCCTCTAACTATTCCTTGTAGAGGTTTCTATGAGGGCAAGCATGCTCAGTAATCACTATGAGGCAGCATTGAAAGAGGGAATTTCCCATTATGCAATTCACATGATTTGCATGAACACTGTCTCCATTAGTTATTGCAAAACTGCACCTTACAGAAGATATTTCGGATTGGATATCTAAAGATAACAATTTTTTTCAGTATTGATGTCCTTTTATACCTGTTACCTTAAAGGAAATGTGCAGAAAGTGATTGCAATAAACTTTCATTTTTGTTGCAACATTTGAAAGGTCTTTTTACTTATGTGCATCCTGCCACGTGAATGGCGGCAACTAAAGAGTTACTATGTTACATAACATAGTAACTCTTTAGTTGCCGCCATTCCAGTGGATTACCCAACCATTCACTTTCTGTGTAATGAGGTATCCAAGTTGTTTTTTCCTGGCTATGCAGTGCTCTGGGGCAATAGAGAAATAATTTCCCTGCTCAGCACAGGAATAAACTGTGATTTTTTATTTGTAAGCATATTTTTATTTTATAATAAGCTTATATTGTAAGTGGATATATATTTAGCCATCAGATCATCTCATTATTGGGGGATGATTATAGTAAATGTAGGTAGCAGGGCTGCATTCATTACAACCTGGTTGTATTTACACTGCATGTTTTCAATATACAACCCCTATCCTATACATTCCCTATCTGCCCTCTGCTGTTTGAGAGTGCTTGTCAGGGAATGGTGAATGCTAGTAGTGCAACTACATAGGCACTTAGGTTAGTCACTATTTTGCAGACTATTTGGCCAAAGAAAAGCAATTTTAGGCTCTGTAATCAAAACACTATTATTATCATTTATCTGTTATATCAACATTTATGTGCAGTTTATGGACTGCTATACAACAACACCATAGGTATGAAGAAACCCAGGAGCTAAAAAATATTCATTTTGGCAGTCCAACTAAACAACCAGCCATCTACTTGCAAATCTCTAACCTAAATACAAAGGCAAGAACTGATAGTTTGACTGCTGATTAGAAACTGAGCTTCGCTGAAGATTTTATGCTGTTTTATAGTGTCTCATAAACACCCCCCCAAAATCTGATTGGCCTAGATACAATCTTAAATCTGATTGGATCTTGGATCTTAGACCAATCAGATATTGGGGGTGGGTTTAGGAGTCACTACAAATAGTGAATGTTCAGTAAGGAGAGCTAGTTTCAGTTTGGCATTTCATCTGTTATAGCTTTGTTCTGAGGCATGTACTGGGATATAAGCTTATTGATTAGTGATTCTGGCTGGGTAGCTTGAATGGGCAGCCCTTAGTTCAGATGGCTCTCAGTTTAGTTCTCAGTATTTAGCTTTCTGTATCTAAGATAAAAAAAAAAAAAAAGGATAGCGCTCCCTACACTACAGCAAAAAATAGTTTTGGGGATGGACATGCCCTTTAAGACTGAAGAAAACATTTAACAAGCAACAACTGTCTCACGTTAAGCAGCCAAGAGGTGGTGCATTTACAAACATGGAATTGGAATGGCCAATCAAGACTTTGATCAATAAGAGAAAAGTATCTGATGAAATGATTTAATTACCAGATTTGTTTTGCTCTGTGTTTTTCAGGAAAGGTGCAGAAAAAAGCCATTCAGAGCAAATAAAGGATAAAGAAAAGCAAGGTTTTTTCAGAGTTATTAAAAAGAAAAAGAAGAAATCTCAAGCAGTGAGTCTGGATTCATCATTTCTGTTCTTGTTTAAATCTTTAGATTTATTTCGATCATTTAGGGCAAACAAATTTCTACAACTACTATTTATTAGTTGTTTTTGTAAAGAAAGCGCTATACACTATCAGGGGGACCTCATAAAAGTTTTTATTGTTAAAAATGGTGTTAATTTTGCCCTAACCAATCAGATGTTATTTAACATTTGAAAGTAATCATCTGAATGTTTGGGGAAAAATTAGCACCATTTTTAATGATAAGAACTTTTATTGAATAACCCTGATTCCCTTTGAATACACCGGTGGGCCTTTAAGTTACGAAAGACAACTTATAACTTTTGAAAAGAGCTCTACCTTGTTCAAGCCTTTGCTGAATTTAGTTTAAAATCTTAAGGCTAAGACTGTGGCCGCACTATCCACGCACGGTAACATTTGTGAAAAGCACCATTGCAATGCATCGTTACAATGTGATTTCCCAATAATCTGTTAGAATTGTGCCAGTGTGACCAAGCACTAATTGAAAGATACAGAATTCAATTTCCACTTGAAAACACAGTTTAGAATTTGGTATTGTAACATAGACTACAGGCTGCTATAGTTTATCTCTGCTCAGAATAAATACCAGCCCTAGTAGGGGGCTTGGGACGTGTCCTTACACCCCATTATATATACAGTATGCACAATTGGTTTCATTCTCAAGAGCAGAGGATGAGATCAGTGAAGTCAGCAGACATAATGGTAGCAGTTTTCCACCTTGATACTGTAATTGTCCAATCAGTTTATTTGTATCTTATATTACAGACAGACTCTACTGACTCTGAAAAACCGAGCCTCAAGAAAAGCCTCTTTCCGCTGTTTAATTCAAAGAACCATTTAAAGCGCAGCTCTTCTTTGAAAAAGCTGCCTGTAGTCAGTCTTCCAGTGGTATTTTTTGACTATAAGCGCGCACTAAACATAACCCCATTACATTAAAGCATGAATCAGTGGCTGTGCTTCTCTCTCTTTGCCTTTATCTTGTTTCTGGGTAAAAATCTCTTTACATTAACAAAAACAAGTACAGCGCAAAAAATGTTAAAACAAAGCCCCACTGCTTCATTTTTCTTTCACAAAGGAGGAGGAAAACTTAAAAATGAAACTTTTTACCAGATGATAATAGAGATCCAGTGGCCTTTTGGAGATTTAATACTCAGTAATGAGTAATGAAGACAGGTTTGTAGATGTCTCTCCATTGGCAGTACTGCTTGACCCAACAAGTTTAGGAGTATACAGTATATGCCCCTGCCTGCTCCCCTGATGGAGAAATGCCCTTCCCTCGTGGCTTGGTGGCATTATGTATAGAAAAATATTAAACTTGGGCATGAATGGGAGTGCTGCCTTTTCTTTGGTTAAAGTTTCATTTTAAGGTGCTAGTTCTCCTTTAATATTTTGCTGCTCTGTGCAAAATATATATATATTTACATTTTCACAATGCACCCCCCCTACCCATAACATGCTACACCTTCAAATGGCATTGTGTGTAAAATGTCTGGAAGTTCCGGAGATCTGTGCAACAGATGAAAAATCCAACAGGAAACGATTTTTATTGGCAATTCTTAGTATTCCCAATAACCGGCGAATCGTTCCTAGTGTTATTTCGTACTGCAGTAGATAAAGACTAATTCCACTTTCTAGAGACATGCACAAGACCATTTGAAGCTGGAAATGAAAAAGGGGAATTTACAAATAGTACTTTCCCCTGTTAGTTTCTAAATATGCTGTGTGCTTTGGGGACATGTAATGCATGTTTCAGTGGAGTCAATATTCAAAACAGTATGTTCAGGTTTTACATAAAGTCAGAATTAAATGTTTACTATAACATATATATTATGTAAAGCTAATCCTTGGGTGTTTGTACAGTATATACACAGTATGTTATATATACCTTTCTTTCATTCTTACTGATAAGCTCTGGGTGGCTGATTTGTTCCCTATGTGCAGCAGGTATGCTGTGTTAGCGTTTTCTTGAGCCATATGTAACACAGCACACGCCTGAAGTTTTCTTACTGTGTGTAGAAGATGGGTAGTAAAGTGATGAATCTATAGTATCCAAAATAGGGATATTGATGATGGGGTAGAAGTTACTTTCTGTTCATTTAAGATTGAAAATCAATTGACATGCCTTAATGGTTCTTGTTTACACTGGCAGTAGCGGAAAGTGTTTTGAATTATTGTTGTAGAAAGAAAAGAGAGTAAGAAAATGGCAGAGGAAGGCAAAGGGAAAAAATAGAGGAAGAATATCCAATTTATGACTGTAGCACCAAAGCTTCATTTTCCCAAGCGAGTCCATAGGAATCCCCACTCCAGGGAGTCACACCTGTTTCTGATGTCTAGTGAAAATATTGCAAGTTGTCTGACTAAGCCATGTTCCAATTGTACTTGTGTTAAGTTTGAAGCCCGATTGATCAACCTCAGAATTATTGGCTGTTTACTAGTTACAATAACCTTTGCAAGTATTTTATAGTCACTGTTCAGCAAGGATATGGTGCAATAGGATCCATAAGTTTCCCTTTCTGGCTTGAGAAGGACTGTTATTCTGGCTTCATACAGGCCGTGGGGGAACTAGCCCTGTTGCAAGGCTTGTGGAAATTCTGAGAGGGACGTTGAAGAAAACAGGACCGTGGGGTTTAGGGATGAATATAATAGAGCAGACGACTGAGCAGAAAAAGGGAAGAGCGAACAATGTTTGAGACATAGAGACATGGTTAAAGTCAATTGGGGAATTCAAAACAGTAAAGTCATGGTTTCAGCATTCTTCTAATTCTGCTTCCACATTCTGCCAGCCATGGTAGTTGTTTCCAATGGAAATCCTTCCTTATCACCTTTGTTTATAATGCCAATAGCATATGGAAGTTTCTGATATTCTGATAGCTGGCACTAGAAATATACAGTACTGTATATAAATATATACTTGACATCTGCTTGTAACCTTAAACTATACCTTACAAATGCAGTCGCCTGTAATCGTCACAATGAAGCAGACCCAATCTTTCCAGCCACAAGGCATCTACAAGGCATTTGTGTGGGTTGCATTGAGGAAAATTTTAGAAGAGATAAAAATACCCAAATGATTCTTGGTGATTTTCTCTTATTCAGAATGAATTAGTTGTCATCAAAATAATCCAGTATAATTAGTTTCTAAAGCGGAACTTTGTGGCCATATGGAACTGATTTGCAGCTTCCAAGTCTTATAATTAAGAGAGCGAATTATCTTATTAATGATTTCTTGGCTTTCTTTTCAGCAAAAAAAAAAAAACAGACTGCATGCAAATGCTTTAATAAAGGGGTGTGGCTGCATGATATGACATACACACTGCTCTTCCTAAAAGGGGCAGCTGACTGGAATAATAGAATCTATCCTATGGATATTAATTCCTGCACTTCTGAAGCAGTTACATTTCATTCTGTATGTTACTACAGGGCTTTCCACTGAGTTTGTTCTCTCAAAATAAATATGTTTAAAGCATATTAATGAATAACATGCAAAGTAAATCTAAAATCCTCATTTTAAAATATAAAATACTGTTTTAAACAAAATGACACATTTATTAGTTTTTGAAGTTATTATTATGCAGATGACGGAGGGACTTCCAATTGAAAGTGCTCAGTACCAAGCGAACTGCACCACTGTGTGCCATCTATTTCAGCAGATTTCAAGCCAAATTTCGCAAAAGATAATGTGGCAGCTCATGTTTTCGGGAGAAATGATTGCGTCAGATCCGATCAGCTTTATCGGGCAGTCCATCAAACTGGCGGCAATTGTCTTTTTCTATATAGCCTAAATATTATTTAACTTTACAATGCTCCAACTTCCTATATTTTCTCAAATAGCAAATCTATTATATTTTAAAAAGGGAGGATTTTGAATGAATTAACAAACTGATTGTATATCTTAATGCATCGGTTTGTTTAACTGCTGCAGAAAAAAGTTAGTTGTATAGTAGCCTATAGCTTATAATAGCCAAGGGAGAGACCATTGTGCTTCACTCTTTTCCTGACATTCTATTTATAATTGTGCTGCAGATGCCTGGTATAGACAGTCAGGATCATCTGAATGTTCAGAAAGGAATGCACACTTCAAGTCACAAAAGCAGTCGACAAAAAGAATGGCGTCCAGACAACATGGGAGACGTCCATATTCATGTAAGTGTCCAGTGTCAAAACTAACTTGATCAGGTAACCACTAGATCAGGGTTATTCAGTAGATCCTTTGGCACTATATCAATAAAAGTTATTCAGGCTCATTTACCCAGAGCTGCTATTGCGAATATAGGTAAATCCGAAAAAGTGATTTACTCACAGCGGGATTTTAACACCAGCTATTAGCTAGCATTGGATGCGTGGGTGTCTTTTGTGTAACCTGCACATCCGGCGTTATAATGGAGTTAAAGTCACGCTAACCGGTAGTGAATTGGTTAGCCCGATTTTAACTCCATAAATTTCCCCAGTAAATCGGCCCCCTTATCGTTAAAAATGGTGCTAACTTTGCCCCAACCAATCACAAGTTAGCTTTCAAATGTTAAACAAGATCTGATTGGTTGGAGCAAAATTAGAACCATTTTAACGATAAGAACTTTTATTGAATCTCCCTGTTGTGTTTAGTGTGATGAGTATTTTTTTTATAATTTTTATCACTTGCTGTTTTAAGTAACATTTAGAAAAGGATTAATTAAGAAATTTCGTACTTTATGCTTTTATCTTACATTAGCTGCCCAGAACTAAAGTAGTCATGAGTTTACATATGGGCACCTTAAAGGTACACATACACCAATTAGATATTAGATGTCTATACATAAACATATAATATATCTAAGAAATGCCCAGCCTGTTCTTTTTTACAAATGACTTGTGTTTGCAAAATGAATGAGCCAGATGGGAACGTCTCAAGGTAAGAGCCACTGCTTGTATAATGCAGTACTAAGACATTAGATAGATTAGACATTCATCTTTGGATGAACATCTAATATTTCTAATGTCTGCCTAGTGTATAGCCAGCATAAATATGAAACAGTAGATTAATTCCTTTGAGTTTATCCCTAGCCTGTTGTCTGGGACACTTCATGTGCTCGGTATCCTCTAGGTTGCTGGCAAAGATTTAAAGGATAAGTACACTGTAAAAGCAAGTTAAGTTTAATTGGAAGCAGCAGCTTTAAAAAATCTGTTCCCCTTTTTTTTTCTTTCTAAGTCCCTCCTGAGCCTACCTTTCCTAATGTAAAGTTGCTGACATCTTGGATCTGCAGACTCTTTAACTCACACGCACACACTGACCAAACAGACACTGCTTTTAAGAGTCTACACTGCTTTTTTTTGAGGCTTAAGAAGAAGTAGATCCAGGAAGTCTCGGAAGGGCAGAGCTAAAGAGTCTACATTGCAGATCCAAGATGTCAGCAACTGTAAATCAGCAAAGGTAGAGGCTCAGGAGGGACCTAGGGAAAAAAAGGGGAGGAAACAGATTTTTGCTGCTGCTTCCAATTAAACTTAACTTGCTTTTACAGTGTACTTATGCTTTAAGATGGGTACACACAGTACCAATCAATAGTGCTATTAGACCTAATAGGATCAGCCTTTTATCTGCTGAGAACGAAAATTAATTTTAGTCCTTATACATTTGTATAGGAACCAATAGTGGCTGCTTGCCACCTGAACACTTTGCTTATATTAAGTACTAGCTGTTGTACCCAGCGTTGCCCTTGTGCTCGTGGGTATAGTATTTGTGTTTGGATTAGATGGAAGAGACTGGGGGGGAAAAGAAGTGCACAGTCTCCCGGTAGTTCTGGGAGTCTCCCAAATTCTGGGGTGGTCTCCCGCACTCTGGCGAGACCACCTCAAACTCCCGCAAGCATAAAGGTTCCCATATATTTATTAGACTTATATCTGATGTTCCTTCGATGTTCTGGAAAACCGACTGGCCCAGTTACAGACTTAACTCCATTTGAAAAGCATTATCCAGCATGAAACATTGCAAGTTAAGAAAAAGTGCTTTGTGGCCCAACATTACTATTAATTTGACATTTAGGTTGGATTAAATTAGAATCCAAAGTTTATTGGACTTTAGAATAGTTCTACCTCCTCACCTCATAGGATTTATATTGTTAATGGACATCTATAATTATACCCTCCTTCCTCCCCTTATTAGTTTCCAGGGGGAGAGCTAAACCGCTCGTACTCACCTCTGGGTTTGCAATAGTTAACTACTTAACCAGGTCAATTCTGCACCTGCCCTCTTTCAGACATGGCCAATGGTAACATACACTTCTTGCAGAGCGTGTCTTCCCATAGGCCAGGCCATAGACATGTCTGGTAGGCGGACCAGACCAGACCTGGCAAGAGTAATGTTTGTATTTCTCTTTATTACTGCAAACCAGATCCACACCCTGGGTACTTTAATGGTGGGGAGTGAGGACTGAAGAGGCAGAGTTTTCTATAATTTAATTAAAGCTGACAAATAGACATAGCATTTATATTTACAGACATAACTATATTTACTTTATGGTGACATTTTTTCTCCTTTGAGGTTTAATAAGCTATTGGCTGGTTTAACATTTACTATAACATTTCCCAATATTGACATCTTATTTTAGTTTGCCTATGTGCATTTTCCCATGTGTGAAAGTCCTGACTTTCTGTTAAGCTTACAAGTTATATGAAGGAGTGGAACAGGTCAGGGGTTTATTTATGTCTCCCTGAAGCATCACAATGGTATTTTATTATTTTTATTGGTTGAAAGGTAGTATATCAGTGGATTTGCTGTCTAACCCCTTTATTAATGGCACAGCTTCCTCTTTTAAAGCACAAGTCCACCCTAAAACACATCCCCTAATTTACATTCCAGAAACTGTTGATTAAAACAATGTATCACTTGCCTTTTTATGAAACTCTTATGGTGACCATGAATGTTGTGATATTACTAGGCGATATCCAGTGTCCATAGACATAATTGGTCTGAAAAAATAACCCAGTTTTGTTATCAAAATAATTTGTGCGATCAATATAATCGGACGATCTGTGTATGGTCATTATTATCAAAGAACATGTCAGGATCAACAATTGTCAGAGTAGGAGGAATTTCCCAATTTTCCCTGTGCTAAGGAAGGGGAATAGAAAGGGTAAGTGTTTTCTATAGTGAAAGATATTATTATTTTCAAACAGGTGTATCTTTAATTAGGCATTACATAGAAAATTATACAGTTTTTCTTTGATTAGTGATTCGCTGTTGTTGTAAAGCTAGATACACACATTATTGATAAAGGGACAATCCCATCGTTTTGACTGGATTGGACCTTTTTCAGTAATCTGTGTCTCTAATGACTGATTCATAAAAATGTTTTTCTATAGATTCTAACTGTGATATTTAAAAGATAGGTAATGTCTGTATCCAGCTTAAGTATTGGAGATTTTATTGACAATCTGTACAGAAGGCAGTTACTATTGTTTTTCATTGGTTAATGTGATCCTTTTTTGTTTAATAATAGTTATTTTTTATATTTAATTTGCAGAATCAACCATTAAAATCCCTTTGGAAACTGTTTCATCCATCTTCATCCTCCAACCATCCCTTACCTCCAGATCCTCGTTTTCAGCCTTTACCAAACCAACCGCCTAAAACTCCATCTTTCCCTGAAGCAAGAATTCACCCTGTATGTCCAACTTCCAGTGGGGAAAGAGGTGCCCATCGTCAGGATCCACAGCCAAAAACTAGACAGGGGCTACAGAAACCTGGACAGCCAGACCATGTTTGGCATGTTTCTCCCCTAAACAGAGGAGCAAATGAAGCAGCTCCTTTTCCTGATCAACAGGCTTCAAAAACTGGACAAAATGGGCTCCCTTTTAACAGGACAAAAAGAACACGATTACCAAACCTGAATGACTTAAAAGAGACAGCCCTTTAGTTGCCACCTGTATACAGAGGCACTCTATACGTGAAAGTTAGTACCGACTGAATGTTAATTTGGTGAAATGGCTTCAAAGGAATATATACTTAAGTACTTATAGCTATATTGATATGTGCAATATGCTTGTGTGAAGCTACACTGTGCAGCAACCCACTCAGCTACGTCTGTTGAAGAGATGTTCTTGCCTTAAAAAAGCAATGCCCGGAAACCATAAATGTAATAAATGATCCACTAAAACACATTTATTTAAAATCAGTTTAGCTGCCCGCTGGTTATATACAGCACGGAAAATGCTCACTTTTTACTTTTTACTAATTTGTGAATGAGACAGTTGATGCAGTTTTGTTTTGTGGCTGGTCAAAGCTGCAGAGTAAATTAATTGCTTGATGATTCATTGTCAGTGTGATTGTTTGCCTGGCTCAAAGGGATAAGCGAGACTTTGGCACAGAAATGAAACTATTAGGGCTATGTCCCACTACTGTTGGAGTGCGATTTGTGCTTTGTTCACGCTTCCGGTTTGCATTGCAAATGCAATGCTACCAGGTGGTTCCCACTTTATGCGCTTCGGTCCGTTATTGCTTCGCATGCGTGCCTATAACATGATATGGCCCAGAACGCGGTGCACATGGAGTATCCCACACAGCAGTGCATTGCAAAAATCCTGCATGTGCCACTGTGCGTGATAGTGAGACCTAGCCCTTAGGTGTAGCTAACCTTAATTCTTAAAAACTGCAATGCTTACCTTGTTCCCTGATCCAACAACAAGGAGATGTTCCTCCTGATTCACTTTGTCTCTCTTGTCTCGTCCATGACACCTATGAACTCTATTACAAACTAACACAAATGTGCAAAAGAGAACAGCTGATGTCTCAGACAATGACAAAGCTGTTTCCCAAGCTGCCTCTTCTGTGCATGTGCAAGCTCATTAAAGAACTTGTAGGCACATCAGAGAAGACAGCTAGGGAGAAGAGGATCAAGAGGAATAGCTATTTATGTAATTATTGCTGATGGCGGGTTATTTAGCTTTGTACAAATTTTAATTCGGGGTTGAATTTGCCCTTAAAATTAAACAAAAGAGACGTGAACATTTTCAATGCAGTATATTATCAATGTTGCTTTTACGATAAATGATTTCTAGGACATCCTTAATTACATGTTTGGGGTCTCTGGCAATATTTGTTTTCGGGTGAGAATATTCCTTTAATGGTTCGGCTCCCTGCTATCAGTAATCCCTGAGGCTTTACAGTATGGAATATGAGATATAATAAAAATGTGTTCATCCTTAACGAAGACTAAACCAAAAGCTCAGATTTCTGTGGCTAGTGCCCATACAGGTTGCCGAATTCTTACACTAGGACATATATGGTTATCGCTCGGCTGTCTAATGGTATGTGGGGGTCAACTGCCAATTTTTTTTTTACATTCAGAGCCATGAGATCTGCCTGGTATCAATATGCAGCCTAAAGAGACAATAAGTAAACATTGGCCTTCTTTATAAAGAACATAGTAAAGAGGAAGGAATCTTTGTGGACCTGTTTTGTGTCCATTAATTGTCTAAGTTAAAAAAAAGCAGAGTTTGTATGATACAAATATATCCCAATAAAGGGATTTTTTTTAGAATATATTAAAAACTTCCATATTTGATATTTTTTGTAATATTTATTTATGATGAATTATTGTCATAAACTCATATCATTGTTGCAATGTCAAGATATTTTGATCTGTTTAAAACAATGTGAAGCCTGTATAACAGCTCTTAGTTTATATGACACAGTATAACATTTATATATTGCAAGAGTATTCTATTCAATAATATAAAAAACTATATATATAACTATACCTGCACACTCAACCCTTAGCGTGTGTAGTATGTTAATATGTTCAATTACTGTCATTTTTATAATTGCAAACATTTAAGAAAAAAGTCTTGTTATGACACTCTCCGCCATATTTTTATACATTTGTGCAGTATTATACTTCTAATAAAGGGAAGTAGTTAAACTATGGACTGAAAAGTGAGTCTTGAAATTATTATCATCGGTAACAATGTAAACTTGACCCATGAGTCGCCATAGCCAAGCAGTAGATTATAGTGCTTTTGTTTCATTTTCCCTTTAAATTATTTTGGGGCCTATCTATAAAACAAAGGTACTGGTAATTGCAGATACTTCAGGCCACATCAGTATTTTACAGTTCAGGCATAATAGAACGCCGTGGTCATGAAATATTGATTGTTAGTGGCATTTGCTGTGTCATAAATTACAGGAATACAGTTCAAATTACCATTAAGGCTTGGTATTGGCATTTTATGACACAGACGGTATTTTACAGGTCATATAATACCAACACAATCATAAAATACTGTATCAGTGGAAGAAAAACAGGAAACCAGGGCATATTTTGCAATAAGCATTAATACTGTTTAGTGGGTGCTATGCCAGGATGAATATATATTTAAATAAATGAAATAGAAAAAAAGAGACACAGACTGAACTTGGGGCTCAAAGCCCTCCAACTGCATATAACGTGGCAAATACGTAACTATATGAGGCAACAGATTTTAGTCAATATCTCTAAAATCAATTTACATATACACAAAATTGTTATGCATTAAAAATACGAGTGACCCGAAAAAAGAGGTGATCTTTGACCTCGAAACTTACAGGGCACAGATCAATTAGCTATGTAATTTATGCTTTATTTCTTTTTTAAATACCAGCAAAGGTGGGTTCACCTCATTCAGTTTCCCTCATGTTAGATAAATTGTATCTGTTGTATTCAATTAGATCAACTGGACTTGAAGTTTAGCTCTTGAAGATGTTTCGCTAGTCATCCGACTGGCTTTCTCAATTCAGAATGACTTGTACAAGAATCTGTGGCAATTATGTACCCTGGAAAATCCCAATTAGCATATCACAGCCAGGTGTTAAGGGCGTGATTAGATAGTGGCTAAGAGGTGTTATAGGAACGCCCAGAGTAAGGTGTCAAAACAGCATTGTACATGGCAGACAGATGGTGTCGAACCCCCCCACCTCTATTTAGGCTTGGTTCCTTTTTTTCACATAAATGGCCTCCTTAACACCTCTCTTGAACCAGTCACATTCCTTCGCCAATATGTTAACATTACAATCTTCAAAGGTGTGTCCTTTATCCTTAAGATGCAGGTACATGGCTGAGTCCTGACCCAAGGAATTGGCTCTTCTGTGCTGGGCCATACGTTGATGCAGTTGCTGTTTGGTCTCCCCCACATACAAATCAGAGCATTCTTCACTGCACTGCACTGCGTATATGATGTCGCTAAGGAGGCCATTTATGTGAAAATAAAGAAACCAAGCCTAAATAGAGGTGGGGGAGTTCGACACCATCTGTCTGCCATGTACAATGCTGTTTTGACACCTTACTCTGGGCGTTCCTATAACACCTCTTAGCCACTATCTAATCACGCCCTTAACACCTGGCTGTGATATGCTAATTGGGATTTTCCAGGGTACATAATTGCCACAGATTCTTGTACAAGAATCTGTGGCTGACACTTACTGTAAGCCCCATCACCATATATATGGAATATATATACGTATAAGACCTTTGAGACAGGTTTAACACAATGTGTATGTCAATATTATAATAGTTCAGCTGGTCCTCCGATATACACATGCAACCGTGAATAGAAAGTACACCATGGATCAGTTACAAATGATTGGACGTTGTTAGAGGAACCTGCATTTCACTTATATTGACATTTATTTTAGTTGCTTTGGTTTACAGTGTTGTTTTGTAATATAATGTGCTAATGATCAATATAACCAATAATATACCATTCACCATTGTCTGATCATGTTTTTCATACTAGATTCTATTTGTCAGGTACTTCTCTATTTATTGAGGATCAATACTGGAATACTGCACTAAAATGCAGCCAAACCGACAACATTGTAAAACTGAAATTTAAAGGAGAACTAAACTTAAATTTTTTAAAACCTAATGTGTGTTTTTCTCCCCAGAACACCTATATTCCCCAGACGTACTTTTATTTATTTATTTATTTGGCTGAAATGTTTATGTTCCGTTTCTTTCATCCATGCTATCTATGAAATATACTGCAAAGATTGCTTTTCTTTTTGTATGAAGAGTAAAGGATTATATCATTGTTAGGACAGAAGCATTGAATGTGTTTGAAAACAAAAAAATTAAATCCCTGTTCTGTGCCGATGAGAGGGAGGATCTCTGTGCTGTAATGTGATTCTAGCAAGCAAGGCTGCAACTTCCTTGCTTTGATCTGTTGAGCACTACAGAGCATGTGCCTGTACGCAGAAACTTAGATGAGGGTTTTCCCACTAAAGTGGATAGTGGGAGCTGATCCCTTGTACCCACAGGTTATTTTCATAAATCAACCAATGGCCACAGCAAAGGGAGAGGGGAGACAAAGCTTGTTGTATGTTTGTGAATGTGCTCTGTCTATTAGGACAAAGTTGTCTGGAGACTTTAGTTCTCTTTTAAACAAAACCCGCTATATACAGTGCATACGACCATATTTGTTTTCAGTAAAAAGCAGGGAACAAACTGTACATTGATTGTGCCTTTGATTTGGTATTTTCTGTGCAAGAAAAGATGCATCATATGGCATATATCTCACTGCTCAGAAACCAGACAATATGCACTGATTTTGGATGATGTCATTACGATGGGCCAATAGGAATCTTTTGACTGATCATAACCTAGTAGTCGCCTTTCTAAATAGTTTATGCAAATAATTGCATCATGCTATCCATATAAAATTTTATATGGCATATGATACAATTTGTGTTGTTAGTGTAAATATATACAAACAGGTTAGGCCACACTGCAGTGTGATGTGGTCCGTTTTTACAGTACGGCCAGGCCACTAACTTTCAACATTTCTTGTGCAGATCATGTGTTTTCAGCCAAGTGGAAAAATGCACACAAATGGTAGCATTAGCCTTATGGTGGCCATACACATAGTGGCATATTTATAAACGATCGCTATTTCCACCATTTTGCTATGATACCTTTTCTGCCTTTTGTTGCATTTTTTGCAGTTTTACCCGAATTTTCATGAAACATCATTACTTACTGGAATGTTCCATTAACATGACTATTCCTTACACAGCACTATGGTATGTTCCCATTTTAATGGAACTGGTTAGATAATTAGCTGCAGTTTGCTGAAAATAAGCAATACTACAAAATGTCCTATTAATAAAAAAGAGAAAATTTGCCTGGGTGAGTTTTACACTATTTATCATATTTTTTGCTGAAAACAACACCATGTGTTAGGCTATTTTTAAATAACAAAGATACCGTATATACTCGAGTATAAACCGAGTTTTTCAGGCTGAAAAATCAGCCTGAAAACTCGGACTCGGTTTATACTCGAGTCAACCGCTTACCTGGGCATTCCGGCAGCCGCGCAATCTTTTTCTGCACTGGCGCGCTGGCCTGACGTCACTGCCCGGCGCCAAGCCCGGCGCCAGGCAGTGACGTCAGCCGGCACACCGGTACAGGAATGGGCGCGCGGCTGCCGAAATGCCGATACCGTACCTGCCAGGAAGCCCTTGGATGGAGGAAGAGCCCACAGGAGAAGAGCCCACAGGAGAAGAGCCCACAGGGAGAAGAGTCGTCCACAGGGAGAAGAGTCCACAGGGAGAAGAGTCCACAGGGAGAAGAGTCCACAGGGAGAAGAGCCCACAGGTACAAACTGAACTGAGGGGGAGGGGGGCATTCAAGATGTTTGGGAACTACAACTCCCAGCATGCTTTATTAGCTGGGAGTTGTAGTTTCCAAACATCTTGAATGCCAAGTTTCTACCCTCGGTTTATACTCGGGTCAATAACTTTTATTAGGATTTTTAGCTGAAATTGGGTACCTCGGTTTATACTCGGGTCGGTTTATACTCAAGTATATACGGTAGATATTCAGTGTGTATTAACCAATTTGATACTATTTTGAAAATCCACCAGGGAGTGTTACCTATTTACCATCATTTGTGCTGAACTTTTATAATGCCACATTTCGGCATTATTAGTGCTACTTTTTGCTACATAATTTTCGCCTTTTTAATAACTATAAGAAAAGTTGAAAGTTTAAAACATTCTGGTGAAGTCTGGTGGCAAAAAAACTGAAAATAAAATAAAATAAATATGCCCCTTAGACCCCCATTTGACTTTATTGGTAAATAAAAGAAATCGGAACCTTAAAAAAAAAACTTTAAAAAGCGAAAAATTAACCAGCGAAATCTCAGATCGTATTACAGTAAATGCTGGAAAATAGTCTAACACCTCCCTGGGTACTTATCAGTATTGAGAAACTCTCCACAATGTACTAACACCTTCCATGGACCCATTGGCAGGCTAGATAAATGGTCAGTAATGTGTTTTCGCTACCTCAGACTTGGCGAATTTGAAAGGCTAAACTTAATGCAATAAAACATTTTTCGCCATTTTATAAATATTAATTAGTAACGGTAATGACTTTTTGCCACTGGTTATCACTGCTTGATAAATAGCGAAAAGTCAGAATTTGGCAGCGATAATGGAGGCAAAAAGTTTAACAAACCTTTATAAATATGCCCCATAGTGATTTTATCAGCAAATCGGGGGCTGTTAATATTGATACATATACAAAAAGTGTAACCTAATAACAATTTGGTAAATTCACCAGGAGCCAGAGAGGGGAGAGAGAGAGAGATGGCGAATAATTAACTACTTTTTTGCTCCCTGCTCTAAGAGGAACAGGAATTAAGGAGAACTAAAGTTTCCAGACAACATTGTCATAATAGACAGATCACATTCACAAACATACAAAAAGCTCACCTCTCCCTTTACTGTGGCTACTGATTGATTTATGAAATTAACATATAGGTACTAGGGAGTCAGGTCCCACAATCCACCTTAGCGTGGTAAACCCAGCTAAGTATTCACAGTACACGCACATTCTCTGTAGTTGCAGCCTTACTTCTTAGAAGCTGACAGCCAATCAAATAACAGCGCAGGGATCCTCCCTCTCCCTGACACAGAACAGGAATTTAATTTTTTTTTTCCGAACGCATTCAATATTCCTGTTCCAACAATAAAATAATAATTTTATACAAAAAAGAAAAGTAATCTTTGCAGTGTATTTTTTAAGCTAGTATATGTGGGCCCCTCGTACATCTTTCAAACTTTTTTATTTGCAAGAAACATAATTAAACAAATTTTTAAAAAAAAAATACATTCAGAGATTTGAACCTGTGTCCTTTTTTGGACTGTAAATTACATCAGTAATATATATAGTAGAGCATCAAATCCCCCTAACCAGTAATTACACCAAATATGTGTAGGTTCTGTGGGTATATACAACAAGATAAATAATTTGGACAGGGATCAGAGAGACTCAATCCCTAAATGTAACCCACTAGACTCCCAATAAGGGAGGCACTCAACTAGTAAATACAAGAAATAGAATTCCAGTGCACAAACAATTCTAATTGCATATTGGCTACCTCCATAAGGTTGCTACTACAAACAGTCTGCTAAACCCTGGATAAATAAAAGCAATTAGTTCAATAAGTTGGCCAAATTATTTTAAGCCCAGTCACCACGTCAAGGTTGCTTTATTTAACTGGGTCCAAACCTACTGGTACTTGCCTTTTTGGCTACATGAGCTGACAGCCTCTCCTGTGTGGCCTGGATGCTTGAAGCTGACTCTCTAGTTTAAAGTACTTTGATCAAATGAGCACATGACTTAACTCTGGGTGGAGTACAATTACCCAGAAGGCTTGGTCAAACCTTCAACACACACAATATATATTTAAAAAAAACCAAACTGGTAGATATTGTTGGCAAATAAATAAACCCGTTGATCCAAACCATCTATCCATTAAAAATCCAAATACTTTAATAGATCACTAACAATATCCAAATCTCCCCACCTAACCTCCCATATACATAGCACTATAAAACAATCTGGGTGTCCCAAGAAATGAATAACAAAGATGTTTAGGAGTCAGTAGCAGCAATACCAAATGTGACAAAGCAACATGTGGTTAGTAAGCACAATAGCTGGAATAGTAAATAAGCCTTCCTCAGGCTTAATATAATTGTCTCATGCCTAAGGGAAGAAGCCAAAGTGTTTCGAGAGCTTGCATTTTCAATCATTTTAGTTAGCCAATAAAAGGTATTACTTTATATCCAAGATGTCTCTACTTATTTTTCCCTTATAATAGAGGATTGTTGACCAGTTAATCACAATTATAAGGGGGATTGGCAAGAAGCTTTCCTAAATATTAGAGACTGTTAACAAATGATGGGTGTATGGGCTATAATACCACAAACTCCATATTTTATCAACATTGAACCTTGTAATCCCATATCAGATATTCTACAAATAGTCAATGGGGGGGGGGTCCGTCATTGAGCGGCAATATGTATCTTTGAGGTCATCATCATAAATTCGATGCATTTCGTATGATGTCTTCCCTATTCCTTTAGTATTTGCCCAAGAAAGGCAATTTTAGGGTTAATAGGGGTTGTCATACACCAGTCCAACATTGTGGACTCTATAACCTTCTGATATATGAGATTTTTTTGATTGTGTTGGCCATAGCCTTGTTCATTTCAAACCTGCTGATAATCTTGTATTTCATTTGATTAGAAGAAGTCAGTTTATTTTACATTTCATATTGTTTAAATTAACCTTTTCATAAGCTCAGTCATATTTTTCATTCAACATTTATTTATTAAAAAATAAATAACAAATCAAATTTCCACCAAAAGAAAAAGCTCCAGTGTTGAAATCTACAAAACATTCCAACATAATGGAACCTGACAGGGTACATAGCACAGATTATCTAGGGACAATACATAACTCTTAAAGGGAAAGTCCACCCCCAAAACTAACTTTTTATATTTATTTGGCCCAAATAAGTGCTCCAAAACAAACTTTACAGCATGTAAATCGGTCCAGTGGTTCAAAAGTTACAGACCTTTGTAGCTGGCTTAATCCTGCAACATGGACCAATACAGCGATGAACAGAGACAGGTTACATTACCTTGCCTCTGTTCTTTTCATGTTCTTGAGCATGTCTGTTAGCATCCAGCAGTGAGAACAGAGGAAGTTGCATCAGTAATGGTCTGACCCCTGGATCCCTGGATTTTCCCTCTCAACCAATCACAGCTGTAAAGTTATGTGTACTGAAGAAATCCAGGATCAACAGCTGCAGCCAGCCAGCCCAGAGAGATAGAGAGAGAGAGAGACACACACAAACACAGGCAAGATTTTTTTTTTTTTTCTAAGCTGCAGCTCGGGGTCATCTAAAGTGGAAGTGGAGAGAAAGTGCAGCCTGATATATATCTCAAAGGTCTGTAACTTTTGAACCACTGGACCGATTTACATGCTGTAAAGTTTGTTTTGGAGCACTTATTTGGTCCAAAAAAATATAAAAAGTTAGTTTTGGGGGTGGACTTGCCCTTTAACTAAAGTAAATACATTGTATTGATTGGCTGAAGGAGAACACAGGATTCTATAGAGTTAAGTGCATTTGCTCATGCATTCCAGCAGCTCCATTCTCAGTGCAATGCGGACATGCCAACCCAATGGGAGAATTCTGATGTATCGAGCTACGATTGGAGGGCGCAATAGATTTTGCACAGTAGATGATCTGTCTGAATTTCCATAAAATACCTGCCAAATGCAAAGGTTAACATTGATTTTGTTATTAAAGAAGAGCTGTGGTTTCCAAACTAAATAAAATGATTATTCTAATTACCGTACTGTTTGTTATTATTTTAGTTTATATATTGTATTGTATTATACTAAGCCTTGGGCAGCAGGAGTTATGGGACATTGACATAAAACAATGTAAAATAATGGTATAAACCTCTTTAGATTTATTTTTTTCTTGCAGATGACACAGGATCCATTTAGCCCCATGGACTACAGTGTATTAGGTTTATATCCAGATCAGAACAATCTGCTGTGTCTGTTCCTTTCTCTTGTACACATTGGATAAACAGGGATAGATAAAAAGAAGATTCTTTTGGGGGGTGTAAACTTGGAAATCTGCATGTACCACACATGAAAATGAAATATATTGCACATCTGCCCAAATGTTCATGAATTATCAGTTTTAGTCAGTGCGTAAATAGGAGTCACTGGGCCCCCCTGCAAAACTATGATGGGGCCCCTGTCCATCCTCTGGGAGGAGCTATATCTGTCATAGAATAATAAAAGAAGGGACCCTGTCCATCCTCTGGGAGGAGCTATATCTGTCATAGAATAAATAAGAAGATGGGGCCCCTGTCCATCCTCTGGGAGGAGCTATATCTGTCATAGAATAAATAAGAAGATGGGGCCCCCTGCGTTTGCTCCCCTGGTAGTTACTCCCCTGGTTTTAGTGAAAAAGCTACTCATATGGCAGCAATAAAATTTACAGTTAAGAAACACTCTTTATTTATGTTTTTATTAAAGAAAAAGTTTATTTCTGATATCAGGGTCTTTACCGGTAGATGACGAAGTATTGAATAGCTTGCAGGAGCTGCGGGTGTCTTGTGATACCAATGCAGACGCTGCAAGTAAGGGGTTAGTTACGTTACGTTAGTCACGTTAACTGGTATTGATTTGGTTAGTGTGACTTTAACACCATATTTTCCCGCAGCTCTGCATAAATTATGCTGATATTCTGTGAAAATTAAAGTGGTACAACCAGATATTTCTACCCAGCCAATCGTGGACACTATCGAAGAAGTTATGATTTACTGACAAATCTGAATAAATTCATTTTGCTTTAAAATCATTTGAAAATGATTTGGTTGTGTGGTAAATCACCAATCAAAATCACCAATCATCCAAAATGTCAGCCACACTGATTGATCAGCCCAATGGGTATAATTAAGAGCTAAATGGATGTACAAAGTTTCTGAATAATAAATTTTACCACTTTTAAATTATTTTCTTTAGCGAAGGGTTTGGGGCATCTGCACTCGAACCACCTGGATAATTAAGTAAGAATTGTTTTATAATAAATGATTATTTTATATGTGTTTTACATAGTTGAGTCTGCACTCTATATACAGTATATTTGTTGTATATACAAATGACCACATAGTGTTTCTCTTGTCAACCCAAACAATGATCGCTATGATGCAATAAAATATGTTAAAACACCAGAGATTATGATGCAAGATATAGCATGCACAGAATAAGGACCACAGGTAACATAAGCAACCAGGAGAAATCTTGAAACCCCATTGTGTTTGTAAATAGGAATTTTCAGATTCATTAAGAGTTTTAATTATGTTGGGGGCCCTGTATTGTGTATTGTTCATCTAATGTATTTGTTTGATACTTCATCAATGTGGATCATAATATTGCTATTTGATTACTACTCACTCTGTTGTTTCCAGTTTGATCCTTGTAGTAAACCCAGTTTAAGGAATCGTCTGTTTTGTATTGCACACTGTATTTTGTCATCCATTCATCTGTATCACATCTCCCTTGGGTCATTATGCCTGAAATCACCTTCATTTCCTTCAGGTCAATCTCAAGCCACTGCCCGTTGTCTTGGAATTTTGAAAGCCATGCACAACTACAGAAAGGCAGATATTTCAGCTTGTATTCACTAACAGGCCGATGGTACACAACCAAATGGGAAATGAATAAGTGGTGGAACAATTTGAAGCAGTTATTTGTAAAATAATATATTGTATCTCAATGTAAATGGACCGATCAAGCCATTAGTCAATGTCAATAGAATAGTCAAGATATAGTAGAGGCTTTGTAAAATGTATAAAGCAGCAGTATTGTAAAAGAGAATTATACTCTCCTTTCTTCCCCCACAATGCCCCCTGGTCCTCACCCCTGGGTTCTGCTGATACTAGTCTAGATTCGCCTTCTCCCATAGTCCAGGATTTGTCCAATAGAAAGAAGAGCTCTGCAAAAAGCACATATTACCATTGACAAGTCCAAGAATAGTCCCATGTGTGGAAGGAGGTTTGGGCTTCTCAAGGAGTAGTTCAGAACACAGGCATGAGGTACCTAGGCAAACCCATAGGTTTAGGTAGGTCCCCTCAGAACTTTTAAAGGAAGGAGGAGTAAAAATAATTTTACTTTAAATTCTGATTTTGAGCTTCTTATAGACCACTTTAGTATCTTCTTACAAGGCTGTAATTCTAAATTGGAATCTGTATTTTATAATGCTAGAAATCACATAGTCATGAGTACACCTCTAATACACTGCAGAAAATAAGAACAAGTATGTAACTTATTTTGAGCCTTTCGTCCCTCTTTGGTGATATGGTTAGTAATTCTCATAAAGTTCTTGCTGTGAATCCAAAGGTTGTCCTATAAAACTGGTCTATTTCCTTCACCCTGCAAATCATTAGAATTTAGGATGCGGGAAAGGGGGATTTCTCTATGAACCTGATTAATGGCCACATCCTTGAGAATATTTTATTGGGTAAGAACAGGGCTGTGCCCAATGATCCCAAATGGAATAGAAACACTTGACTCCCCTAAGTACCTGAAATTTCATAGTTCTTGAAAGAAATGTTTACAGGCTAGTAATGCAATATAGGAAACATTTTCTCTCCTATCCATTTAAGAACCAAAAATATTTTATTTCAAATTAAAATGGAATATTATGCATTCATGGAAAGAATTACCTTTTATTTACATTTTGTTTGCAAGATTGTCTTTTTACCAAGAATCCTTTTCCAAAGCATCAATTACACTATTAATACACCGTTTCTATGAATATTAAGGTATTGTAAGGAAATGCATTATGTAAGCAGGGAGAAAAGGAATAGAATCTATTTTTATTGCATAGCTCTAGGTTAGACGTTATTAGAACATACAGTAGTATAACTTGGAGCTCTGTGTCATATAATAAGAGACGTTTTCCATATCCTAGTATAGGAAATCCTATATACTGTACATTGGGCAGTTTGAACACTATATAATAAACGCAAGTTAACATATCTTGAAGTTACTGTCTTACCCAAATCCTTGACCATTAAGTCGTGCCTTGTTTGGAGTCCATGATGAATACCATCCGGTGTACTGTTCCTGGTTGGAACAGGTTATCTGATCTGAAGATACAGCACCTGATTCAAATCCCAGGGGTTTGTGGTATGGACATTCTGTAAGCAAGATGCAAAAATGACTGGAGTTTTTTGGCATAATCTCTTATAAAAGAAGAGAGCATTGTTGACCTGCAGCAGGTTGGGTACCTGCATGTTATGTAAGTGCAACAATGCTCCACTTACATCATCTGAAGAAGGGGGCATGTAACCCCCGAAACGTTGTGATATGTGTGGTGTGGGGTTTCTAATAAAGTAAAAGTTTTGGAATGCGACCCTCAGTTTCATATTTCGTTGGATTTTGTGGTTCCTAAGGGAGGACTATTTGAGGTGTTTGCACCCAGTTGTTGGGACAGAGTGCACTTTCAACCATTTTCTTCATTACCTGCATGTTACCCGTTTTATTATTTGGGTTTAGGGATCTACAACATGTTTGGTTGCAGTTCAGGCATAAGAAGTACTGTAGGTTGTGATAGGTGTGGGAGCCAGTGTAATGTGGTTGGGTGCAGTTATGGAACTTATCTGCAAATGAGTTGCATGTAGACTGCATTTAATTGTGGGTCGGTAGAGGGCTCTAACATATAGTAAACCAAATCATACAAGGGGAACTTCATTCATCCTTACAGTGTACAAGCCTAGAGACAGACAGATACGGTAGATTCATCCCTGTTTATTTTTGTATACATGAATTGACTATATTTTATTAGGTTACTAAACTGGGTATGTTATTAGTAACGTGTAATAAAAATAGCTGAAATAATTACCATCTGCATCTTTAACATGGCTTGTTGAACATGTACTTGTTTTAGTAATCTAATTAATGTGCTCCTGCTATGTGCACCTCCTCTACATTCTACATAAGGCTGTTAAATCCATATTTATGTTGGCTGCGTCTATGTAAACGGTACTTGGCAGCCCACGTGTGTTTGTTTAGAGAATAATCCTTTTCACAGAGCAAATCTTCTTTCTATTCATGGTAGGATGTTAGAAACCAGCATAATCAGCATGTATTAGCTTAACCTGAGAATACTAATCAGAGGGAATCCAAATCCTAATTAAAGTCTTTTACTGAGCTCCTTACAGATTGCTCCCTGATTGCAATGAGCCGTATAAAAAGAATCCCTTTCTTTGTACTTGCAAAATCCAAACTGAAATATCTCATTCATATGTAATGAATGAAAGCAAATGAGGCATTTGTAAATAACACCTTTATCCACAAACCTACAATGTTACAGTATATATACATGCTGGCAAAGATAAGGTTAATCTGTATAGAAAACAAATTTCACATATATAATAATAATGTGGCAATATAAATATTAAATGGATCCTGTCGGATCAATGAACGATGATGAAGCTTGGTGCCACACATGTAGATTTGTTGTCCAAATTGGTTGGACATTTGTTGGTCTGTGTGTGTGCTGTCCTGTGTGTGTGCAGGGCTTTAGAGTGTAAACTTTGGGTTCATAAACTTTTCAGCCATACCCTGATAAACAGCAAAAAATAAAACCCTTAATAATCCAAGATATTCAGAATAGACCCAATGGTGTTTATTTCTGGATGGAATAAACACTGACATGAGTGCGTTGAGGAGTTAGGGTGATGTTTGGAAGAAAAGCTTTTATAGCTATTATAATTCAGCACCTGCCAGTGTACTGCACAGATCAGGCTCATTTACAAAAAGCTCCAATTTACAAGGTAATGCATGGCAACCTGCTAATGTTCCCTGGTGCAATCACAATTCCATTGGAATGTACTGATATCAGATCCAGTGTTAACATGTTGTGGGACTTTATCACCAGCCATAAGCTTGCTTGTGTCAGATGCACAAATGTCTTTTGTAAAACCCTCACTATACCTGGTTGTTGATCCCCCCCCCCTAATTCTTTAAATATTCAAACTAAACCATCCTACATTTCAGCTGTCAATCAAGTGTTTTATTATCATAAACACTTCTGCTGTGTGCAGTTTTGCTGTAACTGTAATTATGACAGTTGGTATGCATTGGAATTGTATGATGGGAAATTCCCTCTTCCAATAATGCCTCCCAAAAAATTACTGAGCATGCTTGCCCTTATAGAAAGTCTGGTCAGATGGAAGGAATTGTCAGTTAAAGGGCATGTCCACCTTAAAAATAACTTTTAATTGTATGAAACCTCCCCCCTGCCCACCCCCAACCGCCATGTTATTTTATTAAAAAAGTATTCAGATAGATACTTACAGCCCTTCACTCTCACATCACTTTGTTCCGGATCCCTGCTTGTCGGGACTTGCAAGCAGGGGGCTGGACCGTCAGCTGTGGCTGTGTCTCAGCCAATCACAGACGCAGCTGATGTCACGGAAAGCATCACGGGAACGAAGGGCTGTAAGTACCAATCCAAATGCTTTTTAAAATAAATAATATGGCGGTTAGAGGTGGGCAGGGAGGAGCTATCATACCTTAAAAGTATTTAACGATAGAAGTACAACAGAAGACAGAGGGATCCAGATGGTGGGAGGGAGGGGGAAAGGGCTCCACAGCGCATGTCATTATTCTCCTGGAGGCAACACAGAAGGCAGAAATAACACACATACACCTCAGAGTTAGGGCTACTTACAGAACCTGTATTTATTTATAGATTAAGATGAGGCAAAGTAATTTTCATTATAGTTGCACTTTATATTGATATTAATTGATTTAGTATCACTTTAGCATGGGTATTGCACAGAGTCTCTGCAAGTAATGTAATGTTGCCTTTGCATACCTTTAGCTATTTGCTGGCATTAAAACCAAGCAAGAGAAATATCAAGAACAAAATGAACCCAGAGCCATAAGCATGACTTTTATATTGTTTCCTATGGCTCTTAGTAAATGAGCAGAAATGTAATCAGCAATTTGGACAAACTTATAATAATTGACCTAGATTCAGCATTTATGTTTGGTACTGTTGGTACTTGCAGTGCCCTTTATCAACCCCACAGAATTGTTAACTGCTACCATTAAAAATAACAATTACTGTATAATATGAAGTGTCTGTTTCATTTAAAGCCGTCATTAAAATCAAAAGGGATTTACCCACGGGAGCAAATGCAATATTGAATCGTGGAAGAGAAATTTACCCTGAGGGATAGTGGCTCTGGGTAAATCTCCCCCAATGTGTATTTCACATACAAGCTATAGTAAGTGACAGTGGTGACAGTGTACGAAGATTATACTCACCCTAAAATACCCAATGTTCTCACCTGGTATACATTCAGAGAGAAACACCCGGCTAGCTAAGGACCCAGACACTCCTTGACAATCACACCTGCAGGTTTTACTGTTCCACTGTGAAAACAGAACAAATATATGAACTTAACACTTTCCTGAATTTCATTAAAGCTGCATTCAAAGGCTTTCCTTTAAAGAGACCTTGCCTTTATGTTAGCTCATGATAATAATAATAATACTGCTTGTCCATTCTAGACACGCTCTGTGTAGACCAACCCCCAATGCAGTTCACTGTAGCCAGAACCAAAATAATAAACTATGGAAGTAAATAGTAAAAAGTTTATAGGCACAGATCGCTACTTCCTTTAAAACTTTCTTCTTCTTCCTACACCTTTTTGGTGACCACTTCACAGCTATTGTAGCTAAATGAAGTTTGAAAGGGTCTTTCAAACTGCTATCCTGTGGCCTACTAATTGCAGTATACCCATGCCTAGAGATTGTCTATTATAATCCATCCATCCTGTACATTTAATAAACAGCATTTATGTATTTATAGTATTGTGAAGAAAAGCGAACTGTATGAAAATTAACCCCCTATTAAACTCCATTCCACAGTTTCAAAATATTCCAAAGATGTGTGTTATCATTATTATTATTATTATTGTATTATCTTTAATGACATTTTTAATCAAAGTAAACTGAAATTTATTTCTAGGCTACACTGGCGCATTTCTCAAGCGCATACAATCTCGTTTTACGATCTGTTAGCATGTGGGAATCGCATTAGTTCATTACAATGTGATCTGTTTTTAAAGCACAAGTGATCGCTGTTTATTTTGTGAATCTCAAGAACCCCCATAACAGGATTCAGTCAAGGAACAGTCATGGACTGAAAGAGTGGGTGGGGGTGAGAGTTTCGATTTCACTCAGTAAATACAATAAATTCATTGTATCCACTGCAGTAATCATATGCATATTAAATGGCATGTTCATCCTTAAAACAAAAAAACTGATCAATTGTCAGTTGCCTGCCCCCAACCACAACTCATATATTCAACACTTGCAGTCAATCAAGACTGTCACTGCTGACATCACAACCCATGATTGACTGCTGTTTCACCTGCTGCCTCCTCCTCTGCACATGCTCAAGTCTACAACAAGTACTTTGATCAGAGGGAGTAGACAGATACCTTTGCCAGAAAGGAACAGAATGTATCATTAAATATCTGGATACAAACAGCAGAAAACAGGGAAAAATAGCATTTGGGATTGTGGACAGATGACTGTGGGTTTTGAACCGCACATATACGTCCTGCTTACAGAGCGACTTTAGCTCTGAGCTATTCAGTTAAAGTGGTGATTGTGTCTTAAAGGGGTGATTCTGTTTTTAAGGGGGACATTGGTGGATTAAGAAACTAAAGCATTTATTAACTGTAGTTTGCAGTCTGTGTGAATGCACTAACCTAGCACTGTTTTAATTCTGGTAGTGTGCCTGAGTGTACGGTAAGTAAATACAATCTCTTTTATTTTTTATTGGAATAAGGTGGCGGGGATTGTTTAAGGAGACTTTAGGCACTCGGTTTTTGAAACAAATACTTGTTGTCTACTGCAGTGTTACCTGGTATGTGGGGGGTAGGGAAAAGTAAGGAAAAGTTGTTTTTTTTCCCTCTCTCCTCTGCACTGATTGGAAGGGGGTGTAGCTAGTTGGTAGCTAATTGGTTTAAATTGCTTGAGCACTGTGTGATCTTTGGTTTGGACCTCACATAAAAAAGTCCTGCTTACAGGGCAATTGCAGCTCTAAATGATTCAGTTAAATTGGTGATTGCATCTTAAAGGGGTGATTTTGTTCCAAAAATCGAATTTTCAAAAATCATACCTTTAGATGGTGTAATGGTCCACTACTCCAACACATTTTTTCAGATTTGAAAGACCTGTCACTCAAACCAGGTATGCTAATTTGTGTCCCTCCAGTGACCTCTTACTAGGATCTCCCAAAACATGTCAAAACATTTATTAATACAACCCCAAATATAATGAGTAATTAACCATATTGGTCTCCTGTCTATCTAATCTATCTGTCTGTCTATCTATCTATCTGTTTAATCTATCTCTCCGTCTGTCTGATCTATATAGCTGTCTATCTATCGCTCTGTCTTTCCATTATATATCAATCTATATATCTATCTGTCTCTCTATCTATCTATCATCTATCTCTCTTATCTATCTATATCTATCATCTATATCTATCTATCTAATCTGTCTATATCTATCTATCTATCTATCTATCTATCTATCTATCTATCTATCTATCATATCTATCTAATCTGTCTATATCTATCTATCTATGTATCTATGTATCTATCTATCTATCTATCTATCTATCTATCTATCTATCTATCTATCTATCTATCTATCCATCTATCTCTGACTCTCTGCCTATCTATCTGTCTCTCTGCCTATCTATCTGCCTGTCTGTGTCTATCTATATATCTATATACAGAAGGGAGAAGTGTCTCTCAGCAGCAGCCGCACCCACTTTCAGGAGTGTCAGGAAGATATGTTAATGAGTTGTATAGTGTCGGGCTGTATAGGCTCTTTATTATGTAAATGAATGTATCCAGTGTCAGCTGGGTTACAAGTGGGCAGTGACTAAGGGAGGTGGGGGCCAGATTGGAGTAGTCACTAAACATTGAAAATTCACTAACAAAGCAGGCACAGACACACATGTAAGTAACATCATTGTACTACCCTAACATTGTACTTTCACATTATAAAAAGTTGTTTCAGTGAGTATAGTGACCCTTTAAGGGGGACATTGGTGCTTTAACTAAAGCTTTTAGAATAAGAAGGGGTTTAAACATAAGATTGCTGTTTCTGTTGTTCTGTATTGCTGTTGTTGTGTATTGCTATTGTGTATTGCTGTTTAGTATGGACAGTTTTGTTGGGCCCACGCACTGTGCATCCTGCCGCATGGGACCTTTGCATGTGTCAGATGTGAGTGGGTTAACAAGAAGAAATGGGACATGCATGCAAAATATGGCACTCTGGGAGAACATCAAGTAGATAAAAAGGTACAAGTTTATTGGTCACACTCCATAGATACGTAGCCTGACGCGTTTCGTGCAGGTGTGCACGTTCTCAAAGGCATAACAAAACTTGTTCATACTCAAAAAACAAAAAAGGGTGAGGAGCCAACAAGTAACATTTAGATTCTTAAAGGCCTAAAATTAGGTCCACTCCTGCCTGGCTTAATGCTCAGGTAAAGATCCATTCCTGTCTGGCTTACTGCTCAGGTAAAAAGGGAAATGAAAAAAAAGAAAAAGGCTTCTAAAAATTTGAAATCAGAGGGAATGGAACAGGCTTATGGGGAGTTGTAATAAGGTATGCAAGAACGCCATTAAACTAGCTAAAATGGAGAATGAAATACCGAGAGCAAGGCAAAGCAGGTTTAACCCCAAAATGTTTTTTAAGTATATCAATAGTAAAAATATGAGGACTGAGAAAGTGGGACCATTAAATAATGGGGTTGAGATGGTTGTAGAGGATGCAGAGAAGGCTAATTTGCTAAACCCTTTTTTTCTCTCTGTATTCATCCCTTATAGTAGGGACTGTAATAAAATAGGGTATAAATGAGAAATATTTACCCTGGCTGACAGAGGATATGGTACGGAAACAATTAGACAAAGTTAATATCAATAAAGCCCCAGGACCGGATGAAATACATCCCCTGATCTTAAGAGAGCTTATTCTTTTTTATCTAGACGTATCTTTTCAAATTCACTTTTGTCTGGTGATGTCCCGTGGGATTGGAAAAAAGCCAATGTAATACCAATATTCAAAAAAGGTAGTTGCTCCCAACCTGGTAACTATAGTCCTGTAAGCCTAACATCAGTGGTAGGGAAACTTTGTTATGGGATCACATCCTTGACTTTGTTTCCAGAACTGATCTTATTAGTAGCAGTCAGCATGGTTGTTATGAAGAAGTAAGTAAGAATTTATATTCAAGCATAGCAGTGGATGTAGTATGTTTGGATTTTGCAACAGCTTTTGTTTCTGTGCCACATAGCATGGTTGGCCAAGATAAAAAAAACATTGGTACGTGGATAGAGAATTTGTTATGGGATCTCTAACAGAGAGCGGTGGGCAATTGAGTTATATCTATGTGGGCTAAAGTTCTATGTGGAGTGCCTCAGTTCTTTTTATCTGTTTATAAATAACTTAGAAGGGGCATTGAGAGCAAGGTCTCTGTCTTTGCTGATGACACATAAAACTAAATGGGCAGCAGAATGGAAGTTGATTCAATGTTGATATTCAAAGCCAGCCTCGGCTAGAACTAGCAAGATATTGTCTTGTATAGAGAGATGAATAGATTCTAGAGAGAAAAATATTATTCTCCCTCTTTACAAGGCACTGGTAAGGCCTCATTTGGAATATGCAGTGCAGTTTTGGAATCTTGGAAATGGAAGCAGTTCAGAGAAGGGCAACTAAAATAATAAGGGGAATGGAGGGGCTTGACTATGCAGGCAGATTAGACAAGTTAGGGCTGTTTACATTAGAGAAGTGATGTTTGCATGGGGATATGACCAAAAATATGAACAAATACAGTATATGAATGGGCCATACAATAAACTCTCTGGTGTATTGTTCACGAATAGGTGATATTAGAGGAGACGTGGACATCCTTTAAAAATTGGAAGAAAAGAAGTTTCATCTTCAGGTTAGGAAAGGTTTCTGTACAGTGAGGTTTGGTGAAACTGTGGAACTGTCTTCCAGCAGATGTGGTAATGACAAGTTCATTGAATGGCTATAAAAGTGGGCTGGATAAGTTTCTAAAACTAAATAATATTGAGAATTACTGGTATTAATACATATACTGTAGTTCTGGTTGGTACAGGGATACTATATAATATCGATAATTACTGGTATTAATACATATACTGTAGTTCTGGTTGGTACAGGGATACTATATAATATCGATAATTACTGGTATTAATACATATCATGGAGATTTGCTTGATCCAGGGAGACTTTCCAATTGCCATTTGGTGTCAGGAAGGAATTTCCTCCCTTTTTAGCTATCCTTTTAAACCCTACCATTAGGTAGGGTTTAAAAGGAGGGTGAGCAGGTTGGACTTGATGGACATACAGTACCGGTATGTCTTTATTCAACCTCAATTACTATGTAACTGACAAGTCACCAGTTTTTGTTTTGTGGGTGAACACTGATTGCTCTATAAAACACATACCATAAAAATAAAATAATATTTTGGAAATAATAACTGGTATTTATACTTACATCATTTGGAGTCAAAGCTTAATAAAATGCAGCATGAAAAAAAAATCAAAAAAAAGTTTATTCTATATAGACATCACCCGACCCCCATACAGTAAATGTCTGGGATATTTATTTGTTGTAAGCAGCTCCTTTCAGTTTGATTCCTTAGCAGATGTTAAATGCACAGCAGGTTTTGGATATACCTGATGTACCAGGTATATTTTGCGAGTGCTCACCTTCTGACTGCTCCACGCTCGGCAGTGACTGAGACAATTCTATGCAAATGTTGTAAAGATGGGGACGCAAGCCAAGGCTTGAAAAAGGACTGAGGATGTTTGCCAGATTCCCGATCCCTGACCGACCCCGACGAACGGCCAAAACGCGTGTGTATGCGTTCGGTCGGGGGACGTTTGGCGAAATGCAAACAGATGAAGAGAAAGAGAGACAAACTATTCCCCTTTAGCCTATCCAGTGACACAATCCAGAGGGAATTTTTTTTTAAAACTAGCAATCTTTATTGGGTATACGTTAAAAACACAATGTTAAAGATATACGAAGTGGGAGCACACAACTAATATCTAACGTATACATTGAGGACAGGGCAGGGTAACAAACCACAGATAACCAACAAATCCCAAATAGAAACCTCTCCACCTCACCCAAACCTCAGAATTACCAGGGTTCCCCTAAAGCACTCAGTGCTTCTACTAGTCCAAAGAAATGATAAGGATCCCTAGTCTAGGTCCCTATACTAATGTGTGTGCAGGTTGCCTGACCCTCCTCAAAACATCTCCTTGAGGGGGTGTAATACAGGCAACCAGTCTCCTGCCTGACATGGTAGCTTCCATACCAGATGCTGCCTATTGTGACTCTAGGTTTTCTGCTGGTGCTTTTTAACTTTGTGGGACTGTGTGCTCCCACTTCGTATATCTTTTAACATTATGTTTTTTCTTATTTTTAATGTATACCCAATAAAAAATTCCCTCCAGATTGTGTCACTGGATAGGGGAATACTATGTTTCTCTCTTTCTCTTCAGGTGTAACCTATATCCCCAATTATCCTTCCCACACACATTAGTTATCTGACTGTGCATCACACCTCTTCTATAAATTGAAATGCAAACAGATGCAGGTGTGTACGAACCTTTAGTCCTGAACATGTTGCAATAAACAGCACTTGTGTTGCAGTAAATATACTGAGCAGCGTCCCCTTCTTTACAACATTTGGATAAAATTGTCTCAGGCTATAGGATCTGGTCTGGTTAAATAACAATATCAACATGTTATAAATACTGCCCTGGGATCCAGGAGACAGCTATAGACTGACTGACCATGACAATGCTACAATACTGAGGAGGATTTCTTAATTTAGGGCTAGTCCACACCACAGCATTTTAACACTAGATCCAATTTAAAAAACGCACACTAGTTTGCCCCACTCACCACACTAGCAGGGAGATTCAATAAAAGTTCTTATAGTTTAAAATGGTGCTAATTTTGCCCCAACCAATCAGATCTTATTTAACATTTGAAAGCTAACATCTGATTGGTTGGGGCAAAATTAGCACCATTTTAAACGATAAGAGGGTTAATCAATAAAAGTTCTTATCGTTTAAAATGGTGCTAATTTTGCCCCAACCAATCAGATCTTATTTAACATTTGAAAGCTAACATCTGATTGGTTGGGGCAAAATTAGCACCATTTTAAACGATAAGAGGGTTATTTAATAAAAGTTCTTATCGTTTAAAATGGTGCTAATTTTGCCCCAGCCAATCAGATGTTAGCTTACAAATGTTAAATAAGATCTGATTGGTTGGGGCAAAATTAGCACCATTTTAAATGATAAGAACTTTTATTGAGTCTCCCTGTAGTTGCGCTGATGTGCATTGCGGTAATCGGAGCAATCTGCATTTTTTTGTGCTATCGCATGCACTTCGATTGTGAAACATTGCGCAATTGCATGGCAATATGCACTAGGGCATAAAAAACATGCGAGCAATTGTACGTTTCCGGTGTGCTATGATGCACTGTAGTGTGGCTGAGGCCAAAGGGGCTGAAAACAAAGGATTATAAAATAACCGAGGTTCTTTCTGGAGTAAAGTTAAAGGGTATCTCCACCCTCGATACAATTTTTTCATATAATGTTGGCCATCCCTTCCCACCCCTAACCGCTATATTAGATGTGTAAATAAAGAATCACAACTCCACTGACAGCTCCTCGCCTTAGCTGCGTTCTGATCCGGCTCCCTGCTTGCCGGAATTAAAATCAGCAGTGAAAATTTGTAGACGAGCCTTAAGGTTTGTACACACGCTCAATATGATCACGACCCGCGAAGCCCGACGGCTACAGGGCAGATCAACGAACGACCCACAACTGAACGCATACACACTGACGATTCTTGGCCGAAACAGCCGTTGGTTGCGTGTAGGCATCGGGGGTTGCGACACATGTGTACGAGCCTTAAGGCCGTGTATACTCTGCAAAAAACTTTTATTGTGTATTCAGCAACATGTTTCGGATCCGTGTGCTCCTTTATCAAGCACAAAAAACAGATTGTGAACCTCCCTAGAGTGAGTGAAGCCACTCCCTCCATTTACATGAATGTAAACAATAATCCAATCAACATTAATTATAGTGACCAAACATTGATGACGGAGTGGGGTAGACTTTAAAGTGGTGTGAGTAACCTGCATTAATTTGCTGATTGTCACATTGCTGGAATTACAAGCAGGGCGTTGGAGCGGCAGCCGTGGCGGTGATTGGCTGAGATAGAAAATATTGCAGGAGCGAGGAGCTGTGAGTAGAGATGGGATTCTTTTTTTACACATCTAATATAGAGGTTGGGGGTGGGAAGGTTACACTAGGAGAAGGGCAGACAGGGAGGGATCAGGAGGAAGGGGGGAAAGGGCTCCCCTGCATATGCCACTGTCCTCTCAGAGGACAAGGAGGAGGCAGTAACCTTTTATTACAGGAAGACTGATCCTACTCTTCAGTTTGCTTGGTTTTGAACATGCACTGCAGGAGAACCATAAGGAACAGAGGTGTAAGGTGAGGATTTTTTTAAACTACACAGTGGGTCAGTATGGGGTTAAATTTTAGTTTAGGGGTTGACATGCCATTTAAATTAGTTTGAAATTCAAAAAAAATCCTTACTGTATTTCCTGCACTTTACTTTAGTATTAAGTATTTAGTTTCACTTTTTGTCTGAAATATGTTTGTACTTTAATTCTCCCAAAAAGCTTTGTTTTACTTTGCTAGAAATAATAATACCCAGGACCTTTACTGTTTTCTACATAAAAGTGATTCCTCTATGGAAATAAATATCATTTGTATTCCTGACCTTTGTGCGCTGCTCGATAAATTAATGCACAAAACTGATAAAAACGAAATAACTAAATCTCCTGGGATTGGGGGACTGAGTAACAGCGCTGGTTCTGTGCCACCTGCGTAATGACCTAAATTGTCTCAGCGTTAGAGGTTCTTTTCACTGTCAGTTCCAGACCTTTTGTAGACGTCTCATTGTCACCGTATGCAAATGATGTATTGTCTGTAGGTTTAGCACATTCTGCAGCTGCAAGGTACAAGAAATAAAATTTTAAATTTAGTTATGCAGAAAAATGATTAGATACATGTTCACATATTTCCATAGTATATGTACACAAAGAAGGGGATACAGAGGGCAAGGCCACATTGCTCTGTTGTTTAAACCTCATCCATTCCATTATGACAGTGGATTTAAAGGTGAGTAAGGAGCCAAACCCCTAGGCATGTGCTCGGATAGTGCACTACATGCCTGCAGCTGCTCTTCCACAAGCACAATTGAATCCGAAACGCACTAGTGGGGCCTTGCCCTGAAAGATAGTAGAGCTGGACCCCCATTTTGTCACATTTTAAGTCCTCATCCTGGGGCTAAAGTCCACACTACAGTTAAAAATGCTTAAGTGCATGATTTGTGGTCCAGATCCCATGTGTATTAATTCCAGCAATTGGAAGAGAAATGCAACCACACAGGAAACACACGTTTTATTTTCTTTGCAGGTCAGTGTGATCTAGCAATGGTATTCATTATTTTTTTGCCTTTAAAAATTATGCTAGCAAACCAAAAGAGTGTGCAGCAGGCATTCTCATGATTTTGTCTAAACAATTATATTTTGAGGGAGTCTGTACTGTCCTGCTATCTCAGAGAGCTTAGCCAAGCTCGGCCCCAGTATCAATGGGGCTTGAACAGTGCCATGCAGGGCAGAGCTGTGTCAGGCCTAAATAGGTCCTACCCAACTCTCTGACAAAATGTTGAGAGGTAGGCTCAGTTTTTAATAAAAAAAAATAATTCTTTACTGCAATAATAGCAGAGAGACAATCAGGGAGATTCATTAAAATTTCTTATTATTAAAGGGCATGTAAACCCTTTAAAAATTGTTTTGATATATTGTAGGGCTTTCTCCCCCAGCCCCAACTGCATTATTACTATGTGCAGAAACTCCCCCGATCCTTACTTACCTTCCCTCTATCCTCCACAGCACTGTTCCGGTCCTCTGCTTGCATGAAACTGCAAGCAGGGGGCCGGACCGGCAGCCGCGTCTGTGATTGGCTGAGAGGCATCCAATCATGGACATGGCTGCCGGTAGTTCAGAACGGCGGAGGAAAGAGGGAAGGTAAGTAAATCGGGGAGTTTCTGGAGATAATAATAATGCGTTGAGGCTGGGGAGGAAGCCCTACAATATGACAAATGGGTTTGTAGCTAGGGGAGGGAGACCAAAACGGGTGGGGGGGGGGGTAGGGCTGTAGTGGCGCATGGCAAAATTCTCCCGAGGGGAGACAGGAGGCACAGTCCTTAATGGACCTGCTAGGCTCCTGGTTGCCAGTTTTTTTTGGACTTTGGGGAGACATTGCAGGGCAGCCATTTGGAGCAGGGATGTAAGGTAAGGATTTTATTACACTACACAGTGGGGCCAGTAGTGGGGGAAATTATAGTTTTGGGGGGTGGACATGGCCCTTTAAAAATTGTGCTAATTTTGCCTCAACCAATTAGATCTTATTTAACATTTGAAAGATCTTTCAAATGTTAAATAAGATCTAATTGGTTGAGGCAAAATTAGCACAATTTTTAAAGGGCATGTCCACCCCCCAAAACTATAATTTCCCCACTACTGGCCCCACTGTGTAGTGTAATAAAATCCTTACCTTACATCCCTGCTCCAAATGGCTGCCCTGCAATGTCTCCCCAAAGTCCAAAAAAAACTGGCAACCAGGAGCCTAGCAGGTCCATTAAGGACTGTGCCTCCTGTCTCCCCTCGGGAGAATTTTGCCATGCGCACTACAGCCCTACCCCCCCCCCCACCCGTTTTGGTCTCCCTCCCCCTAGCTACAAACCCATTTGTCATATTGTAGGGCTTCCTCCCCAGCCTCAACGCATTATTATTATCTCCAGAAACTCCCCGATTTACTTACCTTCTCTCTTTCCTCCGCCGTTCTGAACTACCGGCAGCCGTGGCCTGACCGGCAGCCGCGTCTGTGATTGGCTGAGAGGCATCCAATCATGGACATGGCTGCCGGTAGTTCAGAACGGCGGAGGAAAGAGGGAAGGTAAGTAGAGATCGGGGGAGTTTCTGGAGATAATAATAATGCGGTTGAGGCTGGGGGAGGAAGCCCTACAATATGACAAATGGGTTTGTAGCTAGGGGGAGGGAGACCAAAACGGGGGGGGGGGGGGGGGTAGGGCTGCAGTGCGTATGGCAAAATTCTCCCGGAGGGGAGACAGGAGGCACAGTCCTTAATGGACTCTGCTAGGCTCCTGGTTGCCAGTTTTTTGGACTTTGGGGAGACATTGCAGGGCAGCCATTTGGAGCAGGGATGTAAGGTAAGGATTTTATTACACTATCCAGTGGGGCCAGTAGTGGGGGAAATTATAGTTTTGGGGGTGGACATGTGCCCTTTAAAAATTGTGCTAATTTTGCCTCAACCAATTAGATATTTATCATTTGAAAGACAACATCTAATTGGTTGGGACAAAATTAGCGCCATTTTTAACGATAAGAACTTTTATTGAATCTCCCTGCGTGTATCTCTTAAAGAGTACCTTCACTGTGGAAAAAGCATTTTTTTTTTGGGGGGGGGGGTTAATTACAAAGTACACCCATCCCCCACCCTCCCCCTACCTTTTTTTTCAGAATTCCCCTTTGTTTGACTTCAGCAGCATGGGAAATTTGTGCCAGCTCCTGGGGTGTGTCTTCCCCTGTGCTGGGGGTGCTGTCACTCAATGTGGATCATCATAGTAGCAGACACACCCACTTGGCTGAAGTAAAGAAATCCTTTCCTCCCTGACTCTCTAAGTTAATTTTTACAGCTGATCATGCAGGAGAGACAGGGAGGAAAAGTTAAAACCCTCTTTCCACAATACTGTAACAAATGCAGGGGAACTTGTGTTGTTTTTAATGAAGATTTTTTGTGTCTAACTCTGAGAAGGTGGTTGAAAAAGTGATCTAAGATTGATTTTATAGGGAGAACACAAGTAGACATGAGAGGGTGTATTGGGAGACAGAAAAGGTGAGTACCTGATTACTCCTCCATAATTAGGACTCGCAAGTCTGTGATGTCATGTGATTATCCTCCATTAATAGTGTGTGGTGTTGTGTTTGTGTGTGAGTATAGAAACTACAACCAGTCGGTCAAACAGACAGTCCCGACGGATCCACACACTTCTCGTGCATGCACTAAAGGAACACAGGTGGATAATTTCCCAAGGACAGTCACTGAAAGTGGGCGATACTGCATCACAGCGTTCAGGGAGAAACTCATTTGAGGATTTCTTCTAAACTACTGCTCAAAGACACCTTACATTATCTATCCTTACAGGTGATTATCAGTGGAGATACCCTTTAAAGGAATGTCCACCCCCAAACTATAATTCCCCCACTACTGGCCCCACTCTGTAGTGTATAAAATCTTACCTTACATCCCAGCTCCATATGGTTCTCCTGTAATCCCCCCCCCAAAGTCCCAAAAACTGCTCAGCAGGAGGATACAGAGTTCATATAGGACTCTGCCTCCTGTCTCTCCTCCAGGAGAAGTTTGGCATGCACACTGCAGCCCATTCCCCCTCCCTCTCCCATGTTTGGACTCCTCCCCCCTAACTCAAAATCCCTTAATATAATGTTCTGCTTCGTCCCCCCAGCCAACCGCAATATTTTTATTGCCAGAAAACCCCCAATCTTTACTTACTATCCTCTTTCCTCCCTGTTCAGAACTCAGGCAGCCGCGTCTGTGATTGGCTGCCTCTCAGCCAATCACAGATGCGGCTGACGGTCCTGCCCCTCTGCTTGCAGTTTGCGCAAGCAGAGGGCCGGGCGATGCGGCGGAGGAAGAGGAGGGTAAGGTAATGTTTAGGGAAGTTGGCAATAAAATATTGCGGTTGGGGCTGGGGGACGAAGCAGAACATTATATTAAAAGTTGTTAAAAAGGGTGGACATACCTTTTAAATGTAACTCCTAAATCTGGGCACCCAGCCAAGAAAAAGCAGAGAGTTAAAATGTAACAACTGGTAAAGGCTGAACCTGCCAAGGGATCGAAATATAGAAACAAAATTAACAATCTTCAACTGGTTACATTGTCACCTCCTAATGTAGGGAGAAGGAAAGCAGTGAATGGACTTGCCTTGTATCTCACTGTAGAACTAATCTTCCAACTGGTTACACTGTCACCCTCCTTATGTAGGGAGAAGGAAAGCAGTGAATGGACCTGCCTTGTATTTCACCGATAGTACTAATCTTCCAACTGGTTACATGTCATCCTTATGTAGGGAGAAGGAAGCAGTGAATGGACCTGCCTTGTATACTCACCGATAGTAACTACTTCCAACTGGTCACTGTCACCCTCCTATGTAGGGAGAATGCAAGCAGTGAATAGACCGCCTTGTATCTCACCGATGTACCCAATCTCCAACTGGTTACACTGTCCCCTCCAATGTAGGAGAAGGAAAGCAGTGATGGACCTGCCTTGTACCTCATTGATAGGTAGTAGCAGACACACCCACTTGGCTGAAGTAAAGAAATCCTTTCCTCCCTGACTCTCTAAGTTAATTTTTCAAAGGTGGGGGTCGCTTACTGATGATGATGCACATTGAGTGACAGCACCCCAGCAACGGGGAGACACACCCCAGGCACCCCCCCGGCCTGAAGTAAAGAAATCCTTTCCTCCCTGACTCTCTAAGTTAATTTTTACAGCTGATCATGCAGAGAGAGACAGGGGAGGAAAAGGTAAAACCCTCTTTCCACAATACTGTAACAAATGCAGGGGAACTTGTGTTGTTTTTAATGAAGATTTTTTTGTGTCTAACTCTGAGAAGGGTGGTTGAAAAAGTGATCTAAGATTGATTTTATAGGGAGAAACACAAGTAGATATGAGAGGGTGTATTGGGAGACAGAAAAAGGTAGTACCTGATTACTCCTCCATTAATTAGTGAACTGTGTGTGTGTGTGTTTGTGTGTGAGTGTATAGAAAGTACCCAACCAGTCGGATCACACAGACAGTCCCGACGGATCCACAAACGTTCTGCGCATGCACTAAAGGAACACAGGCGTCGGATATTTCCCAAGCAGACAGTCACTGAAAGTGGGCGGACATGCATCATCCACAGTGTTCAGGGAGAAACTCATTATGAGGATTTCTTCTAAACTACTGCTCAAAGACACCTTACATATATCTATCCTTACAGGTGACTTTTATCAGTGGAGATACGCTTTAAATGGAATGTCCACCCCCAAAACTATAATCCCCCCCACTACTGGCCCCACTCTGTAGTGTGTAAAAATCCTTACCTTACATCCCAGCTCCATATGGTTCTCCTGTAATCCCCCCCCAAAGTCCCAAAAACTGCCCAGCAGGAGGATAACAGAGTTCATATAGGACTCTGCCTCCTGTCTCTCCTCCAGGAGAAGTTTGGCATGCACACTGCAGCCATTTTCCCCCTCCCTCTCCCACGGTTTGGACTCCCTCCCCCTAGCTCAAAATCCCTTTAATATAATGTTCTGCTTCGTCCCTCCAGCCCCAACCGCAATATTTTTATTGCCAGAAACTTCCCAAATCTTTACTTACTATCCCTCTTTCCTCCGCTGTTCAGAACTACCGGCAGCCGCGTCTGTGATTGGCTGCCTCTTAGCCAATCACAGATGCGGCTGACGGTCCCGCCCCTCTGCTTGCAGTTTCGCGCAAGCAGAGGGCCGGGCGATGCGGCGGAGGAAAGAGGGAAGGTAAGTAATGTTTAGGGAAGTTTCTGGCAATAAAAATATTGCGGTTGGGGCTGGGGGACGAAGCAGAACATTATATTAAAAGTTATTTAGGGATAGGCCCCACTTACGCGTTTTTACACCGATTTGCGATCCGCTTCCGATTTGCGATGCGCAATGACACATACATTAGAATGTAAATCGCAACAAGTATGCCCCACTATGAGCAATGCGTTGCGATCCGTTGTCACAACGCGCGCGTTCACCATTTTTGGTCCGTTTGTGTCCGCAATGCGCAACAATAAAAATCTATGGAAGTGCAAAAAAAACCGGACATCGACGCGATTTTACTACGTTTTTTCCACGTTTTAACCAGAATTCTTCCAGTGATGTCACTTCCGTTTCCTGTTTAGGGCGTAGTCGGGCTGTGCCAGCTCTCCTCTCACACAACACCAACCGACAAAGTGACAGGAAGTGACTTCACAGGAAGTGACATAAATTTTAAAATTTTACAAAAACGCAATCGCAAACGCAATCGCAACGCACAAAAAAACGGACTTAAATCGCACAAAATTTAAATCGCAGCGCATGTAAACGCATATAAAAAACAGAAGCAGCGCATCAAATCGCTTGTAAAAACGCATGCAATCGCTTTTGCACTTTTACATGCACATAAGTGGGACGTAGCCCTAAAAAGGGTGGACATACCCTTTAAATGTAACTCCTAAATCTGGGCACCCAGCCAAGAAAAAGCAGAGAGTTAAAATGTAACAACTGGTAAAGGCTGAACCTGCCAAGGGATCGAAATAGAAACAAAATTAACAAATCTTCCAACTGGTTACATTGTCACCTCCTAATGTAGGGAGAAGGAAAGCAGTGAATGGACTTGCCTTGTATCTCACTGATAGTAACTAATCTTCCAACTGGTTACACTGTCACCTCCTTATGTAGGGAGAAGGAAAGCAGTGAATGGACCTGCCTTGTATTTCACCGATAGTAACTAATCTTCCAACTGGTTACACTGTCACCTCCTTATGTAGGGAGAAGGAAAGCAGTGAATGGACCTGCCTTGTATCTCACCGATAGTAACTAATCTTCCAACTGGTTACACTGTCACCTCCTAATGTAGGGAGAATGCAAGCAGTGAATAGACCTGCCTTGTATCTCACCGATAGTACCCAATCTTCCAACTGGTTACACTGTCACCTCCTAATGTAGGGAGAAGGAAAGCAGTGAATGGACCTGCCTTGTACCTCATTGATAGTTATTAATCTTCCAACTGGTTACACTGTCACCTCCAAATGTAGGGAGAAGGAAAGCAGTGAATGGACATGCCTTGTACCTTACTGATAGTAACATAGAAAAGATAATCAATGCACATTCCTAGGCCCCATACAATATCATATTATCTGCACACTGGCATACTTTATAAACAAAGGGGTTTTCGTATACATTACTGTGATCACATGAATGAAAAGCCTTCCAACCACGTCAAGGTAACCCCAGTCTGGAAGGTCCTAACGTCTAACCTTTTCAATTTCTTTTACTTCAATTACGATTAGCAAACTTTTGCAGTTCTCATTCTTACACACTGGATCCATATAACAGGCTCTCTCACTTCCCCCTCAGCACTTTAGTAACCAATCTTCCAACTGGTTACACTGTCACCTCCTAATGTAGGGAGAAGAAAAGCAGTGAATGGACCTGCCTTGTACCTCACTGATAGTAACCAATCTTCCAACTGATTACACTGTCACCTCCTAATGTAGGGAGAAGGAAAGCAGTGAATGGATCTGCCTTGTACCTCACTGATAGTAACTAATCTACCAACTGTATATGCTGTCACCTCCTAAGAAGGAAAGGACCTGCCTTGTACCTCACTGTAACCGTACTTTATGACGATGACTTACTTATTGCATTGGGACATAGTTAATTGATACAATACAATCCTACATAGTATTTGGTCTGAAATCTAAAATCCATTTTCTATCAATTATTCTAGAGATGCAGTGCTTGCAATTAAATGGGCAGGGAGAGTGATCCTATTCACCCTCCCTCCCAAAGTAAGTTATGTATGTGGGGGGGGGAGGGGTTGTTACTGGAAAACACCAGCATAGTAATGTTGGATGTGTGGGATTTAATGCACACTGTGAGACACCTAGCCTTCAGACATGAGGTCCCAATTTTTATATAAACTGCACCATACAAAAGCCTAAGGTACCTACAGGGAAATGCACGGCTGGCATACTACTACTAATAATAACAAAAGGTTGGTGCGTCTTTAAGATGGGGTTTGCGACAGCTGCTCAGGTATCTATTAATACACAATAACAGAAGCTTTTTAGCGCTAGCTAATAGATGGCTTTATGGTCATGCAAATTTTTGGGGTAAATCACAATGCAGAAGAAACTGCTATAGGCATATTACTGTGGAGATGTGATTGCCCCTTCACACCATCAGACTGTAATGAGAAAGAAGCAAAGGGGCAGTCTTGCAGGATATTGTAGGAATTGTAGCATTTTCTGAGCAGATCTAGATGTTAAGGGGCAGTAAAACACTATCAGGGAGATTCAATAAAAGTTTTTATCATTCAAAATGGTGCTAATTTAGCTACAACCAATCATTTAAAAGCTAACACCTGATTGGTTGGGGCAATATTAGCACCATATTCAACGGTAAGAACTTTAATTTAATAACCCTGTATGTGTCTCTTTTGTCAATTGTGACAGCCTCAAAAATGCCTGATAAATGCTAAGAAAATGCTACCTGTGTTAAACATGCTACTCGTGTGAGTCAAGCTGGCCTAGGGGAGAAAAAAGTATAAATCCGGCCCTGACTTTATTGGGTCTCTACCGTCTCAAGTATTATTGTATCAGGAGTACTAAAATAGTGCCGGTGCCTTCTGGTAAAATCCCCATCAGTCATAACAGAATAGCACAGATATGCATCACCCTGATTTTTCTATCCAGTTCAGTGTTGCATATTCTTCATTTGTATTTATTCTCTATGTGACATGGTTGTCATTGACTTACTGCTGAGCCCAATCCTGCTTCTTCTTCTTCTGCTCAAAGTACAGAGAATGAAGAGATAAAAGGCAACACAGGGCCATTTGGGTTCAGCCAGCTTATACTTTAAAGGGATTCCAAACCTTAATACTTTCCCCTAGCACATGCAACTTGTGCTCATGTTTTATGTGTCTACAGCATATATAGGAATTAAACTGTACTTTATAGACTCTACTTACAGAGTACAGTGTACATAAAGAGTATGGTGTACATACAGAATACATTGTACATACAGAGTGCAGTGTACATACAGGGTATGATGTACATATAGAGTATGGTGTAGATGCAGAATACATTGTGCGAGTATGGTGTACATACAGAGTATGATGTACATATATAGTACGGTGTACATGTAGAGTATGGTGTAGATACAGAATACATTGTATGTACAGAGTACAGTGTACATACAGAGTATGATGCACATATATAGTACAGTGTACATACAGAGTATGGTGTAGATACAGAATACATTGTATGTACAGAGCATGGTGTACATACAGAGTATGATGTACATATATAGTATGGTGTACATATGAGTTAGTGTGTAGATACAGAATACATTATAGTACAGAGTATGGTGTACATACAGAGTATGTGCACTAATAGTACAGTGTACCATACAGGTATGGTGGAGATACAGAATACATTGTATGACAGAGCAGGGTGTACTAAAGAGTATGATGTACATATATAGTACGGTTGTAAATATAGAGGATAGTGTGATACAGAATACATTGTATGTACAGAGCATGGTGTACATACAGAGTATGATGTAATATATAGAGGTGTACATATAGAGTATAGTGTAGATACAGAATACATTATATGTACAGAGTATGGTGTACATACAATGTAAATATATAGTATGGTGTACATATAGAGTTATGTGTAGCAGAAACATTTATTAGGTACAGAGTATGGTGTACATACAGAGTATGATGTACATATATAGTACGATGTACAAATACGGTATGGTGTAGATACAGAATACATTGTATGTACAGAGTACAGTGTACATACAGAGTATGATGTACATATATAGTACAGTGTACATACAGAGTATGGTGTAGATACAGAATACATTGTATGTACAGAGCATGGTGTACATACAGAGTATGAGTACATATATAGTATGGTGTACATATAGAGTATAGTGTAGATACAGAATACATTATATGTACAGAGTATGGTGTACATACAGAGTATGATGTACATATATAGTACGGTGTACATACAGAGTATGGGTGAGTACAGAATACATGTATGTACAGAGCATGGTGTACATACAGAGTATGATGTACATATATAGTATGGTGTACATATAGAGGATAGGTAGATACAGAATACTTATATGTACAGAGTATGTGTACATACAGAGTATGATGTACATATATAGTCAGTGTACATACAGAGTATGGTGTAGATACAGAATACATTGTATGTACAGAGCAGGTGTACATACAGAGTATGATGTACATATATATATAGTATGGTGTACATATAGAGTATAGTGTAGATACAGAATACATTATATGTACAGAGTAGGTGTACATACAGAGTATGATTACATATATAGTACAGTGTACATAAGAGTATGGTGTAGATACAGAATACATTATATGTACAGAGTATGGTGTACATACAGAGTATGATACATATATAGACAGTGTTACATACAGAGTATGGTTGTAGATAAAGAATACATGTATGTACAGAGCATGGTGTACATACAGAGTATGATGTACATAATAGTACAGTGTACATACAGAGTATGGTGTAGATACAGAAACATTGTATGTACAGAGCATGGTGTACATACAGAGTATGATGTAAATATATAGTACGGTGTACATATAGAGTATAGTGTAGATACAGAATACATTGTATGTACAGAGCATGGTGTACATACAGAGTATGATGTACATATATAGTATGGTGTACATATAGAGTATAGTGTAGATACAGAATACATTGTATGTACAGAGCATGGTGTACATACAGAGTATGATGGAATATATAGTAGGTGTACATATAGAGTATAGTGTGATACAGAATACATTATATGTACAGAGTATGGTGTTACTACAGGGTATGATGTACATATATAGTACGATGTACAAATACGGTATGGTGTAGATACAGAATACATTGTATGTACAGAGTACGGTGTACATACAGAGTATGATGTATATATATACGGTACTTTGGTACATAGAGTATGTTAAATACAGAATACAAGTATGTACAGAGTATGGTGTACATATAGATTATGATGAAATATATTGTACAGTTGTACATATAAGAGTATGGTGATAGATACACGGAATACATTGTACGTACAAAAGTATAGAGTGTAGATACAGAGTGATGATGTTACATAAGAGAGTACAGTGTACATACGAGGTATAGAATATATGACGAGTACAGTTGTGCTAACTGGAGATATCAAGATACCTTAAAGGGTATAGTCTAAATAATCAAAATTTTTAAATTGTACCTTTAGATACAGAAAGGTCACACTCCAAAGCTTTTTTTTGAATTTAAATCTGATCTGTAGATTCATTTGAAATCCACAGCATTTGCCGGGAAAGACCTGTCACTCCAGAAGCAGAAATTATAATATGTGCCCCTATCCTGACTTTACTAGGTTTCTGCGCTGCCAACACACTGTCTGCAACAATTAAGAGAATCAGCAGAGAAAAAAGAAGGGGGGGGAAGTGTAAGAAGAGCAATGTCCATGTTGAGGCTGTGCAGAGCTTATAAGTGTCACAGACACTTCAAGGAGGCAGAGTGAGTAAGGGAGGTGGGGAGCAGTTATAGCACTCATTAACATTAATAATTTAGTGACAAAGCAAGCATATAATATGTGAGTACCGCCATTTTAGAGAATGTAAAGTTGTTTGAGTTAAGTGACCCTTAATGTTACCACCAGATCTCTTATTCTTCCTGAATCTGAACAAAAAACACCCAATGTAGCACATTGTACAAGTACAAATGATATTCTCCTAAAGTGATGTTTAAATTGGAATAGAAATAATTCAAAAAATGCCATAAAAGACAAATACTGCAAGGTTGGGAAAGTAAGGCCTGCTGCTGTATGTATTATACACACCACATTCAGTTATCAGCATACACCTTATTAATACAAGATAGAGATTGTTTGACCTATACAGCACATCTAGGGGAACAGGCCCTGCGACTGCATTGGGCAATCTTTATACTTACAACCTCCCCCCAGAAAACCTCTGTAGATGAAAGGATCCCCATTATAGTTTTTTGGGGGCCGTGACTTCTAGTTATGGTCACTGTATATATCACAGTACCACAGAAAATAAAGCCTGCCTGATGTGGAGTACCTTATATATCATTCCAAACAGTCTGATTTTGCAGGACAGTCACTTATTTTACAATTTTGGAGAAATTGCCCAGGGCCCTGGTTATTCAGTTAAACCACCAGATCTTCTCTCTGTAGCGCTGCTGCTGTTACACAAACTGTTGTCACAGCTGCTGCTATCAATGAAAAGATGGGAATCTTTGGAGAAATAAACCTCTGAAGTTTGCCATTGAGCTGGAGGTGACACTACACACTTAAATACCTTTGGGTCATACCGAAATTACTTAAAGGTATTTCTCTCCTGCACTGTTCGTTCCTTGCAGCGCATCTCAATCGTTTACATACATGTATATTCTTGAATAGGTGAGTATAGACAAAACATATGAATTAGAGCACACCGTGCCAATTGGGTCGGTTGAAAATCCAGCTTAATAGAAATCAATGCATGATTGTGGGAGTGCGCTGCCATTGACTTCTATCGAAAATGGGAGCCCAAGTGGTGCTCCTGCATGTACTTACGGACTTTATGCTGAGGTTGGCCTATCTTCCACATGAAGAGGCAGGTTTGGAGTGGACAGGCGAGCTGTAGTTTCGGGATAGGGGCCATATTTATACGACAACAATTTTTATAGCGATAATAAACTGATTAATTAACAAACGTTTGGTCGTAGAATACCAACCAGTAGTAAACTATCGCAATGGTATTTTATGGGGACATAAATCTACAATCGTGTTATTGTAGATTTATTATCATTATATTATGGTAACTTATGATCATTATCGGTAACTACGATAACAATCGTTAAGCTGATAGGAAATTAACAATCAATCAAACGATCAAAAAAAAAAACAACAATACTACACCTTATAATATGGCCCTTAGTTTTGGCTAATTCTTCATGGGCAGAGTGATGTTTGGATGTATTTATCCAGTATTTACCAGCCCAACATCATCACAGCTCTACAATATTCCTAAACACTAAAGGGTAATAGAGTTAAACAGGATCAATTATTAATAGGTGCTTTATAAATGTGGCTCTTGTTAGTAAGTCTAATAGCCATAATAATAGTAAAAAAGAAAACTTGGCATTGAGACAGCAAACAAGGATGTAGTCGCACTTCGAATGGTAAGAAAGTGATTTAATAAACCACATCTGGGGGAGCATGCCCCCTTTCTCTTATTTGGAGTGCGACTACTGCACATCCTTGTTTGCTGTTACTCTTATATTCCCTTGGAAGTGGGAATTCTCTTGTAGCCAGCACCCATAGAGTGTAAGTGTGCATAAGAACCCATGTTTGTTTTGATGATTCGAAAACTTAGCATTAAGAACATAATTCAATGGCCAAAACAATTTTTTTGAAAATAAATTTACAAGTACAATCGAAGGGAAAGGTATGGCGCTCCAGTATTTTTAAAATAAAATATTTAGCAATTCTTTAAATGGAACTTTGCTCTGTATCAGTATCCCCCATTCTGCACACAGAGAAGAGTTTATGATAATAAGGCTCTTGATTGACAGTTGAAATGTAAAACGTTTCAGATTGGATATCTAAAGAAATGTATAGTATTACCGTGTATGTAATGTGTGACTATGTAATTGTAAAGCGCCATTGTAGTGAGATTTCCATTGGTGTGTATTTTTTTTGTCGATTTTGCTCATTGATTACTGAGGCAATATTACAAGACTAAACTGATATGGAAAAAATATGCCCCTACACATTACCCCTTTCTGTTTGATTATGGTAGTTCCTGGTATTTCCCTGTGAAGCACATGGTATTACTGGCAACTTGTACTTCTCAAGAAGTTGTCATGAAATGCAAATGCCTGTTGAAAGGAATCCCCTAAAGCTAATCATGTAAGAAATTATTGTTAGTGAACTATATAGAGTATATTAAATACATATGCAGCAAGGCTGCTTAAAAGAATACAAAGGCAATCAGTTTGCAATCAGTGCTGCCCTGCTACCATAATTACATTTGTTAAGAGTGTCCTCGATTTAGCAGAAGATCTGAACACATTATGCAGAAGGTAAAACACAATGGCACCAAATCCTCCCACATTCCCCTTTAAAGATATTGAGAAATGCACTAGCTAGGTACACACATAAAATAATGGCCCGACCGACCTACATTTCAGTGTTTCGGTCGGTCGCACTGAATTATGTGTATGGCTCCTTGTGACGAAGAACGATTGGACGGGTCGGAAAATCACAACCGATCATGCGGTCCATAGGCCTAACTGTCAGACGCGGCTGCTTTTGACAGCTTTGCTGGCAATTTGACCGATAGTCCTTCCTCCGGCCAACCGGTCGGACACCTCGAACGGTCGGTCCGAGGAAGGATGTATAGGATAGTGTACCTAGCTTTACACAGAGCAGTGCTGAGATCAGTTTCCCTACATTATCCTCCCCCTCTGCACCATGTTTCTATAAGTGTAACTATTAAAGCGTAATGTTGAGGTGTATGCAATGCTTTCAATAATTGAATATTTCTCTTACCTAACAAAAAAAAGAGAATAGAATTTTGTGTGTGGATGTGGAGTTTCATCTTCCTGCCTTTTCCTATCGAGTACACAGCAGAGTTGTATTTTGTGCAGCATTTAAAGCTTGTGAGATTACATAAGCTCCCCTAATTAAGCATCTTATGTTTACTGGTTTTAAAGCTCATTCCATCATTGTCAGTGCCACTGTTTAATTGCTGACCTTATAGCAGAAAGAAAACTAAAAAGCATTACTGTAACTACAGAATGAAGGCAACCTAAAATAATATAAAGGTTGTGTAGCTACAACAGGGTTGCCAGATCAGTAAAACATATAGGGACACTATTAAAAACACATGCAGCATGGCTGAGTGAATTTAAGTTGTTTAATTGCAATTACTTTGCAATAACATTTATTCAGACCCAGTACACACGTCTGATATTATGGGTCTGTTGACCAACAACCACAACATTCAGGTAATTCGGTTGATGATTGATCGAATTGAGTATCGGCAGAAATTTTTGTTGCACGCAACAGATCATGGATGTACTTTACCCAAATTGTCTGAAAGTTTGATCAGACATGTCAGAAATTTTCACTCTTAATGGGCATACACAGGCAGATTTTTCTAGTTCCTATGTTCATGACCCATAGGAAACCGCATTATGGCCCTGATTTACCAGCATGTCTGATTGTCATTTCATCCAGTTTGTAAACATCGATTAGTTGTGTATAAAAAGTCTTGTGTGTATCTTGTCTTATTGTGTCCCTATCCATAGTCTTAATGTGTCCCTATCCCTAGCCTTAGTGTGCCCCTAACCCTAGCCTTATTGTGTCCCTATCCCCAGCCTTAGTGTGCCCCTAACCCTAGCCTTATTGTGTCCCTATCTCTAGCCTTAGTGTGCCCCTAACCCTAGCCTTATTGTGTCCCTATCCCCAGCCTTAGTGTGCCCCTAACCCTAGCCTTATTGTGTCCCTATCCCCAGCCTTAGTGTGCCGCTAACCCTAGCCTTATTGTGTCCCTATCCTCAGCCTTAGTGTGCCCCTAACCCTAGCCTTATTGTGTCCCTATCTCTAGCCTTAGTTGTGCCCCCAGCACAAAAAGAAACAATAGAAAATCAGCAGAAAATGATAAGAATATTTATATAGAATTTATTTTGTTTCAATGGTCCTCTGCATTCAGGGTAATGAGTGGTACTGAGACAAGACAGGTGGTCTACATGAAAACACTGTCCATCCATTAATTTTTATGGTAATGCAGGCCCTTGTTTTCTGCAACTTGGACTACCAGATCATGTTCCTCTGATCGGAGTAGGGAGGGAGGGATTCTTGAAAGGGTTATTATGGACAGTATTGGGCTCAGTACACCACCAATATTTTAGCCACACCCCTTTTAAAGACCCCTTTTAAAGACCATGTTAAAGGTACTTTCATTATATTTTCCTTGCCTATACTTTTTGCTGCATGTTAATGCTCCCCATTATTTTAAAATGTAAATATTGGAAGCTACCACCAAGAGCTCCATGACCATATAGGAGTATGAGGTATAGGCATGTATATAGTATCTCAAAATGTAAATACATTTTGTATCTTTGTTACAGTAACAGATACTAAAAACAATATTGCTATATAAATCCTTCTTACTTTCTCTCCTTGTATAAGTGTGTGTGTGAGTTCAGTGGTCAGCTGTATTAAAAGGGGTTAATTAAAAAAATGAACTCATGGTATATACCTGAGAAGAGACTGTGAGTCTCGAAACGTTGTATGTTTTTTGCACTTAATAAATGAATTCATCACCCAAGTAGTGTGCTCCTCTCTACTACACCAGTCTGGTTATGTAGCCCTGGAAGTAGAGGGCTAGGAGGATTTACACCTACCAGCTTGTCTGGCTAATTAGCCAACAGCAGTGTGCCACAGTACATCTGGAACTTCGCTGTTTAATCTCCCAGGATGAGCATGTTGACATTCAGTCATCAATAAGCGTGTCGGCAAGTAAGCACTGATGCATTTTTGTAGCGTTTTTAAGTTTGCCCGGCATTTAAACCAGCGTTCTTTCATTGTTTGAGCTCCTTTCTTTTTTATTCTAATCATCATGAAAGAACAAGAGTTCATACCTCCAGAAGTTGGACTAATGATAAGCTAGTGAAGTGCATTGATGAAGTGCTTGTGAAGTTTCTCATTCATCCAGGACATTGAATACAACAGATCATTTGATGAAGTGTTCGCTTGGCGTTTCCTCATCCGCTGAAATGCTGCATGCAATTTTTTTGAAAGTAAGAAACTATCATGCTTAAAGGGCATCTATAGGAAAAAAACACATTGCCCCTTTGCAAAGTAATTCATGTACTCTGTGCTGCCTAATCCTATCTCTGTCAGTGACTTTGTTTATCCATGGTGTCAGATCTCTGTGCATCACTCCCCCCTTCCCCCTCCCCTCTGTTACCTCTCCATGTCTCAACTCACGGCTAACCGAAAGCTTATCATGTGCAGTAGGAGTTAAAAGTTCAACATCCTGCAACACACCCACGCACAGTGGCCAATAGAAGACACGGAGAAGAAGAAGAGAACAGTACAGATTATGATTCTCTCACTTTGTGACCCATCATCATCAGTGAGAACGCTATTAAAGAGGAACTGTGGTCCAAAAATGACTTTAGGTAAATTGATAGAATTGCTCTCCTGGAGTTTTTGCAATTTATTTCCATTTTTTTTAAAGTTTTGAAGATATTACATTTTTGTGTGTGATATGGCAGCAGCATCACCAGGTCCCCTGCACTTCCTTGCTTCTTGCTCTGAAACCATGTCAGTCAACCTGCCCTGTGTCTCCTCCCCTTTGCAGCCCCCCTGGCCCTCCCATTCATGGACCCCATGGACCCTCCAGTTTGCAGGCCACCCTTGGCCCATTCCTCTACAGCCCCATGTGGCCCCACCCACTCGCGGGTGCATAAGCCCCGCCCACTTGCGGGTAACCAAGCCCCCACCGCGGGTACCTGACCCCGCCCCTCACGGGTGCATAAGCCCCCCCCCTCACAGTCTGTGGGCACCTGACCCCCCTACCCCCCCCCAAAAACTCTGTGGAACAGAGGGCCCTATTTATAAAAACGTCTCGTACGTAAAATCCGATCGTATCGTAAAATAACACCGGGTTCTAGATAACGACCGTGTATTACCGATAAGGCGTTTTCCGAAACGCTATTACCGTAACGACCGTATACCGATAACGGTCGTTATGGTAAATACGACCGTATCGGTAAACACGTCTTATCTAAAACGACCGGTATTACCGTAACGCCGTATTTAACGATTCGGTAATACGGTCGTTATCGAAAAACGGCGTTCGTAAAACCCGGTCGTTATTTCGATAAGACGGTATTTTACTGTAACGATACCGACTTTTTAGAATAGGGCCAGAGTGAGAACTCTGCAGAAAGGCTGTTTTCACACTGTGAGAGTGAAGGGCTGTAGATTCCCTTACCTTCTCTGCAGCTGCAGGTCCTTCACACAGCGGAGGAGGAGGGACTTCCTGTCTCCCTCACACACTGAGGGAGTCTGAGGCTGTGCTCGCCGACGCACTGTGCAGGAGATGCCACATGTCAGCCTCCACCCATTAACTTTCTGGTCAGTCATTTCTGTGAATCTTGGGCTGTGGAGCACGTAGAGAGGTGGTTGATGGCTCGTTTTAAAGGTAGGAAACTGGCCTTTACATTTAAACTCACTTTTTGGAAACCACAGTTCCCCTTTAAGAAGGGGGGGGGTCAAGTGCAGCCTTATATCTACCATCAAAGCTACCTCTCTCCCCCTGCTAATGCTGTTATCTCTAATGCTGTTTATTACAGAGCAGGGAGGAGGGATCACTCACAGGATTGATTGACAGTCCAAAGGATAGAGGAATGCAATCACGCCATTCTTCTAACTGGTGTATCTCAGGACAGAGGGAGGGAATCTGAAAAAATTGAAGACACTCTGGGGGTTGTGGGAATTATAGAACACATGGAAGAAAGAAAAAAAAGTTTATTTTCCACACTATAGATGTCCTTTAAAACACGTCACTTGAACGCTCACTCTTTTGGCGCTCCCATTGACTACAATGGCAGACATTTTATCAATGTTTTATCAACGCAAAAAACTTTAGAAAAAATAGCTGTCAGCTGCTCGTGGAAAAGTAACCTGAAGGAATGCCTGAAGGTCTCATTTGTGCAACTGTGGGGCCACTGTCATTGTATTTATCATTGTGTATGTGATCAGTCTCACACCTGTCCCCACAATTAGGGCTATGCCACATCCACATTTTTCACATGCTTCCAAATGTGGACTAAAGTACTGTAACTCTTGTAAATCTATTGACCTTTAAAGGCATGTCCAGCCCTTTTTTCAACTTTTCATATATAATACATATTGATCCCCCAGCCCCAACCGCCGTAATAAAATTCTTAGAAAGTGCCCCGATATGTACTTACCTTCCCTCTATCCTCGCGGCAGTCTCAGGCCCTCTGCTGCACGGAAATTGCAAGCAGGGGGCGGGACGGCAGCCGGTCCCTGATTGGCTGAGAGGCACCAATCAGGGACGCGGCTGCCGGCTGCTCAAACGCCGAGGATAGAGGGAAGGTAAGTAACTATCGAGGCACTTTCTATGAAATCTGTTACGGCGGTTGGGGCTGGGGATCAATATATAATTAGTAGTGGGGAATTTACACTAGGGGAGCCGGAAGAGAAAACGGGAGGGAGAGGGAGGGGGGGGAGGACTCTCCTGCGCATGCCTCACCTTGTCGAGTTTGAGGCAGAGACAAGCGCAGGATGAGTCACTGGCGGAGCTTCTACACTACCAATTTTCCTGGCTTTGGAGGGGCACAGCATGGCAACCATAAGGAGCTGGGATGTAAGGTAGAATTTTTGTACACTACAGATGTGGGGCCGTATGGGGTTTAATTTGAATTTTGGGGGTGGATATGCCCTTTAAATAGGCCTTCCAATGCACACTATATTGCGCTTTCTATCTAAGAACAAATTTATCAAGATTATTTTCAAGATTCATCAGATAAATTCTTATGAAGAAATCTCTATACTCTATTATGTTTAATGATAAAAATGCACTTGTCAAATACTAATGTATAATACAATGGAAAACAGATTTGGGTATGTCTATCTTCTTTGGAACAATTGAGGGAAACTGCTTCCAAAAGTCCATGGCTGGAAAAATCGTGATGTTGCCATCGGTGCAATCAGTAATTTGCTTTCCACATTACCCTCAGTGATACCAGTTAATACTTCTTCTCATTTACCACCCTAAAATGCACAGAAAGGCCAGCAAAAAATCTCTCCTAAGCCCCCCCCCCCTTTAAAAAGACATGCACTCTCTCACACACACTGTAAAGGGTATCTCATTGTTTTAAAAGTCACCTGGGTTGTAGGAGTAGATTGGTGGAATGACCTGCAGTATCCTGTGTCTTTGAGGAGTAGTTTAGAAGAATCCGATGAGTTTCTCCCTGAACGCTGTGGATGATGCAGTCTCGCCCACTTTCAGTGACTGCCTACCTGGGAAAATGTCCAACGACACGTGTCCTTTAGTGCATGCGCAGAATGTGTGAGGATCATCAGGACTGCTGTGTGATCCGACTGGTTGGGTCATTTCTATACACACACACTCACCCATAATTAAAAATGTAGTTATATGGTCATACATGCAAAAACACATACCCATCCTCACACGGATACACAAACCTACGACCTACCCTTTTCTCCCGTGGCAGCCATACTTAAAGGGTAGTCAAAAAAATCTAATTTGAATTATCCTCATAAAAGTTAGTTTTTATGGTTGTAAACAAAAAAGACATACCCCCTCAACTAGACCTAGGTTCACACACCTACTGACCCCCCTTCCAGTTTCGTGGCGGCCATACTATAGGGAACTATAATTGTATAGTATAGTATTTTAAGTTGAATAAAGACATATGTCCATCCAGTCCAACCATCTAGCATATCCTCATTTCCTGCCTAACTGTTGATGCAGAGGAAGGCAAAAAAAAAACCCCACCAAATTTATTAAGGGAAAAAAATTTTCCTGACTCCAATGGAAATTTCCCTGGATCACTACTTTATTATCAATACCAGTAACTTGCCACATCCTGTTTGCAAAAACTCATCCCACCCATTTTTTTATAAACTGACAATGAACTGCCATAACAATTCACACTGGAAGACAGTTCATACTTTACGTTCTCACAGTGAAAAACCTTTCTGAGCTTAAGCCTAAACCTTTTTTCAAGGGAGGGCCACGTAGTCCTCGACACGCTCTCATATGGTGAACAATGCCCCAGATAGTTTATTGTATGCCCGTTTATGTATTTAGACATAACGGTGTACATATAGGTATGGTATAATACAGATACATGTATGTACAGAGTATGGTGTACATATATTATATGAATATATTGTACATTGTACATATAGAGTATGGTGTAGATACAGAATACATTGTACGTACAAAGTATGGTGTAGATACAGAGTATGATGTACATAAGAGTACAGTGTACATACGAGTAGAATATATGAGAGTACAGTTTGCTAAACTGATGATATCAGATACTTAAAGGGTAAGTCTTAAATAATAAATAATTTTTAAAATTGTACCTTTAGATACAGAAAGGTCACACTCCAAAGCTTTTTTTGAATTTTAAATCTGATCTTTAGATTCATTTGAAATCACGCATTTGCGGAAAGACCTGTCACTCCCAGAAGCAGAAATTATAATATGTGCCCCTATCCTGACTTCTTACAGGATGTTCTGCTGCCTGCCAACACACTGTCTGCAAATTAAGAGAATCACGAGAAAGAAAGAAGGGGGGGGGGAGATGTGTAAGAGAGCAATGTCCATGTTTGAGGCTTGCAGAGCTTATAAGTGTCACAGACACTTCAAGGAGGCATGTGAGGGAGGTGGGAGCGTTATTAGCACTCATTAAACATTAATAATTTAGTGACAAAGCAAGCACTATATAATTGTGAGTACCGCCATTTTAGAATGTAAAGTTGTTTGAGTGTAAGTGACCCTTTAATGTTACCACCAGATCTCTTATTCTTCCTGAATCTGAACAAAAAAAACACCCAATGTAGCACTTGTACATACAAGATATCTCCTAAAGTGTATGTAAATTGGAATAGAAATATATTCAATAAAATGCCATAAAAGACAAATACTGGAAGTTTTTGGGAAAGTAAGGCCTGCTGCTTTATGTATTATACCACAACACATATCAGTTATCAGCATATACACTTATTTAATACAAGATAGAGATTGTTTTGACCCTTATACACACATCTAGGGGAACAGGAACAGGCCCTGCGACTGCATGGGCAATCTTTATACTTACAACCTCCCCCCAGAAACCTCTGTAGATGAAAGGATCCCCATATAGTTTTTCTGGGGGCCCAGTGACTTCTAGTTATGTCACTGTATATATCACGTACCACAGAAAATAAAGCCTGCCTTGATGTGGAGTACCTTATATATCATTCCAAACAGTCCTGATTTTGCAGGACAGTCACTTATTTTAACATTTTGGAGAAATTGCCCAGGGCCCTGGTTATTCAGTTAAACCACACGATCTTTCTCTGTAGCGCTGCTGCTGTTACACTAAACTGTTACGTCACAGCTGCTGCTATCAATGAAAAGATGGGAATCTTTGAGAATAAACCTCTGAAGTTTGCCATTGAGCTGGAGGTTACACTACACACTTAAATACCTTTGGGTCATACAGAAATTACTAAAGGTATTTCTCTCCTGCACTGTTCTTCCTTGCAGCACATCTCAATTCGTTACATACATGTATTCTTGATAAGGTGAGTATAGACAAACATATGAACTTAGAGCCACCGTGCCAATTGGGTCGGTTGAAAATCCAGCTTAATAGAAATCATCATGATTTGTGGAGTGCGCTGCCATGACTTCTATCGAAATGGGAGCCCCCAAGTGGTGCTCTGCATGTACTTACAGGACTTTAGGCTGAGGTTGGCCTATCTTCCACATAGAGGCAGGTTTGGAGTGGACAGCGAGCTGTAGTTTCGGGACTAGGGGCCATATTTATACGACAACAATTTATAGCGATAATAACTGATTAATTAACAAACGTTTGGTCGTAGAATACCAACAGTAGTAAACTATCGCAATGTGTATTTTTGGGGACATAAATCTAACATCGTGTTATTGTAGATTTATTATCATTATCGGTAACTTATGATCATTATCGTAATCTACGATAACAATCGTTAAGCTGATAGGAAATTAACAATCAATCAAACGATCAAAAAAAAAAAAACAATACTACACCTTTATAAATATGGCCCTAGTTTTGGCTAATTCTTCATGAGCAGAGTGATGTTTGGATGTATTTATCCATGTATTTACCAAGCCCAACATCATCAACGCTCTACAATATTCCTAAACACTAAAGGGTAATAGAGTTAAACAGGATCAATTATTAATAGGTGCTTTATAAATGTGGCTCTTTGTTAGTAAGTCTAATAGCCTAATAATAGTAAAAAAGAAAACTTGGCATTGAGACAGCAAACAAGGATGTAGTCGCACTTCGAATGGTAAGAAAGTGATTTAATAAACCAACATCTGGGGAGCATGCCCCCTTCTTCTTATTTGGAGTGCGACTACTGCACACCTGTTTTGCTGTTACTCTTATATTCCCTTGGAAGTGGGAATTCTCTTGTAGCCACACCCATAGAGTGTAAGTGTGCATAAGAACCCATTGTGTTTTGATGATTCGAAAACTTAGCATTAAGAACATAATTCAATGGCCAAAACATTTTTTGAAATAAATTTACAAGTACAATCGAAGGGAAAAGTTATGGCGCTCCCAGTATTTTAAAATAAAATATTTAGCAATTCTTTAAATGGGAACTTTGCTCTGTATCAGTATCCCCCATTTGCACACAGAAAAGAGTTTATAAATAGGCTCTTGATTGACGTTGAATGTAAAACGTTTCAGATTGGATATCTAAAGAAATGTATATGTATTCCCGTGTATGTAATGTGTGACTATGTAATTGTAAAGCGCCATTGTAGTGAGATTTCCATTGGTGTGTATTTTTTTTGTGTCTATTTTGCTCATTGATTACTGAGGCAATATACAAGACTAACTGATATGGAAAAAATATGCCCCTACACATACCCCTTTCTGTTGTGATTATGGTAGTTCCTGGTATTCCCTGTAGCACATGGTATATACTGGCAACACTTGTACTTCTCAAGAAGTTGTCATGAAATGCAAATGCCTGTTGAAAGGAACTCCCTAAAGCTAATCATGTAAGAAATTATTGTTAGTGAACTATATAGAGTATATAAATACTATGCAGCAAGGCTGCCTTAAAATGATACAAGGCAATCAGTTTGCAATCAGTGCTGCCCTGCTACCATAATTACATTTGTTAGAGGTCCTCGATTTAGCAGAAGATCTGAACACATTATGCAGAAGGTAACACACATGGCACCAAATCCTCCCACATTCCCCTTTAAAGATATTGAGAAATGCCTAACTGGTACACACGATAAAATAATTCGGCCCGACCGACCTACATTTCAGTGTTTCGGTCGGTCCGCACTGAATTATTGTATGGCTCCTTGTGACGAAAACGATTGGACGGGTCGGAAAATCACAACCGATCATGCGGTCCATAGAGGCCTAACTTAACTGTCAGACCGCTGCTTTTGACAGCTTGTCTGGCTAATTTGACCGATAGTCCTTCTCCTCCTGGCCAACCGGTCGGACACCTCGAACGGTCGGTCAGGAGGAAGGATACGTATAGGTAGTGTACCAGCTTTACACAGACAGTGCTGAGATCAGTTTCCCTACATTATCCTCCCCCTCGCACCATGTTTCTATAAGTGTAACTATTAAGCGTAATTTGAGGGTTATGCATGCTTTCAATAATTGAATATTTCTCTTACCTAACAAAAAGCAGAATAATTTGTGTGTGTGGATCTGTGGAGTTTCATCTCTTCCTGCCTTTTCCTATCGAGTACAGCAGAGTTGTATTTTGTGCAGCATTTAAAGCTTGTGAGATTACATTAAGCCTCCCTAATTAAGCATCTTATGTTCTGGTTTTAAAGCTCATTCCATCATTGTCAGTGCCACTGTTTAATTGCTGACCTTATAGCAGAAAGAAACTAAAAAGCATTACTGTAACTACAGAATGAAGGCAACCTAAAATAATATAAATGGTTGTGTAGCTACACAGGGTTGCCAGATCAGTAAAACATATAGGGACACCTATTAAAAACATCAGCATGGCTGAGTTAGAATTAGTTTTTTAATTGCAATTACTTTGCAATAACATTTATTCAGACCCGACCAGCACACTTCTGATATTATGGGTCTGTTGACCAACAACCACAACATTCAGGAATTCGGTTGATGATTGATCGAATTGAGTATCGGCAGAAATTTTTGTTGCACGCAACAGATCATGGATGTACTTTAACCAAATTGTCTGAAAGTTTGATCAGACATGTCAGAAAATTTTACTCTTTAATGGGCATACACAGGCAGATTTTTCTATGTTCCTATGTTCATGACCCTAGGAAACCGCATTATGGCCCATTTACCAGCATGTCTGATTGTCATTTCAATCCAGTTTGTAAACATCGATTAGTTGTGTATAAAAAAGTCTTGTGTGTATCTTGTCTATTGTGTCCCTATCCATAGTCTTAATGTGTCCCTATCCCTAGCTTAGTGTGTCCCCTAACCCTAGCCTTATTGGTCCCTATCCCCACCTTAGTGTGCCCCTAACCCTAGCCTTATTGTGTCCCTATCTCTAGCCTTAGTGTGGCCCCTAACCCTAGCCTTATTGTGTCCCTATCCCAGCCTTAGTGTGCCCCTAACCCTAGCCTTATTGTGTCCCTATCCCCACCTTAGTGTGCCGCTAACCCTAGCCATATTGGTCCTATCCCGCCTTAGTGGCCCCTACCCTAGCCTTATTGTCCTATCTCTAGCCTAGTTGTGCCCCCACACAAAAAACATAGAAAATCAGCAGAAAATGATAAGAATATTTATATAGAATTTATTTTGTTTCAATGGTCCTCTGCATTCAGGGTAATGAGTGGTACTGAGACAAGACAGGTGGTCTACATGAAAACACTGTCCATCCATTAATTTTTATGGTAATGCAGGCCCTTGTTCTGCAACTATTGGACTACCAGATCATGTTCCTCTGATCGGAGTAGGGAGGGAGGGATTCTTGAAAGGGTTATTATGGACAATTGGGCTCAGTACACCACCAATATTTTAGCCACCACCCCCTTTAAAGACCCCTTTTAAAGACCATGTTAAAAGGTACTTTCATTATATTTTCCTTGCCTATACTTTTTGCTGCATGTATGCTCCCCATTATTTTAAAATGTAATGATATTGGAAGCTACCACCAAGACTCCATGACCATATAGGAGTATGAGGTATAGGCATGTATATAGTATCTCAAAATGTAAATACATTTTGTATCTTTGTTACAGTAACAGATACTAAAAACAATATGCTATATAAATCCTTCTTACTTTCTCTCCTTGTATAGATAGTGTGTGTGAGTTCAGTGGTCAGCTTATTAAAAGGGGTTAATTAAAAAAAAATGAACTCATGGTATATACCTGAGAAGAGACTGTGAGTCTCGAAACGTTGTATGTTTTTTGCACTTAATAAATGAATTCATCACCCAAGTAGTGTGCTCCTCTCTACTACACACAGGTCTGGTTTATAACCCTGGAAGTAGAGGGCTAGGAGGATTTACACCTACCAGCTTGTCTGGCTAATTAGCCAACAGCAGTGTGCCACAGTACATCTGGAACTTCGCTGTTAATTAATGTTGACATTTTCAGTCATCAATAAGCTGTCGGCAAGTAAGCACTGATGCATTTTTGTAGCTTTTTAAGTTTCCCGGCATTTAAACCAGCGTTCTTTCATTGTTTGAGCTCCTTTCTTTTTATTTCTAATCATCATGAAAGAACAGAGTTCATGTACCTCCAGAATGTTTGGACTAATGATAAGCTAGTGAAGTGCAATTGATGAAGTGCTTGTGAAGGTTCTCATTCATCCAGGAAATTGAATACAACAGATCATTTGATGAAGTGTTCGCTTGGCGTTTCCTCATCCGCTGAAATGCTGCATCAATTTTTTTTGAAAAGTTAGAAACTATCATGCTTAAAGGGCATCTATAGGAAAAAAACACATTGCCCCTTTGCAAAGTTAAATTCATGTACTCTGTGCTGCCTAATCCTATCTCTGTCAGTGACTTTGTTTATCCATGGTGTCAGATCTCTGTGCATCACTCCCCCCTTCCCCCTCCCCTCTGTTACCTCCTCCATGTCTCAACCCGGCCTAACCGACAAACGCTTATCATGTGCAGTAGGAGTTAAAAGTTCAACATCCTGCAAACACCCCCGCACAGTGGCCAATAGAAGACACGAAGAAGAAGAGAACAGTACAGTATTATGCTCTCACTTTGTGACCCATCATAATCAGTGAAAGCTATTAAAGAGGAACTGTGGCCAAAAATGACTTTAGGTAAATTGATAGGAATCTCTCCTGAGAGTTTTTGCAATTTATTTCCATTTTTTTTTAAAGTTTTGAAGATATTACATTTTTGTGTGATATGGCAGCAGCATCACCAGGTCCCCTGCACTTCCTTGCTTCTTTGCTCTGAAACCATGTCAGTCAACCTGCCCTGTGTCCTCCTCCCCTTTGCAGCCCCCTGGCCCCTCCCATTCATGGACCCCATGGACCCTCCAGTTTGCAGGCCACCCTTGCGCCCATTCCCTACAGCCCCATGTGGCCCCCCACTCGCGGGTGCATAAGCCCCGCCCACTTGCGGGTACCAAGCCCCCACCCGCGGGTACCTGAGCCCCGCCCACTCACGGGTGCATAAGCCCCCCCCTCACAGGTGCTGTGGGGCCACTCTGACACCCCCCTACCCCCCCCCCCACCCAACAAAACTCTGTAGGAACAGAGTTGAAGGAACGTCTGCAGAAAAAGGCTGGTTTTCTACACTGTGACGGAGTATGAAGGGCTGGTAAGATTCCGCCTTACACTTCTCTGCAGCGCAGTTCACTTCACACCAGCAGTAGAGGAGGAGGGACTTCCTGTCTCCCTCACACACTGAGGGAGTCTGAGGCTGTGCTCGCCGACGGCACTGTGCAGGAGATGCCACATGTCAGCCTCCACCCATTAACTTTCTGGTCAGTCATTTCTGTGAATCTTGGGCTGTGGAGCACGTAGAGAGGTGGTTGATGGCTCGTTTTAAGGTAGGAAACTGGCCTTATCATTTAAACTCACTTTTTGGAAACCACAGTTCCCCTTTAAGAAGGGGGGGGGTCAAGTGCAGCCTTATCTACCATCAAAGCTACCTCTCTCCCCTCCTCTATGCGTTATATCTCTAATGCTGTTTATTACAGAGCAGGGAGGAGGATGATCACGTCAGAATGCAATCACGCATTCTTCTAACTGGTGTATCTCAGGACAGAGGAGGGAATCTGAAAAAATTGAAGACACTCTGGGGGTTGTGGGGAATTATAGAACACATGGAAAGAAAGAAAAAAAAGTTTATTTTCCACACTATAGATGTCCTTTAACAAACGCACTTGAACGCTCACTCTTTTGGCGCTCCCATTGACTACAATGGGCAGACATTTTATCAATGTTTTATCAACGCAAAACTTTAGAAAAATTAGCTGTCAGCTGCTCGTGGAAAAGTAACCTGGGAATGCCTGAAGAGCTCTCATTTGTGCAACTGTGGGGCCACTGTCATTGTATTTATCATTGTGTATGTGATCAGTCTCACACCTGTCCCCACAATTAGGGCTATGCCACATTGCCACATTTTTCACATGCTTCCAAATGTGGACATAAAGTACTGTAACTCTTGTGAATCTATTGACCTTAAAGGGCATGTCCAGCCCTTTTTTCAACTTTTCATATATAATACATATTGATCCCCCCAGCCCCAACCGCCGTAATAAAATTCTTAAAAAGTGCCCCGATATGTACTACCTTCCCCTATCCTCACCTCCGCGCGTCTCCAGGCCCTCTGCTTGCACAAAATTGCAAGCAGGCGGGACCGGCAGCCGCGTCCCTGATTGGCTGAGAGGCACCAATCAGGGACGCGGCTGCCGGCTGCTCAGAAACGCCGGAGGATAGAGGGAAGGTAAGTAACTATCGAGGCACTTTCTATGAAATCTGTTACGGCGGTTGGGGCTGGGGGATCAATATATAATATATAGTGGGGAATTTACACACTAGGGGAGCGAGAAGAAAACGGGAGGGAGAGGGAGGGGGGAGGACTCTCCTGCGCATGCCTCAACCTTGTCAGAGTTGAGGCAGAGACAGCGCAGGATGAGTCACTGGGAGCTTCTACACTACAATTTTCCTGGCTTTGAGGGGCACACATGGCAACCATAAGGAGCTGGGATGTAAGGTAAGAATTTTTGTACACTACATGAGTGGGGGCCAGTATGGGGTTCTTTGAATTTTGGGGGTGGATATGCCCTTTAAATAGGCCTTCCAATGCCACTATATTGCGCTTTCTATCTAAGACAAATATATCAAGATCTTTTCAAGATTCATCAGATAAATTCTTTAGAAAGAAATCTCTATACTCTATTAGTTTAATGATAAAATGCACTTGTCAAATTTAATGTATATAACAAATGGAAAACAGATTTGGGTATGTCTATCTTCTTTGGAACAATTGAGGGAAACTGCTTCCAAAAGTCCATGTCCCGAAAAATCGACTGTTGCCATCGTGCAATCAGTAATTTGCTTTCCACATTACCCTCAGTTGATACCAGTTAATACTTCTTCTCATTTACCACCCTCAAATGCACAGAAAGGCCAGCAAAAAATCTCTCCAAGCCCCCCCCCCCCTTTAAAAAGACATGCACTCTCTCACACACACTGTTAAAGGGTATCTCTCCTTGTTAAAATGTCACCTGGGTTGTAAGGATAGATATGGTGGAATGACCTGCGTATCTGTGTCCTTTGAGGAGTAGTTTAGAAGAAACCGATGAGTTTCTCCCCTGAACGCTGTGGATGTGCAGGTCCGCCCACTTTCAGTTCTGCCTGTCTGGGAAATGTCCAACGCACGTGTTCCTTTAGTGCATGCCCAGAATGTGTGAGGATCCATCAGGACTGCTGTGTGATCCGACTGGTTGGGTCATTTCTATACACACACACACACCCATAATTAAAAATAGTTTATAGGTCATACATGCAAAACACATACCCCATCCTCACACGGATACACAACCTACTGACCTACCCTTTTCTCCCGTGGCAGCCATACTAAAGGGTAGTCAAAAAATCTAATTTGAATTACCTCATAAAAGTTAGTTTTTATGGTTAAACAAAAAAGACATACCCCCTCACTAGACCTAGGTTCACACACCTAACTGACCCACCCTTCCATTTTCGTGGCGGCCATACTTAGGGTAACTATAATTAGTATAGTATAGTATTTTAAGTTGAATAAAATATGTCCATCCAGTCCAACCATCTAGCATATCCTCATTTCCTGCCTAACTGTTGATGCCGAGGAAGGCAAAAAAAAACCCCACCAAATTTATTAAGGGAAAAAAAATTTGTTCCTGACTCCAAGTGAAATTTCCCTGGATCACTCTTTATGTATCAATACCAGTAACTTGCAACATTCCTTGTTTGCAAAAACTCATCCCACACTTTTTTTTAAACTGACAATGAACCTGCCATAACAATGTCCACTGGAAGACTTTCCATAGCTTTACCGTTCTCACAGTGAAAAACCCTTTCTGACTTGAAGCCTAAACTTTTTTCTAAGGGATGGCCAACGTGTCCTCTGACATGCTCTATTGGTGAACAATGCCCCAGTAGTTTATTGTATGGCCCGTTTATGTATTTATACACAGTAATCCAATCCCCAGCAAGCGCCTTTTCTCACTTAACACAGAGCCATTATAGTATAAGCAGCACAGGATTTTTAATTCCAACTGCATCACCAAAACAAATTTTGATTAATCATTAAAAAAGTTTGTTTTTTTAAACCTGCAACCTGACAGGTACACACACTTCTGATCTACTTATCCATTTCTGTGGCAGCCATACTTAAAGGAACACTAAATTCAAAAAAACAACTCTTTGCCATTCGTTTGTATTATTCACAGGGAGTGAGAACGCTTATTCTCACCTCCCTGTGAATAATATTACGCTTGGGGGACCTGGAACTTACCTTACCTGCCGCTCCACTCGCATCCTGCGTCCTTCACAGAACAGCTGTTCTCTCCCGATTGTGCACCCTATCTTTTGCATTGGCACGCATGCGCCAAGATAGGGCGCGCGGTAGGACAGAGCGGCTGTCAGTGAAGGCCGGCTGCGAGTGGAGCGGTGGTAAGGTAAGTTCCAGGTCCCCCAAGCGTAATATTATTCACAGGGAGGTGAGAATAAGCGTTCTCACCTCCCTGTGATAATACAAACGATGACAAAGAGTTGTTTTTTTTGGAATATGAGAGTTTAGTGTCCCTTTAAAGGTAACTATACTCAAAAAACAATTTTGAACAATCATCAAAAAAGTTTTTTTTAAAACCCCAACTTGACACATGTACCCACACCTACTGACCTACCCTTCCATTTCTTGGCATTCGCGCCATACTTAAAGGGTGACTATAGTCAAAAACAAATTTGATCAATAATCAAAAAAGTTTTTTTTTTTAAAAACTTCCATCCTGACACCGATACACACCAAATAAACTACCCATTCATCATGTGGCAACCATATTTAAAAAGGGTTAGTATAGTAAAAAAAAAAAAAAACAACACATTATCACAAATCATCAAAGTCTTCTTTATCCCCCAACCTGACATGAGTACACACTAAGTTACCCAATCATTCATGTGACAGCATATTTACAGGGTAAGTTGAAAACAACAATGTCCTTATTCATTGCCATTATTGAGTTTTAAAATCCCTTCCAAATGTGGCCTTTCAAGCCAAATTTAAAGTTTATACTTTCCCTTTCTAGTTATCCGTTGTTTGCCCCGTTGTTCCGCGTTTTCATGATTTTTAAAATGGACAGAAATGCGTGCAGGCCGTGTGTTTTTTAAATAGACTGAAAACGAATACATGCAGCTATGTGTAATGATATTATGAAATCCTATGTGGTTTTTACTGTCTGTCCATTTTTAAAAAAAAAAAAATGGATACAAACTGATGTAGGGCTTCATTCACCCTACATCAGTTTGTACTCCCGTTTTTTCAAACGCAGGTGTGTTTTAAAAAGGGACAGACAGTAAACCCCATAGATTTCATAATATTTGTTCACACTTGCTGCTGTTGTTTACGTTCCAGTCCATTTAAAAAATGCTCTGCTGCACGCATTTCTGTCTGTATAAAATGCATGAATACACAGCACAAGGACAACAATGGATAACAACGCACACATTTTGCGTTTCTGTCCATTTTTTAAAACAACTGCCTGGGAGTTCCTGTGATGTCATTTCAGTTTTTCTTTGGTCCTGCCCGGGTCATCTCTAGACTTTTTCGCACTGCCGTAAGGGGGGTGTTGTTTTATAACTGAAAGTGGGTGATGCTTTGTCTGGGTGTGGCTTGTCAAGAACTGGGGGGTCTTTAATACACATGACTGGTAAATATGCCCACAATTACTGGTAAATGATGCTCACAGTGACTGTTATTAGATGCCCTAGTGACTGGTATATGATGTCCAACATTGATTTTTTGATCTGCAGGGCTAACATTTGATCAAATGAATTGCCAGTCAGAAGGGACGGGAGAGTCCTAGCTGCTTGCTTTTGTAACATATTAACATATAATTAAGGTTGAATAAAGACATACGTCCATCAAGTCCAACTATTCACCCCCCCTTTTTCTTTTTTTTTTTTAACCCTACCTAACAGTTGATCCAGAGGAAGGCAAAAAAAAACCAGCTAAAAAGGGGGGGGAAATTCCTTCCTGGCTCCAAATGGCAATCGAAAGTATCCTGGATCAACCAGATCTATTGCATTTAATACCGTACTAATTCTCATATTTTTTAGTTTTAGAAACTTTGTGCCAATGTAATATCATGGCTTCCCTGCTATTTAAAGTTGACAGCACCTCCCGAAAATATGTTGGTTTTTACAAATGGCATCTTTAGGCCCCCATGGCATCTGGGCCCTAGTCCCCCGGCAAATGATGCCAAAAAGTTATTTTTCTTCTGGTATCAAACTGCTGCCTCCCTACTGCTCTGTAATGTGCTTTCACCCCGGCCTCATTAGGGAGGTGGCCCTGGTCCTGCCCCCTGGTTTTTGAAATAATGCATTCAACACGCAATGGACAGAAATGGCAGAAAAAAACAGACCACAACAGATGATAATGCCCTCAGCAAACGTGTTAGTAACAGATACAAAGGATGTTTCACAACATTTTATTTTAAACCAATTGCTTTAAGTTGCGTTTTTGCCCGTTCCTAGTGAGAAACGATGTCCATAGTGTAATGATTCCATCATCGTTTAAAGGACATCTCCACCCTTAGGAGTAAAAAATGGTCACTTTTTGATTACCTGCCCCCAACCCCAAATATATATTTGGCACTTTATTAGATGCATTACAAACCAGATATTTTTAAAATATTACTGCCTCTTTTCTGGCAAGTAAGACGCTCCTCCTCCATACATCATTGCCGACATTACAGCTAATGATTAACTGCAGTTTTTCCCCTGCGACCCCTCCTCAGACATGCTCCAGCTTCTAAAAAGGCTCATTAGCAGAGGGACAGGCAGATTAATTTGCCTAAATGGAACAGCTTCTGGACCAACATGACACCAATGGAAGTGGATACTTTTTAAAAATGCACTGCCTTGGCTGAGTTTTGAGCTGCTCAGTTTTGGGATTAATAACTTTACCCCCACCACACGATACCGTGCTTAGTTAATTGTTTCATATACTTTAGTTAAAGAATGTTAATACAAAGAATAGGGAAAACATTGGGAAAGTTTGTAGGGGAATTTTTAGTCCTTTGACGACAATGATTCATGGATCTCTGTCTCCTGCTATAAATAGGCGCTACGGAATATTTTGGCGCTATATAAATCGACAATAATAAAAATAAATCTGCACTGTGTAACTACCCACGATTACCATAAAACAGGGCAACCTTAGGGTGCAACAAGTCGTTCTCCCTTTACTGTGGCATGAACTGGAGTGTGCTGGGGAAAATGGGTTAACTCTATATTCGCCATCACTAAAAACACTGCTTGACTGATATTTCCCTATTAATAAAGCCATTGTATTGTATTGTATCCCAGAGCCTTACCAGTTGAGATCATTATTAAAATTGCCGCCCTTTGGCGCAGTACTTTATTGGCCATGAGACCGACATAACGTCAGTACCGGTCCATATTTTTATGTCTGTGACCGTAAATTATAGAAACTAGTAATACTGTGTTGTAAAAATCCAATGTACCCTGTTAAAGCCGTGGTAATCAATAATAATTTATCAATAATAACTGATACCATGGTGGGTTTCATTAAAGGAGATCTGCTTCTACTTGTCATGTTAGATGCTCTCCCCTACTGGGAATCCCCTCCCCCACCCCCAAACCAGGCCCCACACTATTATGTGCATCTGCAATGTAGAGCTTGTGTCTATTTTTCAAAATATATATCCTAATGATAGATCCATTAGGATTATTCTAATCGATAGATCATCCTAATGATAGATCATTGAAATCAAATACATTGGCAAAAAACTATGCCTTGTTCCACTGGGGCTTCGAACCCAGGACCTTCTGCGTGTAAAGCAGACGTGATAACCATCTACGACTATGGAACCACTAACTTACACTGCTGCAGAAGAAATGAAACGACATTTGCATGAACAGACAATCCACAAATTAGTAATGAAGAATCCACAACACAAATCGGTAGATCTGACACAGAACGAGTCATGTTTCTTTTTTAAACTCCAGCGCCATCTGCGGGGGGGGGGTGGTGCTGTGAATCTCCATGCGCAACCGGAAAGCAAACCAAGATAAAGTTCGAAGCAGTGACCAGCAGAGGTCGCTAGCACACAGGTCACTGAAGTTTTCCTAGTAAGCAGCTGTTGGAATGGCCACATGAACATTATCATAACAGATTGCAGTCTTTACATGATCTCAGTACACGGTTAATTAATCAAAATCCTATGATGGACTATTTTTTATCATGTGGGTGTCTTGAAGACATATTACTTGTTATTATTTTATATTTATGGTATTGCCAATACCCACTATATTATTTTTATTACGCTGTATATTTTCTTACATGATATTGATTTATCCTATATCATTCCTCAAATCAATGCTGAGCATGAAACTAACACATTTTGTTGTTTCAGCAAAGGACCACAACGAGATGAGGGATATTAAGAGCCTATGAACTAGGCAGATAGTTATTGTACTTTAAAGGTTGGTTTAGGCCACCAGAAAAATTAAGCAGGGTCCCATCACATGACCTTAAAAAACGGAGCATGCCATAGATAGATATGTTATTGCCTTTAGTGTGATCCGTTCCAGTGACATATACAATTGCAACTCTTGCCGCACTGAATTCCAACTTCGTTTTTGTCGGACTTTATTGTCGCCACATGTCCTTAAACTTCTCTGCAAAGCAGGACCTTAATAGATTTTAATTATCTTAGTCCGTTTATATATACCTCCACATCCTTTCATGCTTATGGCCCTGGTTCCATAAACATGAACTGGACTGCACAAATACCTCCCCACACAGGGGGGACTGAACTAATAAAGTGTATACAACTGCAGTCGCGGATGCCGACCCCGTGACGCACGATGTTTACAAATGGCCATTCTGGCGTAAATTCGTCCGCTATGGGTCGGGGATAGTTATCTGATGCGGCCTGGAGGAATCTCCAAGCGAGCGGCCGTTTCAGACGATAAGTGCTCATACATTGAAAATTATCGTCCGTAATGGCCGTTCAGTACACATCGTGCTATGACCTTTAGCTATTTAGCCCAGCCTCACCCTGGAATCCCCATCTCTTGGATTTTTCTCACCCACCAGTGTTTGGCTTAAAGTCCCTCCAATCTGCACCCATCCATTTTGTATACTGACATGTTACCAAACATACATTGTAAAGTTGGAATAGGGGGTATAAAGCAAGAGCATTTCTACTCTACCCATGTGTCGAAACATGTCAGATAACATGGAAATAAAACCTCGGAGTAGTTACAACTACATGTATTCTGAATGAAACACACCCCCAAAGAACACCCAGACACCCGAAAAGGGTGTTCCTTCTGGGACCCTAAGGACAGACCATTTAGATTGGGGGTGTCTCATGTACAATTGGGATGTTGGGGGACATGTCCAACTATACTGTAACATAATTATACCCTTTAGGTATAGTACAAACTCCCAATAGCTCACCCACCTGACCTGTATACAGGGACGAAAGGGACAAAGATGTAATCGGGTAAAGTTTTAATACATAAGGGGAGGATAACACATTGACATTAATCTGGTATACATACCTGGAGCTTCTACTAACTACCAGGGCTCCTGACTGACTTCTACATCCTTATAATCCAGTGCAATATTATCCAGGGTGTCTGCCCATGGGAGTGGCCTTACAGGGGGCGTGCTACGTGTGGTGTGGTGGCTGGCACCTTGTTAACCGAAGGAAGGTTGGTGTGTTTCATTTTTCTCTTGTTTATGGCACAGCATTTCCGTTATATGAAATAAACACTCAGTTTCCTCCCTGGGGCATTGTGGTCACTCCTCAGTGGAGTTTACCTTTATCAGTGGGTGTTGTGTTGTTCTGGTAAGTGTCTGCTTTGGAATGTGACCCGGTTCTAGTGGGTTACCAACCGGCTATCTACTGCCCTGTTCTCTCCACACACGACACACAGCGTCCATTTTTGTCGGGGTTGTTCTGGGATGTGGATAGATGGTGTGTGTATGTGGTGTACTGAATTGGCAATGAGAACCTCTGATAGGGAGACGGGGGTGACCTACGTACACACTCCGCGTGACTGCACATGTCTTTGCCTGCCTGTGTCACACATACCACACACCACATCACATATCGGGAGAAACCATTAGGACTGTCCTGACATTGGCCAGCGAAGGCTGAATTAAAGATGTAATTGGCCAATCGGGGCTGATAGTGGAACCCAGGGGAGACACGCTTCCAATTCTTCTACAGGGATGGCATGTCTGTGCGCAGAACCGAGCGGAGTAGGAATCGGATCACAGGGATCCCACAGCAGGTACAGGGGACTGGCAGCCCGTGGGTAACGGATCTACAGCAGGTACAGGGGACTAGCCGCCAGGAGGGTCCAGGGGATCACACAGAAGGTACAGGGGACTGTGGAAGCCAGGCGGGTAACAGGATCCTACATAGTGGTCAGGGGACTGGGCGCCAGGAGGGTCACAGGGATCCTACCAGGTACAGGGACGGCAGTCCAGAGGGTCAGGGATCCTACATTCGCTACAGGGGGACTAGCACCAGGGGGTCACAGGATCCCCACAGCAGACAGGGTCTGGCAGCCAGGGGGTAGGCAGGGACCCACACTCAGTACAGGGGACTGGCATGCCAGAGGGTCAACAGGGATCCTACACAGCAGGTACAGGGTACTGGCAGCCATGGGGGTAAATGGATCCTACAGCAACAGGTTCAGGTCCTGGCATCGGGTGGGTAAATCCACAGCTGTACAGGGACTGCTGCCAGGGGGCACATGGGATCTACAGCAGGTCAGGGGACTCAGGGGAAGGAGGAGGAAAGGGTCACATCAGTGGATCTATTGTTTCACCGTGTCCACATTGTTTCCTCATCATCTGCAGGTTTTTGATTTTATTAAAAAAAAAAATAATAAAAATCCCTCTTAAATAGTAATAGAATGCTTGGCGCTTTATGTAGCTAGCTTTAATGAATGTGTGAAGATCAATGGAACGTTCGATCTTGTAATATGGATGGAGACCACTCCCTAGAATTGAACCCCATGTTTTCTGATTTGTTTGCCATTGTATGAACATGGGCACTTCAGATATTTGGGACTACAACCCCCAACAAGTCTTTGGTTGGGCAAATGCAACAGACTGCTGGAAGTTGTAGTTAACTACTAAAGGTTTGAATTACTGTCTGCTGGTTGTTTTATATTTTACATTGTTTGTCCTTGGAATATTTAACACACTATTTAGGTACGTATTTGTGTAAGTCTCATGTTGTCAAAGGAAAGCAATCACATATTCATCAAGGGTTCTAGTAAGTAGTTAAAGGAACCAGGAAATGATTTAAGTAATTCCGTGGGGGAAAGGTAACTCATTATGGGGTTGCGGTAATCACTCCATCTTCCTACATACAGACACCTTTGCAATGTACACTTCTATGTAATGCTGTTCCAAGTTGCACTAATGTTTATTTCCTTTTCTGCCGATCCAATTATCCTTGACATGTTATTCGGGATTACATTGATTGATGAGTCTAATGAGCACCAATGATTCCCCCAGCACTACCCTCTTTCTATTGTCACTTTGCCATAGATGCAGTGTGATGTAAAAGCAATGAATGATATGTAGTGTGACATTAAATCTGTCAGTACCATTACTGCGGTAAGTAAGGGATTTGGTCCAACAGTTTTTATACCGCTACTAACACACATATTTAAATGCCATTGTGTTTGATCAGTTCACGTGAATTACATAAATTCACCAGCCCCAGTCATCATGGAAAATGTGACCAATGACAAACATAAAAGTAGTTTTGAACAATTAATTTTAAAGGTAAATAAGGAAAATAGTGTAGATACAGAATACATTATATGTACAGAGTATGGTGTACATACAGAGTATGATGTACATATATAGTCTGGTGTACATAAAGATATGTGTAGATACAGAATACATTGTAGTACAGAGCATGGTGTACATACAGAGTATGATGTAAATATAGTATGGTGTACATATAGAGTATTGTAGATACAGAATACATTATATGTACAGAGTATGGTGTACATACAGAGTATGATGTACATATATAGTACATGTGTACAAATACGAGTATGGTTTAGATACAATACATTATGTACAGAGTACAGTGTAGACATACAGAGTATGATGTACATATAGTTACAGTGTACATACGAGTATGGTGTAGATACAGAATACATTGTATGTACAGAGCATGGTGTACATACAGAGTATGATGTACATATATAGTATGTGTACATATAGAGTATAGTGTAAGATACAATACATTATATGTACGAGTATGGTGTACATACAGGTATGATGTACATATATAGTACGTGTACATAGAGTATGGTTAGATACAGAATACATTGTATGTACAAGACATGGTGTACATACAGATATGAGTAATATATAGTATGGTGTACATATAGAGTATAGTGTAGATACAGAATACATTATATGTACAGAGTATGGTGTACAACAGAGTATGATGAACATATATGTACAGTGTACATACGATTATGGTGTAGATAAGAATACATTGTATGTACAGAGCATGGTGTACATACAGAGTATGGATGTACATATATAGTAGGTGTACATATAGAGTATGTGTAGATACAGAATACATTGATATTTACAATCATGTGTATACATACAGATTAGGATGTACATATATAGTACAGTGGTACATACAGAGTATGGTGTAGATACAGAATACATTTATGTACAAGAGTATGGTGTACATACAGATGTATGTTTACATATATAGTACAGTGTACATACAGAGTATGGTGTAGATACAGAATACATTGTAGTCATGGTACAGAGATGGTTACATACAGTATGATGTACAGTATAGAGTGTGTACATACAGATTATTGGTGTACTAGAACTTACATACAATTGTATGATACAGAGCATGGTGTACATACAGATATGATGTAATATATAGTATGGTGTACATATAGAGTATAGTGTAGATACAGAATACATTGTATGTACAGAGCATGGTGTACATACAGAGTATGATGTACATATATAGTATGGTGTACATAAGAGTATAGTGTGATACAGAATACATTGTAGTACAGAGATGGTGTACATACAGGAGTATGATGTAATATCTAATAGGTGGTCACATAATAGATATATGTGGGTAAGTACAGAATACTTATATGTCACAGAGTCTGGTGTACATACAGAGTAATGCTGTACATATATAGTACGATGTACAAATACGGTATGGTGTAGATACAGAATACATTGTATGTACAGAGTACGGTGTACATACAGAGTATGATGTATATATATATACGGTGTACATATAGAGTATGGTATAAATACAGAATACAATGTATGTACAGAGTATGGTGTACATATAGATTATAATGAACATATATTGTACAATGTACATATAGAGTATGGTGTAGATACAGAATACATTGTACGTACAAAGTATGGTGTAGATACAGAGTATGATGTACATAAAGAGTACAGTGTACATACAGAGTATAGAATATATGAGAGTACAGTTTGCTAAACTGATGATATCAGATACCTTAAAGGGTATAGTCTAAATAATCAAATTTTTAAAAATTGTACCTTTAGATACAGAAAGGTCACACTCCAAAGCTTTTTTTGAATTTTAAATCTGATCTGTAGATTCATTTGAAATCACAGCATTTGCCGGGAAAGACCTGTCACTCCAGAAGCAGAAATTATAATATGTGCCCCTATCCTGACTTCTTACTAGGATGTTCTGCTGCCTGCCAACACACTGTCTGCAACAATTAAGAGAATCAGCAGAGAAAAGAAAGAAGGGGGGGGAGATGTGTAAGCAGAGCAATGTCCATGTTGAGGCTATGCAGAGCTTATAAGTGTCACAGACACTTCAAGGAGGCAGTGAGTAAGGGAGGTGGGGAGCAGTTATTAGCACTCATTAAACATTAATAATTTAGTGACAAAGCAAGCACATATAAATATGTGAGTACCGCCATTTTAGAAATGTAAAGTTGTTTGAGTGAGTTAAGTGACCCTTTAATGTTACCACCAGATCTCTTATTCTTCCTGAATCTGAACAAAAAAACACCCAATGTAGCACATTGTACAAGTACAGATATTCTCCTAAAGTGTATGTGTAAATTGGAATAGAAATATATTCAATAAAATGCCATAAAAGACAAATACTGCAAGGTTTGGGGAAAGTAAGGCCTGCTGCTGTATGTATTATACACAACACATATCAGTTATCAGCATATACACTTATTTAATACAAGATAGAGATTGTTTTGACCTTATACAGCACATCTAGGGGAACAGGCCCTGCGACTGCATTGGGCAATCTTTATACTTACAACCTCCCCCCAGAAAACCTCTGTAGATGAAAGGATCCCCATTATAGTTTTTCTGGGGGCCCAGTGACTTCTAGTTATGTCACTGTATATATCACAGTACCACAGAAAATAAAGCCTGCCTTGATGTGGAGTACCTTATATATCATTCCAAACAGTCCTGATTTTGCAGGACAGTCACTTATTTTAACATTTTGGAGAAATTGCCCAGGGCCCTGGTTATTCAGTTAAACCACCAGATCTTTCTCTGTAGCGCTGCTGCTGTTACACTAAACTGTTACGTCACAGCTGCTGCTATCAATGAAAAGATGGGAATCTTTGGAGAAATAAACCTCTGAAGTTTGCCATTGAGCTGGAGGTTGACACTACACACTTAAATACCTTTGGGTCATACAGAAATTACTTAAAGGTATTTCTCTCCCTGCACTGTTCCTTCCTTGCAGCACATCTCAATTCGTTTACATACATGTATATTCTTGAATAGGTGAGTATAGACAAAACATATGAACTTAGAGCCACCGTGCCAATTGGGTCGGTTGAAAATCCAGCTTAATAGAAATCAATGCATGATTGTGGGAGTGCGCTGCCATTGACTTCTATCGAAATGGGAGCCCCCAAGTGGTGCTCCTGCATGTACTTACAGGACTTTATGCTGAGGTTGGCCTATCTTCCACATGAAGAGGCAGGTTTGGAGTGGACAGGCGAGCTGTAGTTTCGGGACTAGGGGCCATATTTATACGACAACAATTTTATAGCGATAATAAACTGATTAATTAACAAACGTTTGGTCGTAGAATACCATGCAGTAGTAAACTATCGCAATGGTATTTTATGGGGACATAAATCTACAATCGTGTTATTGTAGATTTATTATCATTATCGGTAACTTATGATCATTATCGGTAATCTACGATAACAATCGTTAAGCTGATAGGAAATTAACAATCAATCAAACGATCAAAAAAAAAAAAACAATACTACACCTTTATAAATATGGCCCTTAGTTTTGGCTAATTCTTCATGGAGCAGAGTGATGTTTGGATGTATTTATCCATGTATTTACCAAGCCCAACATCATCACAGCTCTACAATATTCCTAAACACTAAAGGGTAATAGAGTTAAACAGGATCAATTATTAATAGGTGCTTTATAAATGTGGCTCTTTGTTAGTAAGTCTAATAGCCATAATAATAGTAAAAAAGAAAACTTGGCATTGAGACAGCAAACAAGGATGTAGTCGCACTTCGAATGGTAAGAAAGTGATTTAATAAACCAACATCTGGGGGAGCATGCCCCCTTCTTCTTATTTGGAGTGCGACTACTGCACATCCTTGTTTGCTGTTACTCTTATATTCCCTTGGAAGTGGGAATTCTCTTGTAGCCAGCACCCATAGAGTGTAAGTGTGCATAAGAACCCATTGTGTTTTGATGATTCGAAAACTTAGCATTAAGAACATAATTCAATGGCCAAAACATTTTTTTGAAAATAAATTTACAAGTACAATCGAAGGGAAAAGGTATGGCGCTCCCAGTATTTTTAAAATAAAAATATTTAGCAATTCTTTAAATGGGAACTTTGCTCTGTATCAGTATCCCCCATTCTGCACACAGAAGAAGAGTTTATGATAATAAGGCTCTTGATTGACAGTTGAAATGTAAAACGTTTCAGATTGGATATCTAAAGAAATGTATATGTATTACCGTGTATGTAATGTGTGACTATGTAATTGTAAAGCGCCATTGTAGTGAGATTTCCATTGGTGTGTATTTTTTTGTGTCTATTTTGCTCATTGATTACTGAGGCAATATACAAGACTAAACTGATATGGAAAAAATATGCCCCCTACACATTACCCCTTTCTGTTGTGATTATGGTAGTTCCTGGTATTTCCCTGTGAAGCACATGGTATATACTGGCAACTTGTACTTCTCAAGAAGTTGTCATGAAATGCAAATGCCTGTTGAAAGGAACTCCCTAAAGCTAATCATGTAAGAAATTATTGTTAGTGAACTATATAGAGTATATTAAATACATATGCAGCAAGGCTGCCTTAAAATGAATACAAAGGCAATCAGTTTGCAATCAGTGCTGCCCTGCTACCATAATTACATTTGTTAAGAGTGTCCTCGATTTAGCAGAAGATCTGAACACATTATGCAGAAGGTAAAACACAATGGCACCAAATCCTCCCACATTCCCCTTTAAAGATATTGAGAAATGCGCTAAGCTAGGTACACACGATAAAATAATTCGGCCCGACCGACCTACATTTCAGTGTTTCGGTCGGTCGCACTGAATTATTGTATGGCTCCTTGTGACGAAAGAACGATTGGACGGGTCGGAAAATCACAACCGATCATGCGGTCCATAGAGGCCTAACTGTCAGACGCGGCTGCTTTTGACAGCTTGTCTGGCTAATTTGACCGATAGTCCTTCCTCCTGGCCAACCGGTCGGACACCTCGAACGGTCGGTCAGGAGGAAGGATCGTATAGTGTGTACCTAGCTTTACACAGAGCAGTGCTGAGATCAGTTTCCCTACATTATCCTCCCCCTCTGCACCATGTTTCTATAAGTGTAACTATTAAAGCGTAATGTTGAGGTGTATGCAATGCTTTCAATAATTGAATATTTCTCTTACCTAACAAAAAAAGCAGAATAATTTGTGTGTTGGATCTGTGGAGTTTCATCTCTTCCTGCCTTTTCCTATCGAGTACAGCAGAGTTGTATTTTGTGCAGCATTTAAAGCTTGTGAGATTACATTAAGCCTCCCCTAATTAAGCATCTTATGTTTACTGGTTTTAAAGCTCATTCCATCATTGTCAGTGCCACTGTTTAATTGCTGACCTTATAGCAGAAAGAAATACTAAAAAGCATTACTGTAACTACAGAATGAAGGCAACCTAAAATAATATAAATGGTTGTGTAGCTACAACAGGGTTGCCAGATCAGTAAAACATATAGGGACACCTATTAAAAACACATGCAGCATGGCTGAGTTAGAATTTAAGTTGTTTAATTGCAATTACTTTGCAATAACATTTATTCAGACCCAGTACACACAGTCTGATATTATGGGTCTGTTGACCAACAACCACAACATTTCAGGTAATTCGGTTGATGATTGATCGAATTGAGTATCGGCAGAAATTTTTGTTGCACGCAACAGATCATGGATGTACTTTACCCAAATTGTCTGAAAGTTTGATCAGACATGTCAGAAAATTTTACTCTTTAATGGGCATACACAGGCAGATTTTTCTATGTTCCTATGTTCATGACCCATAGGAAAACCGCATTATTGGCCCTGATTTACCAGCATGTCTGATTGTCATTTCATCCAGTTTGTAAACATCGATTAGTTGTGTATAAAAAAGTCTTGTGTGTATCTTGTCTTATTGTGTCCCTATCCATAGTCTTAATGTGTCCCTATCCCTAGCCTTAGTGTGCCCCTAACCCTAGCCTTATTGTGTCCCTATCCCCAGCCTTAGTGTGCCCCTAACCCTAGCCTTATTGTGTCCCTATCTCTAGCCTTAGTGTGCCCCTAACCCTAGTCCCCCCCCCCCCCCCCCCCCCCCCCCCCCCCCCCCCCCCCCCCCCCCCCAACCGAGCCGTATTGGTCCTATCCCGCCTTATGTGGGCCCCTACCCTAGCCTTTATTGGTCCTATCTCTAGCCTTAGTTGTGCCCCCAGCACAAAAAGAAACAATAGAAAATCAGCAGAAAATGATAAGAATATTTATATAGAATTTATTTTGTTTCAATGGTCCTCTGCATTCAGGGTAATGAGTGGTACTGAGACAAGACAGGTGGTCTACATGAAAACACTGTCCATCCATTAATTTTTATGTGTAATGCAGGCCCTTGTTTTCTGCAACTTGGACTACCAGATCATGTTCCTCTGATCGGAGTAGGGAGGGAGGGATTCTTGAAAGGGTTATTATGGACAGTATTGGGCTCAGTACACCACCAATATTTTAGCCACACCCCTTTTAAAGACCCCTTTTAAAGACCATGTTAAAAGGTACTTTCATTATATTTTCCTTGCCCTATACTTTTTGCTGCATGTATAATGCTCCCCATTATTTTAAAATGTAATGATATTGGAAGCTACCACCAAAGAGCTCCATGACCATATAGGAGTATGAGGTATAGGCATGTATATAGTATCTCAAAATGTAAATACATTTTGTATCTTTTGTTACAGTAACAGATACTAAAAACAATATTGCTATATAAATCCTTCTTACTTTCTCTCCTTGTATAGATAGTGTGTGTAAGTTCAGTGGTCAGCTGTATTAAAAGGGGTTAATTAAAAAAATGAACTCATGGTATATACCTGAGGAAGAGACTGTGAGTCTCGAAACGTTGTATGTTTTTTGCACTTAATAAATGAATTCATCACCCAAGTAGTGTGCTCCTCTCTACTACACCATGTCTGGTTTATGTAGCCCTGGAAGTAGAGGGCTAGGAGGATTTACACCTACCAGCTTGTCTGGCTAATTAGCCAACAGCAGTGTGCCACAGTACATCTGGAACTTCGCTGTTAATTAATCTCTCCCAAGAGATGAGGCATGTTGACATTCAGTCATCAATAAAGCTGTCGGCAAGTAAGCACTGATGCATTTTTGTAGCGTTTATTAAGTTTGCCCGGCATTTAACCAGCGTTCTTTCATTGTTTGAGCTCCTTTCTTTTTTATTCTAATCATCATGAAAGAACAAGAGTTCATGTACCTCCAGAATGTTGGACTAATGATAAGCTAGTGAAGTGCAATTTGATGAAGTGCTTGTGAAGGTTCTCATTCATCCAGGACATTGAATACAACAGATCATTTGATGAAGTGTTCGCTTGGCGTTTCCTCATCCGCTGAAATGCTGCATGCAATTTTTTTGAAAAGTTAAGAAACTATCATGCTTAAAGGGCATCTATAGTGAAAAAAACACATTGCCCCTTTGCAAAGTTAAATTCATGTACTCTGTGCTGCCTTAATCCTATCTCTGTCAGTGACTTTGTTTATCCATGGTGTCAGATCTCTGTGCATCACTCCCCCCTTCCCCCTCCCCTCTGTTACCTCCTCCATGTCTCAACTCCGGCTAACCGACAAGCTTATCATGTGCAGTAGGAGTTAAAAGTTCAACATCCTGCAAAACACACCCACGCACAGTGGCCAATAGAAGACACGGAAGAAGAAGGAGAACAGTACAGATTATGATCTCTCACTTTGTGACCCATCATCAATCAGTGAAAGCTATTAAAGAGGAACTGTGGTCCAAAAATGACTTTAGGTAAATTGATAGGAATTGCTCTCCTGAGAGTTTTTGCAATTTATTTCCATTTTTTTTTAAAAAGTTTTGAAGATATTTACATTTTTGTGTGTGATATGGCAGCAGCATCACCAGGTCCCCTGCACTTCCTGCTTCTTGCTCTGAAACCATGTCAGTCAACCTGCCCTGTGTCTCCTCCCCTTTGCAGCCCCCCTGGCCCCTCCCATTCATGGACCCCATGGACCCTCCAGTTGCAGGCCACCCTTGGCCCATTCCCTTACAGCCCCATGTGGCCCCACCCACTCGCGGGTGCATAAGCCCCGCCCACTTGCGGGTAACCAAGCCCCCCCCCCGCCGGCACCCGCGGCCCGCCCCCCCCCCGCCGCCCCCCCCCCCCCCCCCCCCCGTGCCCCAGAGTGAGAACTCTGCCAGAAAAGGCTGTTTTCACACTGTGAGAGTGAAGGGCTGTAGATTCCCTTACCTTCTCTGCAGCTGCAGGTCCTTCACACAGCAGAGAGGAGGAGGGACTTCCTGTCTCCCTCACACACTGAGGGAGTCTGAGGCTGTGCTCGCCGACGGCACTGTGCAGGAGATGCCACATGTCAGCCTCCCACCCATTAACTTTCTGGTCAGTCATTTCTGTGAATCTTGGGCTGTGGAGCACGTAGAGAGGTGGTTGATGGCTCGTTTTAAAGGTAGGAAACTGGCCTTTCATTTAAACTCACTTGTTTGGAAACCACAGTTCCCCTTTAAGAAGGGGGGGGTCAAGTGCAGCCTTATATCTACCATCAAAGCTACCTCTCTCCCCCTGCTAATGCTGTTATCTCTAATGCTGTTTATTACAGAGCAGGGAGGAGGGATCACGTCAGAATGCAATCACGCATTCTTCTAACTGGTGTATCTCAGGACAGAGGGAGGGAATCTGAAAAAATTGAAGACACTCTGGGGGTTGTGGGGAATTATAGAACACATGGAAAGAAAGAAAAAAAAGTTTATTTTCCCACTATAGATGTCCTTTAACAAACGTCACTTGAACGCTCACTCTTTTGGCGCTCCCATTGACTACAATGGGCAGACATTTTATCAATGTTTTATCAACGCAAAAGACTTTAGAAAAATTAGCTGTCAGCTGCTCGTGGAAAAGTAACCTGAAGGAATGCCTGAAGAGCTTCTCATTTGTGCAACTGTGGGGCCACTGTCATTGTATTTATCATTGTGTATGTGATCAGTCTCACACCTGTCCCCAACAATTAGGGCTATGCCACAATGCCACATTTTTCACATGCTTCCAAATGTGGACATAAAGTACTGTAACTCTTGTGAAATCTATTGACCTTTAAAGGGCATGTCCACAGCCTTTTTTCAACTTTTCATATATAATACATATGATCCCCCCCCAGCCCCAACCGCCGTAATAAAATTCTTAAAAAGTGCCCCGATATGTACTTACCTTCCCCTATCCTCCGCGGCGTCTCCAGGCCCTCTGCTTGCACGAAATGCAAGCAGGTCGGGACCGGCAGCCGCGTCCCTGATTGGCTGAGAGGCAGCCAATCAGGGACGCGGCTGCCGGCTGCTCAGAACGCCGGAGGATAGAGGGAAGGTAAGTAACTATCGAGGCACTTTCTATGAAATCTGTTACGGCGGTTGGGGCTGGGGGATCAATATATAATATATAGTGGGGAATTTACACCTAGGGGAAGCGAGAAGAAAACGGGAGGGAGAGGGAGGGGGGAGGACTCTCCTGCGCTTGTCTCTGCCTCAACCTCGACAAGGTTGAGGCATGCGCAGGAGAGTCACTGGGAGCTTCTACACTACAATTTTCCTGGCTTTGGAGGGGCACAGCATGGCAACCATAAGGAGCTGGGATGTAAGGTAAGAATTTTTGTACACTACAGAGTGGGGCCAGTATGGGGTTAAATTTGAATTTTGGGGGTGGATATGCCCTTTAAATAGGCCTTCCAATGCACACTATATTGCGCTTTCTATCTAAGAACAAATATTATCAAGATTATTTTCAAGATTCATCAGATAAATTCTTTATGAAAAGAAATCTCTATACTCTATTATGTTTAATGATAAAAATGCACTTGTCAAATATTAATGTATAATACAATGGAAAACAGATTTGGGTATGTCTATCTTCTTTGGAACAATTGAGGGAAACTGCTTCCAAAAGTCCATGTCCCTGAAAAATCGTGACTGTTGCCATCTGTGCAATCAGTAATTTGCTTTCCACATTACCCTCAGTTGATACCAGTTAATACTTCTTCTCATTTACCCCCTCAAAATGCACAGAAAGGGCCAGCAAAAAAATCTCTCCTAAGCCCCCCCCCCCCCTTTAAAAAGACATGCACTCTCTCACACACACTGTTAAAGGGTATCTCCATTGTTAAAAGTCACCTGGGTTGTAAGGATAGATATGGTGGAAATGTACCTGCAGTATCCTGTGTCTTTGAGGAGTAGTTTAGAAGAAATCCGATGAGTTTCTCCCTGAACGCTGTGGATGATGCAGGTCCGCCCACTTTCAGTGACTGCCTACCTGGGAAATGTCCAACGCACGTGTTCCTTTAGTGCATGCGCAGAATGTGTGAGGATCCATCAGGACTGCCTGTGTGATCCGACTGGTTGGGTCATTTCTATACACACACACACACCCATAATTAAAAATGAGTTATATGGTCATACATGCAAAAACACATACCCCCATCCTCACACGGATACACAAACCTACTGACCTACCCTTTTCTTCCCGTGGCAGCCATACTTAAAGGGTAGTCAAAAAAATCTAAATTTGAATTATCCTCAATAAAAGTTAGTTTTATGGTTGTAAACAAAAAAGACATACCCCCTCAACTAGACCTAGGTTCACACACCTACTGACCCACCCTTCCATTTTCGTGGCGGCCATACTTATAGGGTAACTATAATTAGTATAGTATAGTATTTTAAGTTGAATAAAGACATATGTCCATCCAGTCCAACCCATCTAGCAATATCCTCATTTCCTGCCTAACTGTTGATGCAGAGGAAGGCAAAAAAAACCCCACCAAATTTATGAAGGGAAAAAAAATTTGTTCCTGACTCCAAGTGGAAATTTCCCTGGATCAACTCTACTTTATGTATCAATACCAGTAACTTGCAACATTCCTTGTTTGCAAAAACTCATCCACACTTTTTTTTAAACTGACCAATGAACCTGCCATAACAATGTCCACTGGAAGACAGTTCCATAGCTTTACCGTTCTCACAGTGAAAAACCCTTTCTGAGCTTGAAGCCTAAACCTTTTTTCTTAAGGGATGGCCACGTGTCCTCTGACATGCTCTATTGGTGAACAATGCCCCAGATAGTTTATTGTATGGCCCGTTTATGTATTTATACACAGTAATCCAATCCCCACGCAAGCGCCTTTTCTCACTTAACACAGAGCCATTTATAGTATAAGCAGCACAAGGATTTTTAATTCCAAAATGCATCACCAAAAACAAATTTTGATTAATCATTAAAAAAGTTTGTTTTTTTAACCTGCAACCTGACACAGGTACACACAACTTCTGATCTACTTATCCATTTCTGTGGCAGCCATACTTAAAGGAACACTAAATTCAAAAAAACAACTCTTTGCCATTCGTTTGTATTATTCACAGGGAGGTGAGAACGCTTATTCTCACCTCCCTGTGAATAATATTACGCTTGGGGGACCTGGAACTTACCTTACTGCCGCTCCACTCGCAGCCGCTCCTTCACAGAACAGCTGTTCTCTCCCGATTGTGCACCCTATCTTTTGCATTGGCACGCATGCGCCTAAGATAGGGCGCGCGGTAGGGACAGAGCGGCTGTCAGTGAAGGAGCGGCTGCGAGTGGAGCGGTGCCCTGGTGTCAGATCTCTGTGCTCAACTCCCCCCTTCCCCCTCCCCTCTGTTACCTCCTCCATGTCTCAACTCCGGCTAACCGACAAGCTTATCATGTGCAGTAGGAGTTAAAAGTTCAACATCCTGCAAAACACACCCACGCACAGTGGCCAATAGAAGACACGGAAGAAGAAGGAGAACAGTACAGATTATGATCTCTCACTTGTGACCCATCATCAATCAGTGAAAGCTATTAAAGAGGAACTGTGGTCCAAAAATGACTTTAGGTAAATTGATAGGAATTGCTCTCCTGAGAGTTTTTGCAATTTATTTCCATTTTTTTTTTAAATTTTGAAGATATTTACATTTTTGTGTGTGATATGGCAGCAGCATCACCAGGTCCCCTGCACTTCCTGCTTCTTGCTCTGAAACCATGTCAGTCAACCTGCCCTGTGTCTCCTCCCCTTTGCAGCCCCCCTGGCCCCTCCCATTCATGGACCCCATGGACCCTCCAGTTGCAGGCCACCCTTGGCCCATTCCCTTACAGCCCCATGTGGCCCCACCACTCGCGGGTGCATAAGCCCCGCCCACTTGCGGGTAACCAAGCCCCCCACCCGCGGGTACCTGAGCCCCGCCCACTCACGGGTGCATAAGCCCCCCCCTCACAGGTGCTGTGGGCCACTCTGACACCCCCCTACCCCCCCCCCCAAAAAACTCTGTGGAACAGAGTGAGAACTCGCCAGAAAAGGCTGTTTTCACCTGTGAGAGTGAAGGGCTGTAGATTCCTACCTTCTCTGCAGCTCAGGTCCTTCACACAGCAGAGAGGAGGAGGGACTTCCTGTCTCCCTCACACATGAGGAGTCTGGGTGTGTCGCGACGGCACTGTGCAGGAGATGCCACATGTCAGCCTCCCACCCATTAACTTTCGGTCAGTCATTTCTGTGAATACTTGGGCTGTGGAGCACGTAGAGAGGTGGTTGATGGCTCGTTTTAAAGGTAGGAAACTGGCCTTTCATTTAAACTCACTTGTTTGGAAACCACAGTTCCCCTTTAAGAAGGGGGGGGTCAAGTGCAGACCTTAATCTACCATCAAAGCTACCTCTCTCCCCCTGCTAATGCTGTTATCTCTAATGCTGTTTATTACAGAGCAGGGAGGAGGGATCACGTCAGATGCAATCAAGCATTCTTCTAACTGGTGTATCTCAGGACAGAGGGAGGGAATCTGAAAAAATTGAAGACACTCTGGGGGTTGTGGGGAATTATAGAACACATGGAAAGAAAGAAAAAAAAGTTATTTTCCCACTATAGATGTCCTTTAACAAACGTCACTTGAACGCTCACTCTTTTGGCGCTCCCATTGACTACAATGGGCAGACATTTTATCAATGTTTTATCAACGCAAAAGACTTTAGAAAAATTAGCTGTCAGCTGCTCGTGGAAAAGTAACCTGAAGGAATGCCTGAAGAGCTTCTCATTTGTGCAACTGTGGGGCCACTGTCATTGTATTTATCATTGTGTATGTGATCAGTCTCACACCTGTCCCCAACAATTAGGGCTATGCCACAATGCCACATTTTTCACATGCTTCCAAATGTGGACATAAAGTACTGTAACTCTTGTGAAATCTATTGACCTTTAAAGGCATGTCCAGCCCTTTTTTCAACTTTTCATATATAATACATATTGATCCCCCAGCCCCAACCGCCGTAATAAAATTCTTAGAAAGTGCCCCGATATGTACTTACCTTCCCTCTATCCTCCGCGGCAGTCTCCAGGCCCTCTGCTTGCACGGAAATGCAAGCAGGGGCGGACCGGCAGCCGCGTCCCTGATTGGCTGAGAGGCAGCCAATCAGGGACGCGGCTGCCGGCTGCTCAGACGCCGGAGGATAGAGGAAGGTAGAACTATCGAGGCACTTTCTATGAAATCTGTTACGGCGGTTGGGCTGGGGGATCAATATATAATATATAGTGGGAATTTACACCTAGGGGAAGCGAGAAGAAAACGGGAGGGAGAGGGAGGGGGAGGACTCTCCTGCGCATGCCTCAACCTTGTCGAGGTTGAGGCAGAGACAAGCGCAGGATGAGTCACTGGGAGCTTCTACACTACAATTTTCCTGGCTTTGGAGGGGCACAGCATGGCAACCATAAGGAGCTGGGATGTAAGGTAAGAATTTTTGTACACTACAGAGTGGGGCCAGTATGGGGTTAATTTGAATTTTGGGGGTGGATATGCCCTTTAAATAGGCCTTCCAATGCACACTATATTGCGCTTTCTATCTAAGAACAAATATTATCAAGATTCTTTCAAGATTCATCAGATAAATTCTTTATGAAAAGAAATCTCTATACTCTATTATGTTTAATGATAAAAATGCACTTGTCAAAATTAATGTAAATACAATGGAAAACAGATTTGGGTATGTCTATCTTCTTTGGAACAATTGAGGGAAACTGCTTCCAAAAGTCCATGTCCCTGAAAAATCGTGACTGTTGCCATCTGTGCAATCAGTAATTTGCTTTCCACATTACCCTCAGTTGATACCAGTTAATACTTCTTCTCATTTACCCCCTCAAAATGCACAGAAAGGGCCAGCAAAAAATCTCTCCTAAGCCCCCCCCCCCCCTTTAAAAAGACATGCACTCTCTCCACACACACTGTTAAAGGGTATCTCTTTGTTAAAAGTCACCTGGGTTGTAAGGATAGATATGGTGGAAATGTACCTGCAGTATCCTGTGTCTTTGAGGAGTAGTTTAGAAGAAATCCGATGAGTTTCTCCCTGAACGCTGTGGATGATGCAGGTCCGCCCACTTTCAGTGACTGCCTGTCTGGGAAATGTCCAACGACGTGTTCCTTTAGTGCATGCGCAGAATGTGTGAGGATCCATCAGGACTGCCTGTGTGATCCGACTGGTTGGGTCATTTCTATACACACACACACACCCATAATTAAAATGAGTATATGGTCATACATGCAAAAACACATAACCCCCATCCTCACACGGATACACAAACCTACTGACCTACCCTTTTCTTCCCGTGGCAGCCATACTTAAAGGGTAGTCAAAAAATCTAAATTTGAATTATCCTCATAAAAGTTAGTTTTATGGTTGTAAACAAAAAGAAATAACCCCCTCAACTAGACCTAGGTTCACACACCTACTGACCCACCCTTCCATTTTCGTGGCGGCCATACTATAGGGTAACTATAATTAGTATAGTATAGATTTTAAGTTGAATAAAGACATATGTCCATCCAGTCCAACCCATCTAGCAATATCCTCATTTCCTGCCTAACTGTTGATGCAGAGGAAGGCAAAAAAAACCCCACCAAATTTATGAAGGGAAAAAAAATTTGTTCCTGACTCCAAGTGGAAATTTCCCTGGATCAACTCTACTTTATGTATCAATACCAGTAACTTGCAACATTCCTTGTTTGCAAAAACTCATCCACACTTTTTTTTAAACTGACCAATGAACCTGCCATAACAATGTCCACTGGAAGACAGTTCCATAGCTTTACCGTTCTCACAGTGAAAACCCTTTCTGAACTTGAAGCCTAAACTTTTTTCTTAAGGGATGGCCACGTGTCCTCTGACATGCTCTATTGGTGAACAATGCAACACGGGATCGTTTATTGTATGGCCCGTTTATGTATTTATACACAGTAATCCAATCCCCACGCAAGCGCCTTTTCTCACTTAACACAGAGCCATTTATAGTATAAGCAGCACAAGGATTTTTAATTCCAAAATGCATCACCAAAAACAAATTTTGATTAATCATTAAAAAAGTTTGTTTTTTTAACCTGCAACCTGACACAGGTACACACAACTTCTGATCTACTTATCCATTTCTGTGGCAGCCATACTTAAAGGAACACTAAATTCAAAAAAACAACTCTTTGCCATTCGTTTGTATTATTCACAGGGAGGTGAGAACGCTTATTCTCACCTCCCTGTGAATAATATTACGCTTGGGGGACCTGGAACTTACCTTACTGCCGCTCCACTCGCAGCCGCTCCTTCACAGAACAGCTGTTCTCTCCCGATTGTGCACCCTATCTTTTGCATTGGCACGCATGCGCCTAAGATAGGGCGCGCGGTAGGGACAGAGCGGCTGTCAGTGAAGGAGCGGCTGCGAGTGGAGCGGTGGTAAGGTAAGTTCCAGGTCCCCCAAGCGTAATATTATTCACAGGGAGGTGAGAATAAGCGTTCTCACCTCCCTGTGAATAATACAAACGAATGACAAAGAGTTGTTTTTTTGGAATATGAGAGTTTAGTGTCCCTTTAAAGGGTAACTATACTCAAAAAACAAATTTTGAACAATCATCAAAAAAGTTTTTTTTAAACCCCAACTTGACACATGTACACACACCTACTGACCTACCCTTCCATTTCTGTGGCAGCCATACTTAAAGGGTGACTATAGTCAAAAAACAAATTTTGATCAATAATCAAAAAAGTTTTTTTTTTTAAACTTCCATCCTGACACAGATACACACCAAATAAACTACCCATTCATTCATGTGGCAACCATATTTAAAGGGTTAGTATAGTAAAAAAAAAAAAAAAAAACAACACATTATCACAAATCATCAAAGTCTTTTATCCCCCAACCTGACATGAGTACACACTAAGTTACCCAATCATTCATGTGACAGCCATATTTAAAGGGTAAGTTGAAAACAACAATGTCCTTATCATTGCCATTATTGAGTTTTAAAATCCCTTCCAAAATGTGGCCTTTCAAGCCAAATTTAAAGTTTATACTTTCCCTTTCTAGTTATCCGTTGTTGCCCGTTGTTCCGCGTTTTCATGTATTTTAAATGGACAGAAATGCGTGCAGCAGTGTGTTTTTTAAATAGACTGGAACGGAATACAATGCAGCTAGTGTAAATGATATTATGAAATCCTATGGGGTTTTACTGTCTGTCCATTTTTAAAAAAAAAAATGGATACAAACTGATGTAGGGCTCATTCACCCTACATCAGTTTGTATCCGTTTTTCAAACGCAGGTGTGTTTTAAAAAAGGGACAGACAGTAAAACCCCATAGGATTTCATAATATTGTTCACACTTGCTGCGTTGTATTACGTTCCAGTCCATTTAAAAAATGCTCTGCTGCACGCATTTCTGTCTGTATAAAATGCATGAATACACAGCACAATGGACAACAATGGATAACAACGCACACATTTTGCGTTTCTGTCCATTTTTTAAAAACAATGCCTGGGAGTTCCTGTGATGTCATTTCAGTGTTCTTTGGTCCTGCCCAGGGTCATCTCTAGACTTTTTCGCACTGCCGTAAGGGGTGTGGTTTTATAACTGAAAGTGGGTGATGCTTTGTCTGGGGTGTGGCTTGTCAAGAACTGGGAGGGGCTTTATACACATGACTGGTAAATAATGCCCACAATGACTGGTAAATGATGCTCACAGTGACTGTTATTAGATGCCCATAGTGACTGGTATATGATGTCCAACATTGATTTTTGATCTGCAGGGCTAACATTTGATCAAATGAATTGCCAGTCAGAAGGGACGGGGAAGAGTCCTAGCTGCATTCTTTTGTAACATAGTAACATAGTAATTAAGGTTGAATAAAGACATACGTCCATCAAGTCCAACCTATTCACCCCCCTTTTTCTTTTTTTTTTTTAACCCTACCTAACAGTTGATCCAGAGGAAGGCAAAAAAAAAACCAGCTAAAAAGGGGGGGGGAAATTCCTTCCTGGCTCCAAATGGCAATCGGAAAGTATCCCTGGATCAACCAGATCTATATGCATTAATACCAGTAATTCTCAATATTTTTTAGTTTTAGAAACTTTTGTGCAATGTAAGTCATGGCTTCCCTGCTATTTAAAGTGACAGCACCTCCCGAAAATATGTGGTTTTTACAAATGGCATCTTTAGGGCCCCCATGGCATCTGGGCCCTAGTCCCCCAGGCAAATGATGCCAAAAAAAGATTATTTTTCTTCTGGTATCAAAACTGCTGCCTCCCTACTGCTCTGTAATGTGCTTCACCCTGCCTCATTAGGGAGGTGGCCCTGGTCCTGCCCCCTTAGGTTTGAAATAATGCATTCAAACGCAATGGACAGAAATGCAGAAAAAAACAGACACAAACAGATGATAATGCTCACGCAAACGGTTAGTAACAGATACAAAGGATGTTTCAACATTTTATTTTAACACATTGCTTTAAGTTGCGTTTTTGCCCGTTCCTAGTGAGAAACGAGTCCATAGTGTAAATGAGCCATAAGTCTTTAAAGGACATCTCCACCCTTAGGAGTAATAAAATGGTCACTTTTTGATTACCTGCCCCCAACCCCAAATATATATTTGGCACTTTATTAGATGCATTACAAACCATATATTTTAAAATAATTACTGCCTCTGTTCTGGCAAAGTAAGACGGCTCCTCCCTCCATACAGTCATTGCTGACATTACAGCTAATGATTAACTGCAGTTTTCCCTGCTACCTCCTCAGCACATGCTCAAGCTTCTAAAAAGCTCATTGAGCAGAGGGACAAGGCAGATTAATTTGCCTGAATGGAACAGCTTCTGGACCAATCAGTGACACCAATGGCAGTGGATACATTTTTAAAAATTGCACTGCCTTGGCTTGATTTTTGAGCTGCTCAGTTTGGATTTAATACTTTACCCACCATCACAGATACCAGTGCTTAGTTAATTGTTCATATACTTTAGTTAAAGAATGTTAATACAAAGAATAGGGAAAACATTGGGAAAGTTTGTAGGGGAATTTTTAGCCTTTGACAGACAATGGATTCAATTGGATCTCTGTCTCCTGCTATAAATAGGCGCTACGGAAGATGTTGGCGCTATATAAATCGACAATAATAATAATAATAAATCTGCACTGTGTATACCTACCCAGATTACCATAAAACAGGGCAACCTTATGGTGCAACACAAGTCGTTCTCCCTTTACTGTGGCAGGAACTGGAGTGCTGGGGAATAATGGGTTAACTCTATATTCGCCATCACTAAAAACACTGCTGACTGATATTTCCCTATTAATAAAGCCATTGTATTGTATTGTATCCCAGAGCCTTTACCAGTTGAGATCATTATTAAAATTGCCGCCCTTTTGCGCAGTACTTTATTGGCCATGAAGTACCGATAACGTCAGTACCGTCCAGTATTTTATGTCTGTGACCGTAAATTATAGAAAACTAGTAATACTGTGTTGTAAAAATCCAATGTACCCTGTGTAAAGCCGTGGTAATCAATAATAATTTATCAATAATAACTGATACCATGGTGGGTTCATTAAAGGAGATCTGCTTCTACTGTCATGTGATGCTCTCAACTACTGGATCCCCTCCCCCACCCTCCAAACCAGGACCCCACATTATTGTGCATCTGCAATGTAAGCTTGTGTCTATTTTTCAAAATAATAATCCTAATGATAGATCATTAGGATTATTCTAATGATAGATCATCCTAATGATAGATCATTAAATCAAATACATTGGCAAAAAAACTATGCCTGGTTCCACTGGGGCTCGAACCCAGGACCTTCTGCGTGTAAAGCAGACGTGATAACCACTACACTATGGAACCAGCTACTTTACACTGCTGCAGAAAGAAATGAAACGACATTTGAATGACAGACAATCCACAAAAGTTAGTAATGAGAATCCTACACACAAATCGGTAGATCTGACACAGAACGAGTCATGTTTCTTTTTTAGAATCTCCAGCCCATCTGTTCTGTGAATCTGCCATGCAACCGGGAAAAGCAAAACCAGAGATAAAGTTCGAAGCAGTGACCAGCAGGAGTCGCTAGCACACTGTCACTGAAGTTTCCTAGTAAGCAGCTTGTTGGAATGGCCACATGAACATTGATCATAACAGATTGCAGCTTACAGATCTCAGTACAGGTTAATTAATTCAAAATCCTATGATGGACTTATTTTTATCATGTGTGTCTTGAAGGACATATTACTTGTTATTATTTAGTATTTATGGTATTGCAAATACCCACTATATTATTTTTATTACGCTGTATATTTTCTTACATGATATTGATTGTATCCTATATCATTCCTCAAATAATGCTGAGCATGAAACTTAACACATTTTGTTGTGTCAGCAAAGGACACAGCACAGATGGAGGGATATTAATATGCCTATGAACTAGGCAGATAGTTATTGTATTTAAAGGGGTGTTTAGCCACCAGGAAAAATTAAGCAAGGGTCCCATCAACCATGACCTTAAAAACAGGGCGATGCTCATAGATAGATATGTTATTGCTCTTTAGTGTGATCGTTCCAGTGACATATAACAATTGCAACTCTTGCCGCATTGAGATTCCAACTTAGTTTTGCAGGACTTTATTGTCAGCCACATGTCATTAAAACTTCTTGCAAAAGCAGGACCTATATAGTAATTTAATTATATTGATCCTTTATATATACCATCCAACATCTTCATGCTTAATGCCCTGGTACCAGTAAAAGCATGAACTGGACTCACAAATACCTCCCAACACAGGGGGGACTGAGACTAATAAAGGTTCGTATACACGTGCGATCGCGGATGCCGACCCGTGACGCACGATGTGTACGAATGGCCATTACGGGCGATAATCGTACCGCGTATGGGTCGGGGATAGTTATCTGATGCGCCGGGAGGATCTCCAAGCGAGCGGCCGTTTCAGACGATAAAGTGCTCATACATTGAACAATTATCGTCCGTAATGGCCGTTCGTACACATCGTGCGTATGAACCTTTAGGCTATTTAAGCCCAGCCTCACCCTGGAATGCCCATCTCTTGGATTTTTCTCACCCACAGTGTTTGGCTTTAAGTCCCTCCAATTCTGCACCCATCCATTTGTATACTGTAAATGTACCAAAATACATTTGTAAAAGTTGGAATAGGGGTATAAAAGGCAAGAAGGCAGTTTCTACTCTCCATGTGGTCGAAACATGTCAGATAACATGGAATAAAAGCCTAAGGAGTATTTACAACTACAATGTTATTCTGGAATGAAAACACACCCCAGAACACCCAGACATCCCTGAAAGGGGTGTCCTCTGGGACCCTAGGACAGACCATTTAGATTGGGGTTGTCTCAGTGAAATTGGGATGTTTGGGGGACATGTCCAAACTATAATGTAACATAATTTAACCCCTTTAGGATATAGTACAAATACTGCCCAATGAGCTAACCCACACTGACCATGTATACAGGGACAGAAAGGGACAAAGATGTATATGGTAATAGTTTAATACAATAAGGAATAAACATTGACATTATACTGTATACATACCTGGAGCTTCTACTAACATACCCAGGGCTCCTGACTGACTTCTAACATCCTTATAATCCAGGTGCAATATTATCAGGGTGTCTTTCCCATGGGAGTGGCCTTTAAAGGGGGCGTGGCTACGTGGTGGTGGTGGTGTGCTGTGCACCTTATTAACCGAAGGAAGGTTGGTGTGTTTCATTTTCCTTCTTGTTTATGGCACAGACATTTCCTTATATTGAAATAAACACTCAGTGTCCCCCTGGGGCATTGTGGTCACTCCCAGGTGGGAGTTTACCTTTATCAGTGGGTGTGGTGTGTTCTGGTAAGTGTCTCTTTGGTGAATGTGACACGGGGTTCATAGTGGGTTACAAACCGGCTTCTACTGTCCCTGTCTCTCCACACACTGACACACAGCGCCATTTGTCGGGGATTGTTACTGGGGAATGTGGATAGATTGTGTGTGTATGTGTGTACTGAATGGCAATGAGAACCTCTGAATGGGAGACGGGGGGTGACCTACTGTAACACTCGCGTGACTGCACATGTTCTGCCCTGTGGTCACACATACACACACACACATACACAATAGGGAGAACCATTAGGACTGTCCTGACATTGGCCAGCGAAGGCTGAATGAAAAGATGTAATTGGCCAATCGGGGCTGAGAGTGGAACCCAGGGAGACATCGCGTTCCAATTCTTCTACAGGGATGGCAGTCTGTGCGCAGGAACCGAGCAGGAGAGGAAATCGGATCACAGGGATCCCACAGCAGGTACAGGGGACTGGCAGCCAGGGGGTAACGGATCCTACAGCAGGTACAGGGGACTAGCAGCCAGGAGGGTCACAGGGATCACACAGAAGGTACAGGGGACTGGAAGCCAGGGGGTAACAGGGATCCTACAGTAGGTACAGGGGACTGGCAGCCAGGAGGGTCACAGGGATCCTACAGCAGGTACAGGGGACTGGCAGCCAGGAGGGTCACGGGGATCCTACATCAGGTACAGGGGACTAGCAGCCAGGAGGGTCACAGGGATCCCACAGCAGGTACAGGGGTCTGGCAGCCAGGGGGTAGCAGGGATCCCACAGCAGGTACAGGGGACTGGCAGCCAGGAGGGTCACAGGGATCCTACAGCAGGTACAGGGGACTGGCAGCCAGGGGGGTAAAATGGATCCTACAGCAGGTACAGGTCACTGGCAGTCAGGGGGGTAAAATCCCACAGCTGGTACAGGGGACTAGCTGCCAGGGGGGCACAGGGATCCTACAGCAGGTACAGGGGACTCAGGAGGAGGAGGGAAAGGGTCACATCAGTGGATCTATTGTTTACACCGTGTCACATTGTTTCTCTCTATCTGCAGGTTTGATTTTATTAAAAAAAAAAATAATAATAAATCCCTCTATAAATAGTAAATAGAATGCTTGGCCTTTATGTAGCTAGCTTTAATGAAGTGGTGAGATCATGGAAAGTTCAGTCATTGTAATATTGATGGAGACCACTCCCTAGAATTGGAACCCCATGGTTTCTGATTTTTTGCCATTGTAATGAACAGTGGCACTTCAGATATTTGGGAACTACAACCCCCAACAAGTCTTGGTTGCAAAATGCAACCATGACATGCTGGAAGTTGTAGTTACTAAACTAAAGGTTTGACATTACTGCTTGGATTGTTTTATATTTTACATTGTTTGTCCTGTGGAATATTTAACACATATTTAGGTGACGTATTTGTGTAAGTCTCATGTTGTCAAAAGGAAAGCAATCACATCATATCATCATAGGGTTCTAGTAAGTAGTTAAAGAACCAGAGAAAATGATTTAAGGAATCCGTGGGGGAAAGGTAACTCATTATGCGGTATCAATCCATCTTCATACATGACCACCTTTGCAATGTATCAGCTTTCTATGTAATGCTGTTCAAGTTGCTACTAATGTTTATTTCCTTTTCTGCCATTCCAATTATTCCTTGATCATGTTATTCAGGGAATTACATTGATTGAGAAGTCTAAGGCCACAAATGATCCCAGCACTACCCTCTTTCTATTGTCACTTTGGCCATAGATGCAGTGTGATGTAAAAGCAATAGAATGATATGTAGTGTGACATTAAATCTGTCAGACCATTACTGCGGTAAGAAGGGATTTTGGTCCAACAGTTTTTTACGCTACTACACACATATTAAAAGGCCATTGTGTGGCATCAGTCACGTGAATTACATTAAATTCACAGCCCAAGTCATCATGGAAAATGTAGCAATACAAACAATAAAGTAGTTTCTGAAACAATTAATTTTAAAGGATAAATAAGGAAAATACTAAAAGATTGTTTAAAAGAACAATCTCTTTAATGATCTGTGTACAGACTGGCAGCTTGGCAGTGATTATTCAGTGTGGCATCAGCTTACACTTATCCATCGTATGTACTGTACAGGGTGAAAGCTGAAGGACTCGGCAAAAGACTTTTATTCTGAGGCCTAAAATTGCCCCTCAGGTGCCTTAACTAGTTTACATAATGCCTGCTGTGAAGGATGAAATTACTTTTCTAGACTAATTAAAGCGAGTATCCCTTTAGGAGACAGGCTGATTTGTATCTGTATAGAAGATTGATGTCAGCTCTTGCTTGCCCTTAAGCTGTTGAGAATTTAAAGTCCTGGTATATCCACCACAATTTGGATATATGTGGTAATAAACAAGCTACATGTTCTATTGTAATGTAAATATTTTGGGCCCATAGAACAAGAGTCTATGAACAATGGCAAAGAATAATGAAGATGCAGACAGTCACTATCTTTTTACCTTTGTAAAGAAAAATCCATAAAATGGTATAAAGAAAGTGAAAGGAATGATGGATATTTCTATGCAGATTGATTGCGAGGTGGTTATTACTGAAGCAGAAAGTTGTAAGAGGTCTGTTTCCACACACATAATAATGCCTTTATTGCAGTTAAATATACTGTATGTGTTTATTTTTGTTCACACTCATCCTATGAGTATGTCTTCATGATTGTTGGGGAAACTGGATTTCCCAGTAAAAATTCCACCTATGCACAGATACATACAAACACCAATGATGCAAAGGCATGCATGCTAACCATAGACCACAGAGCTACCATTGATTTTTTTTATTCATTTTAGTTAATCTTATAGGCCTTAAACCCATATTGTCCCAATACAGAAAAAATAAAAACAAAATAAAACTGGTGTTTGAGAAATGGCTTCATTTTAGGTGCCCCCCTAGTCTACACAGTTCAGAGTAATAACAGCAGTTATTTAATTATAGGGTTCTTAAAAAGGAAGCCATCTGTATAATGATCTCTCCGTAATTATAATTTGTGGACTAGGCAGAGCTCCAGGAGCATGGAAATTCACTCTGGCTAACACAGCACCTGATCAATATAGCAGCAAGAAATGTGCCCTGATTCTGATACAGACCTGCTCTTCTACCTAAGCTTAGCTCTTTAGATGTTTAAAAATGACCATGGCCAACATTTTTTGGTTTGCAGAATGCAAGGAATGCTGGGAGTTGTATTATTAAAATATTTGGAGGGCTGTATTTTTAAAATTTTATTGCATGGAAGGAGCAGCCAGTGCCGTGTAGAGATATACAGAAGTTCGTCGCCATTTTGGAGAAAGTTCAGGTTTTGAGAAATCAGTTCCAGGAAATTAAAAAAAACATGAAAAACGATTGTACCCTATGCCATGGTCAGCACGGCTCTGATAGGCAATAATGGATTGTTTTATGTGTGTAAGACAACTGACTATAAAACTGACATCCCAGCAGCTATTTCTGTATGTGTTGGAATGTGGTAGGGCACTAGTAAAGCCATCAGCATAAAGGGGAACTGCGGTTTCCAAACAAATTGATTTTAAATGAAAGGCCATGTTTTTACGTTAACATGTAAATATTTTCAAAACTATGTAAAAAAAATAATGAAAGCAAATTGCAAGAATACTCAGGAAAGCAATTCCTGTCAAATTACCTAAAGTCATTTTTGGACCACAGTTAGCCTTTAAAGAGTAACTAAAGTAAATGAAAAAGAAAAAATCTTCTAAAAAAGTAAATTTCCCAGAGTGGTAGGAAAGTATACTCCTACATCCATGTGTAGTCTCTAATGAGGAAATAGTAATGCTTGAGGCTGAGGCCCCATTAGGGTGCATGGAAGAACGCACAATCGCAATGTCGTGCAATCGTGCACACTTCAGTGAGCGTGCCCCACTACGGAGCACAGGGCACATAGTGGGGCAGCTTCCAAAGGGTTCCATTGTCCTGCGCAGAATATGATTCGAAGCACGCTAGAGGGGCCTAGCCCTGAGACAAAAAGGTAGCTGGGGTAAGATTTCACAAGTAGATCATATTTTAGGATTTGCACTTTCCTACCTCCCTTTGAAATGTATTTTTTTTCCCTTTTTGCCCTTTAAATTCTCCTGCTGGCAAGCCATTGCATAGATTATTCTAATTTAAAGTGGCTGTATATTTCAGTCAAAGACTTCATTATTATCACACTGGTGCCTTGAAGATACTTAACATTTTAATGTTAATCTGCTCTTTGATATACAATAATTCCGCATTGTTAAAATTGGAATAAATCACTGTTGTCAGACGCAAATATTTTTTTCTGTAATTGTTGTTTGCTTATTATTGGCCACTTCAGGGATGAGTGCTGTAGCCATTATTCTGTACAGTTTCCCCCTTGTGTATTCCAACAGTCAGGGAATTTCATTTAAGGGGTGTTAACACTTTACTTGCTTTTCTTGCTGCTTTCTACACAGTGATAAAAAGAAAAGTAAGGTATACTATGAGATACTTAGCTGGAGCTAGAGGTGGAGCAAGTGTAAGCTAGGTACACAGCTAGCGATTTTTTCCTCCTGACCAACCGTTCGATACTTTCGACCGGTCGGCCAGGAGGAAGGACTGTTGGTCGCGGCAAAAGCAGCCGCGTCTGACAGTTACCGTGACCGATCGTGCGGTCCATAGAGGACCGCACGATCGGACGAGGTTTTCCACCATGTTCGATTGTCCTTTCGTCCGATTTGGATGAACGATCAGTCGGACATGGCCGCATTCGGATGCGATAATTTCAGTCCGATCGACCGATACACTGAACTATCGGTCAATCGGACCGAAATATCTCATCGTGTGTACCCAGCTTTAGGAACAGTATCTGGAGGACTTGCAGTAGTAACCCATCACAAATGGTATCTCATCATGTAGAAAACAGCTACATAGGCAAGTGATACTATATTTTTGATCTTGAACAGAACGTTCAGATTGATGTTTCTGCCTGTTTCTTCTTGCCTGGGCCCAAAGACAATAATGAAACTTTAAAAACTGCAGATTTTCCTGTTCATACGTGTCACCGGATGATATTTCCACAGGCCGGTGTGATATGCGATGTGATCAGTTTAAAATATTGGCAAAAAAAGTAATTGCATGCAATCAAATCTTGTTGAATTTTCATATGTCAGTAAATTTCAGACAATCACACAATCTTTAACTGGCTGCAAAATATTTGCAATGCATAGATTGTCAGTCTATGGATTGGGTTTATTGATCATTAGTCTGTTGGTCAGGAAGATGAAAACTGACCAATGTGTACTGTGCGGGTCTAATTTTGCAGACCCGCACCCAACCCTACCCCGAAAAATCCGTACCTGCACCCGACCCGCAACCTGTTTTTTATCTGCTTCATACCCGCAAGTTTTGGACTCGAAACCCGACCCAATTTTGTCTAAAAGTTAAAATATGTTTTATTCATAACCAAAAATTTTAATAGAAACATATCTACCATACCACTAATATATATAGCAGGGGTCTTACAGGCATCCAAATGTCTGAAAACTACAACTCCCAGCATTTCCCTGATGACTTCTAACATTGTAAGTGCTGTAGTGGAATGCTGGGAGTATTGTATTTTTCATACAAATGTAGGCCCACAGGTAGGAGATCCCTGGTATATATCCCCAACTACCTAAACATGGGCTTCTACTGTCCCTTACTACCTACCCATGGGCCTCTACTGTCCCCTACAACCTACCCATGGACCTCTACTGTCCCCAACTTTTACCTACCCATGGGCCTTAGCTCATTTTAAATCTTTATCTGCAACTATTTTCTTGTTTATCTGTGACAGGGATAGGTAACCAGTAGTTATCCAGATGGTTTAAAAACTACAACTCCCAGCATTCACTCTATAGCCAAGAAATGCTGGGAGTTATAGTTTTCAAACATCTGGAGATCTACTGGTTACCTATCCATGATTTTATAACTATGTCCTGCAGAATATACATTTCAATCTCCACCCACTGTCTAAACTTGCATTATGGGAGACAGTATAAGTTACAATGAGCAGGTACCACAACAGAAGAATATGGGTAGGGAGCAGTTGGAGCTGCAGTGAAATATCTACACCTTTATATGGGTGTAGATATTTATACTATGTATTGGAAACTATAAATCCCAGCATTGCCAGTCTGCACTGTACTGTACACTGCACTGTTGAACAATGTTTTGGAATTTTAAAGGGCATGTCCACCCCCAAAATTCAAATTTAACCCCATACTGGCCCCACTCTGTAGTGTACAAAAATCCTTACCTTACATCCCAGATCCTTATGGTTGCCATGCTGTGCCCCTCCAAAGCCAGGAAAATTGTAGTGTAGAAGCTCCCAGTGACTCATCCTGCGCTTGTCTCTGCCTCAACCTCGACAAGGCTGAGGCATGCGCAGGAGAGTCCCCCCCCTCCCTCCCGTTTTCTTCTCCCTCCCCCTAGTGTAAATTCCCCACTATATATTATATATATTGATCCCTCAGCCCCAACCGCCGTAACAGGTTTCATAGAAAGTGCCCCGATAGTTACTTACCTTCCCTCTATCCTCCGGCATTCTGAGCAACCGGCAGCCGCGTCCCTGATTTGCTGCCTCTCAGCCAATCAGGGATGCGGCTGCCGGTCCCGCCCCCTGCTTGCATTTCTGTGCAAGCAGAGGGCCTGGAGACTGCCGCGGAGGATAGAGGGAAGGTAAGTACATATCGGGGCACTTTCTAAAAATTTTATTACGGCCGTTGGGCTGTCCAGTCGTTTATATTTTTCAAGAGGTAATCCCTCTTTATTGCAGTACACTAACACACGACGTTTTGGCCGCTTGGCCTTTATCAAGCGGCCGAAACGTTGTGTGTTGGTGTACTGCAATAAAGAGGGATTACACAAGCAAGAAAAGTTCATGAGAGGGGCACTCTTTCGTGAATTCAAACGTCTTTATTAGATCACATCAACACAACGTTTCAGATAAAGAGGGATTACCCCTTGAAAAATATAAACGACTGGACAGCCCTACTTTCTTTATTCCTTAGTATTGTCTATCTGGCAGTGAGGTGGCCGGAAGGGACTGGACGCCTGGGAGGTACCTCAAGTAATTATTTTTTTTATTACGGCGGTTGGGGCTGGGGGATCAATATGTATGTAAAAAGTTTAAAAAAAGGGTGGACATGCCCTTTAAATGTCAGTCATCTGGAGGTGCACATACCTGCTGTAGTTAGTATAGTATAGTCAGGGCTGAATTTGTCATTAGGCACAGTAGGCACGTGCCTGGGGGTGCCTAAGGTTGGAGGGGTGGCTGTCAATCTCCTCCCACCAATCCAACCCCTTTATAGTTTATTTTCTTCCTCCAAAAAGAGAAAATGGGTGTGGTTTGGCGGTGTGGTCTTAGTTTAGGGGTGGGGCTAAGTGCGCCAAGCTCTTTGGGCCTACGGACTCCTGAGGTATAAATCCAGCCCTGAGTATAGTATTTGAGGTTGAATAAAGACATACGTCCATCCAGTCCAACCCATCTAGCAATATCTTCATTTCCTGCCTAACTGTTGATCCAGAGGAAGGCAAAAAAAACCCACCAAATTTATGAAGGGCAAAAAAAATCCTTCCTGACTCCAAGTGGCAATCGGAAATTTCCCTGCATCAACTCTACTTTATGTATCAATACCAGTAAATATTCCTTGCTTGCAAGACACTCATCCAGTTTTTTTAAACTGACCAATGAACCTGCCATAACAACGACCACTGGAGACCGTTCCATAGCTTTACTGTTCTCACAGTGAAAAACCCTTTCCGAACTTGAAGCCTAATTTTTTTTACTTCAAGTCTTAAGGGATGTCCGTGTGTCCTCTGACATGTTCTAATGGTAAACAATGCCCCAGATAGTTTATTGTATGGCCCTTTAATATATTTATACACAGTAATCATATCCCCACGCAAGCGCCTTTTCTCCTGCATAAATAACTGTAACCTATCCAGTTTTTCTTCATAGTCAAGCTCCTCCAATCCCCTTATTAATTTAGTTGCCCTTCTCTGAATCCTTTCAATTTCAAAGATGTCCTTTTTGTACACAGGATTCCAAAATTGCACTGCATATTCCAAATGAGTTCTAGTTGAACCTCAGCAAGTGGTAGATTGTTCATATCATCACTAGAATCATTCACATCCCATAAATCATTATGGCCAGAACGATTTAAAAAAAAAATTAAATCACGTCATCGGTTTCTATGCAGACACTTGCTCCGGTCTCATGCATTGGTGCAGGTGCAGATAGATTGTTCTTATCATCACTAGAATCATCTACATCCCAAAGATCATTATGGCCAGAAGGATTTACAAAGACAAATGAAATCACATGTCATCTGTTTCCATGCAGACACTTGCTCTGGTCTCCTGAGCAGGTGCAGATAGAAGTTTGTTACTTTGTTCTATGGGAGATTGTTACTTTGCTGGCTCTGACCTCTGCTAGTAAAACCAAGGTCAAAAGTGTAATCCCTGCCTTTCCAGTCACTCCAGCATTAACTTCTTTTTTACCCAGTGATCTCTGCAAAACCTAGGAGTAAAGTTCAACATAGCTGCCTGTTTTCCTATCCACAATGGCATCCTGTATAAGATAAGTACATATTAGCTGTTAATAGCTCAATATTTACCCAGCCAAAAACACAGTAAGAGGCTGGGAGATTTTGCATCTAGGTACATTTGCCCTTTATCTGCCATAGTGTGATTTAGTGTAAGGTGCTATACACACTGCACATTGTCTTGGATTGGTAACAATATCTCTCTTCATAGACAGGAAAAAGACTGGAATTCTACCTGACCCACCGGTTTTTTTTTTACCCGAACTCGACCCGTAACCAATTCAAACTCAATGGATTACCCGAACCCGACCCGCAAATTGGGTAACATACAATGTTCGACCACTAGAGGGATTAACCTTTTCTGTGCCAGTCAACTTTAATAATCCGTTGAACCAAAATAATAATAAATAATAGTGAACCATTTTTAGTTTTCCTATTTTTGGCTTCCGAATGTTTTGGAGTTATTTGTACTTAAATCATGTTGTAGATGGGTACATTTTTAATTTCAGCTTGGTTACAAAATGTGCCAGTGCCAATCCTCTGATACCACAGTACCCCTCTATAAAGCAACAAGCCCAGATTTACTTAAGAGACCGCTATTCTCAAGGATATTATCTGGCAGAACCTTGCTCACCACATACTGTAGTGAGATACAAACCTGTCACACCAGAACAGGTTATGGGCTAACCGCTTCATGCCAGGGTAGCCAGATGTCTATATTTTTGTGCTGCTTACTGGTAAAAATTATGCAGACAGCAACTAGCAACCAGAACTGGATTTATATAGTGAATAATGCACCCCCTACTGTAAATTATAAGGATATTAGAAGTCACTGAGGAGTTCCGTGACCATATAAAAGCACGAGGCCGCAGGCCGAGTGCCTTTTATACAGGGCGCGGAACTCCAAGGTGACTTCTAATATCCGAATATTTTACAGTAGGGGGTGTATTATTTAGTATAATCCACCCCCTCATTTGAGAACCATCCAGGCCCTTGCCTTGCCCTCTCCTCTCCCCGTCTCACTTCCCCCAGCTCCATTTACTTTCCCCTTTAGGTTTACACTGCCTTACCCTCTTCTCTCCCCCTGCCTCACTTCCCCCACCTCCGTTTACTTTCCCCTTTAGGTTTACACTGCCTTACCCTCTTCTCTCCCCCTGCCTCACTTCCCCCACCTCCGTTTACTTTCCCCTTTAGGTTTACACTGCCTTACCCTCTTCTCTCCCCTTGCCTCACTTACCCCACCTCCGTTTACTTTTCCCTTAGGTTTAGTGTGTTCGATTCAGTATCACTCAGTTACGCGGCTTCGGCACCACTGTGTATGGTGCGGCTCCACCTCTTCCTTTACATGTAAAAGGAAAGGTGGAGCGCGCCATACACAGTGGTGCCGAAGCCGCGTAACTAAGTGATACTGAATGCGAGCACGGTAAAAGTAAAGGGAAAAGTAAACGGAGGTGGGGAAGGTGAGGCAGGGGGAGAGAAGAGGGTAAGGCAGTTCCGGAAAGTTATAGTTATATAGTTATAAAGTTATATATTATTTACAGTTTGGCCACATAGGAATCCACGGAAGGGGTAAATTATAACTCCTATAAACCTATTGGCACAAAAAGCCCCAGGCCCTGATCCCCAGCCCTATACACAGACCACACCTCAACCCAACACCTAATTATACGTAAAGAACAATTATACTCACCTCCATTCAGGTTGTCCAAATATCCCCAGTGCCCGAGTGGGAGGGGGCGTGGCAGGAGTGAAGGGAGAGACTGGGTGGAGCAGAGGAGGAGACTGAGTGGGGTGAATGTAGGAGGTGGGGTTAGGAGCATTCCAGGGGCTGGGAGTGGACGGGATTTCAGCTCTGACTGCTGGACTCTGGATTTTTGTCCCTGCAGTCAGGACAATGCTGCCCAAATAAGGACACTGCCTCCGATCCACACCTAAGGAGTACCTGGGGTGAGGACCTAAATTTTTAAATCCTCAGCTACTTTACAGATTGTCTCTAAGGGCAAGGCCACACTTCCGTGTTTTAACACTCGATCCGAACACATGTTCAAAAGTGCACGCTAGTGTTGGCCAACTGTTGTGACCACACTAGATGCGCGCTGGTACCCGTTGCCCTGCAATGCGATTATTGGATGCAATTCGTATGCACTACGTTTGATCACTTGGTCCTTATTTCATATATGATCCTTGATATCTTAATCCATGGTGATTGGTGCCTATTTTTATTAATTTAAAATAATGGTGAAACACTATTTATGAGAATGTTTTTCTCTTTATCACTCACTGGATATGTATCCTTTTACTCCCAGTAAATAATTGATTAAAGGGAATGGGACAAACAAAATCTGAATCCACAATTCATTATTATTAAACATCGCCGCTAGGATTATTACATCAAATCACATCAATGGTACAATAACTTAAGGCCAACTTGAGGTTAATTACTACAAGTTTTAAAAATCTTTACACTGATTGAAAAGCCGTAACCTAATACAAGATTGATTCATTCATGGCCAGACAATTTAATGAAGGGTTTAGGTACAACTTTGACCCTATTTTTTTCTCACTGACAGACTACAGATCACCAAAAAAGCCCAGGAAGTGGTACCACGGATTTGCTGATGCGACAGTCGCAAAGCTTATTAAAGACTAAGTAATCAGCTGAAATTTACACAAGTTTTATGAACAATTTCAGAAAATTGAGATTGGTTAGTTGTGGCAAAAATTTGTGACAAAATTTTATTCCAATTGACTGAATTTTCGCAACTGAATTTTTCGCCAAAATATTGTCCTGTATGTTCTGCACCTTAAAGTATAGCAGACACAACTGTATACTAATATATGCATTAAGGCTGAGGCCACATTACAATGCACCAGAATCGCGCATGCAGCGTTTGCGAGTGCAATATTGCTATTTTCGATGAGAAAACGCATGCGATTGTGTTAAAAAATGGTCCATGCAAAACGGAAACAGATGCACAAACACATGCACATCATTTTTGCGTTCCTGCGATTTCCACTCTAACCAAATAATAATAATTCTTCCACTCCACTCTAAAGTGTGGTATTGTGGCTTTCAGCATAGACATGCAGGACACATAGAAGTGTGCTATTATCGAGATAAGGAATCTGTGAATTCATGGACTTTTTTTGTGCATAGATGTTTCGCAAGCGTAATCATTAATTATTTCCTGTTTCTTATTGGGTTCCGATGTGCTGCAGACCTAATCAATGCTGATAAACTCTCTTGATTGCATTCAGCTGTGTCATAGACCTAATTAACGTTGATTACCTACTGCTTGATTACATTCACCTGTGTTGCAGGCATAATCAGCGCTGACTAGATACATATATTATCAGACAATCACAGCTGCCCTATGATAGAAATGGGCCAATTTTATTTGCCTGATTTTGCTGTGCACACACGGAAGGATTATCATCCAATACTGAGTTTTAGTTCTACAAGAAAGAAGATACAATTCTCCATGTCAAAGTTCTCCTCAGTTCTCTGTATGATTTCTGGCAAGCTTCCTTCTGCTTACGCACATCACGTACAAATGAAGCCTGGGTGCCTTCTTCTGAGTGTATACATTTGGGTTGCCTAACACTTGGCCTGAAGGACTCCCTCTGCTCATTGCACTATTTGGCCTAGGTTGGGCACACTGGCATACAGGCTCTGGTGGGCATGCACGCACTGTACAGAGACACAAGTCAGGATGTCAGTGACAAGTCACTGACAAGTAGATTTTGATAAGCAAAAACTTTTAGGAAAAAAACAAAATTTAAGGATAAGAATTGCTGCTCCTTTCTCCCACATAATTATAGATTTTATGGGGAGATTTTCCAAGAATGGTGGTCTTTTACGGTAAAAATATTCTTAATAAAAATTCTTGACAGGGGAAAAAAATTATATGTTTAGTTCTTTTCAATAACATATTGAGCTATCATTTAGTGAACAGGTTGAGGAATGTCTCTCAGGTATTCAGCTTACTCTGGGGACCAGTGCTCTTTCCACAATAATCAACTATCAGAGGATGTGTTAGCTAGTAATTGTTGGCCCCTTGGCGTATTCTTTCTGGAGATAACCTTTTTTATTAAATTATGGAATTCCATTTCTGTAATCTCTACAAGGTACTGATATACATGTAATACAAATTGACTGCACTGAATAACCAAAAAAATATTTCATTTTCTGATTTCCGATCTTTGCTAGTCTCCCGTTTCCAATTGTTCTCTGTCTGTCTTGACCTCTGCCTGTCCCTTGACTATGCCTTCTCTACACCATTTGGTACCTTGTTCTTCTCACTGACCCTTGGCTCCATCCCTGACTCTGGTTTTGCCTGCTCCTCTCTAGCATGCTATGGACTGGTTCTCTGGCTTTCCAGCCAGTAGTGCCTACTCTGCCAGTAGCGCTCTTGTTTTTCACAAGAATCCCCGGCCTCAGCACAGATTACTTGCAAACAGGGGCTTGTACTATATTGGTGAAGCAAGTGGTTCTAGAATGAGATTTGTCTGATTTGGGTGAAAAATTGCACTAAAATATTTTCTTTGTTGGTAATTAAGGCAATATTATTACCAGGACGTTGGTCAGCTTGAAATATCAATAAAACAGAAAAGGGGAAAAAAGCCTGTTGCATAAGTTTTACCCGCTGCTACTTCAGTAGCTGCTGGGGGTGGATTGAGGAAATATGTGTGTGCGGTGGGATCTCTAATAAAGGGGGTGCTATAAGGTTACAGGCTCTTTAAGGCAAAGATTGTATTTAAAAGAGGTCAAAATACAGTTGGATTTAATGCATAATACGGTAAATTAATAGGATATTTCACCCTGAAAACAGTCCCTAGTGTTAATGTTGGGGTTATTGGAGCACGGAGCCAGAATTTCTATTCTAGACAATGTGAGGCTGAACCATGTATCTGGTATTTTCTACAGATAGACGTCTGGTGGTTACAAAGAGGTCACCTTAAAATGTAACAGTGGTCCAAAAATTACTAAAGGTAAATTGACAGGAATTGCTGTCCTGTATTTTTGCAATTTACTTTCATTATTATTTTTACATAGTTCTGAAGATATTTACATTTTTATGAGTGAAATAGTAGCAGCATCACCAGATCCCATTTACTTCCTGCTTTCCGCTCTGAAATCCTGTGACAGTCCCTCTTCCCTGTGCCTCCTCTGCCTTGTGGGCCCCCATATCCCACTCCCTTGCAGCCCTCATGGCCCCTCCCACTCATGGGCCCATGGCCCCTTCCCTTGCAAACCCCCCTATGGCCCTTTTTATTTGCAGCCCCACTTGACCCCGCCCATTTGCAGGTCTGTGGCCCATTCAACTCATGGGCCCCATGGCCCCTCCCCCACTCATACCTCAGACACATACCCCCCATACAGAAGTTCTGTTTGATTCTGCCCCTTCTATTTTCACAGTTTTCTGTAGGGAGGGTATGTGTCTGAGGTACGAGTGGGGGGAGGGGCCATGAGGGGAGGGGCTGTAGATTCCCTTACCTTGGGATCCTGGTATCTTCACACAGAAGGGAGGGACTTCCTGTTTCTTTCACACACTGTGAAGTCTGAGGCTGTGCTCGCTGGCGGAACGGTGGAGGAGTTATCTGTCAATCTCCTACCCGGCACTCATTAACTTTCTGATCAGAGATTTCTTCATATCTTTGCAGCACGTAGAGATTTTGATGATGGCTCATTTTAAAGGGCAAGTCCAGTCCCAAAATTAAAACATACAAGTAAATCACCCCCCAAAACCCTAAACGGTAATAGTTTGAAATCTGAAATATATAAGTCTAACCTGAAATCCTGCACAATGTCCTGTTGCCCCTGTTTCTGCTTCCTGGTTCTTCCAGTTAGCAACTGTCAGTTATGGATTTGACACTTGACATCACAGCCAATGACTGAATGATAATCCCCTGTCTGCCTCTTCTGAGCATGCCCATTCTCAGTAGATGCTCAGTACAGGTTTCTAAATTGCTCAGTTTCCAGAAGCATAGCAGGCATACAGTAATAAATTTATAGGACAAACTATGACATATCAACATATTTTAAAGAGGCTATTCTTTCTAAAAGATGTTATTATGAGGGTGGAGTTGTCCTTTAAACTTAGGAACCTGACCTTTCATTTTAAATTTGTCTGGAGACGACAGTTCCCCTTTAAAGGGCATGTTCACCCCCAAAACTGCATTCTCCCCCACTACTAGCCACACTGTGTAGTGTTAATAAATCCTTACCTTACATCTCTGCTCCAAATGGTTCTCCTGCAATGTCAGCTCAAAGTCCTAGAAAGTGAACACCAGGAGCCTGGAAGGGAGGGAAAACGTTTCCGCCTCTTAGGTGTCCTCTGAGTGGTTTCTGGATTGCTCAGTGCATCTCTCTCCCTCCCGTTCCCTGTTTCCTCCATGGTGCCCTAGCGTGAAACCCATGCTGTAGTGTAGGGGATCCACTCCCACAACCAACCGCTATAGTAGTTTGTAAAAAAATTATTCAAACTCTACTTACACAGCCTTGTTCCCCCTGCGTTTTACACTGCCAAAAGCCATGTCTGTGATTGGCTGACATAGTGGACATGCCCTTTAAGGACAGCCATATATTATTGTTTCAGAATATGTGATACAGGAACCAATATTATATTTGTGAATGGGAAGGTAGGCCCATTAAAAAGATACCCAACATGGAGGCCTTATTCCACTGTCATGGGAGTTATTAATATCTTGAGAAATGTGTATTATACACAAGTTGTATTGTAGGAGTCAATAATTACTACAGGAGAGGAATATGTGGTCAATATCCCAGTATAATGTACATATCTAAAGTTATATAGAATCTGCTTAACGTGAGAAGGGAATGAATGGTTGTGATAAGTCGTATATCTGTACATTCCTGGACACTCCCAGCTCATGCATAGCTAAAGTGGGGGATCTTACAACAAGGGGCTGGAAAATGATTGTAACCCCTATAACTTTGTTCATACTGAGGGGACATGCTAAATGTATATGGATCATAAATTTCCTTTGCGCTCTGAGAACACAGGACTTCTAGTGAGTAGTTAGGGTCTTTTTATCATTTTTATTTTATATAACTGTACCTTTTGGAATATTAAATCTAAAATTTAATAAGTTTTGTCTTTAATGCTTTAAAATAAATCTCTGAAAGGTATGTGTTTGGATGGTCTTTTAGGTCTTTGAATACTTTGTCTGGGAATGTCCCTACCCAAAAACACATTTTAGTATGTTGTTAGCCATTAAACAACCTTTAAAATGAGCCGTACCGTGTTTCAATCCGTGCTGTCATTCCTGAGATACAGCTATTAAATTGAATGCCTGTTTGAAGAGTTGGAGGAAATCTGCATAAAGAACAGCTCTGCTATGTCGGCCCATTCCTGTGCCTTTTTGTTGTTCCGAAGTAAGTTGTATAGTATCTCAGCTCCTCAACAAAAATTCCCTGCTGACTTTTCAGCCAGAGGTGTTTGACCCCTTAGTCTCCTCCCTCGTTCCGTTGACTGGCCAATCTGGAGGGGTGAAAGAACATTTGCAGAAGAAAGATAGAAGCTTTCCCTTCGTTTTGCAGTCTATCAGGGAGATTCAATAAAAGTTCTTATCATTTAAAATGGTGCTAATTTTGCCCCAACCAATCAGATCTTATTTAACATTTGAAAGCTAACATCAGATTGGTTGGGGCAAAATTAGCACCATTTTTAACGATAAGAACTTTTATTGAAGAACACTGTATATGTATTTAGGACCTTGCATGAACGCCCATTCTTTCTTGATCCACAGTGGAAGTCTTTGGGCTTGACAGGAGACTTGATAACATGGATGCCTTTGCTATGTGAGGTCACAGAGACCGTGCCTGTTACGTGCTGCAGTACTGGATGTTGGGATTAGAAAGTTCTCATGCATAACGGATTGAATAACTAAAGAATTAAATGTTTTTTGAAAGTTTTAAAAACATGGATCAAGTCAGTGGGGTATGTAAAACCAAATAAGACAAAGTTGTTTTTTGGGGTGGGCATACCCTTTAACTCTGATTGCTGGAAGGGAAGTGTGAATGTGTGAAGCTGATTAACCCTATGGTTGCTGGAGTGGTGTAGTGTTAACCATTTAGCTGCCAGGATAGGGTGTGCATAGCCAGTGAGAGTCAAGAGTGATTGTTTGGTTTTTCCAAGGCCTTAAACTTGGAGTGGTGGTGGTGAATACCGATTGATTAGTCAGATCACGTGCCCAGAGAACTGGCATTTGTGAAAATGCTAATTGCTGATTTTATTCCAATGGAAATGCCTAAGTCATAAATAAGATCTCCCAGCCCCAGGGGACCATGGGAAAGAACTCAAAGATGATCTGCAAAAATGGTTGAAGTGACGTCTTTGTAAGAGTTGGTTCAGGTTCTCATGATATGTACTTTTATACTGGTTATATACAATACAGTATATATATATATACATATACTGTACTATATTATATCTTCATTATAGTTTCATTCTTTCCTAAAAAAATACTATATACTAGGTTACAAAAATGATTTAAATTCAAACCACCTGTGGAAATGTGAGAAACAGATAAACTATCAGGGTGATGCACACAGAGTCTTTTCGGCTCCCTGGTGAGATCACGACAATGATTTTATATTCATAAAGCGTCTCTCTGTGCATTGCCATTTGGAGTTTAACCATTGCGGGACTTTACTGGCTAAAAACGAGAATGACAGATTAATATTACAATAACCGTACAGTGTATGTGATGTTATTGTATGTGCAAGAGGGTGCCTTTGCACACGGGAGCCTAGTCTTGTATTAATTACTGTTATTTTCAGCCTCAGCAATTCCCCTGTAACACTGTCCAGTTTTATCAATCTAATGGGGATGTTTCACACATTCTGAAGTAATTGATATCTCTAAACCGACAATTGTGCTCCTGCAATTGCAGAAAAGAACAGTGTGATCAGTAATAATGTGAAGAGCTTTTAATGAAGGGAAGGAGCATTTTAAAGGGAAACGATGGTCTAAAACAGCCTCCAACCCAATCGGTGTTACCCAGTACTATATTACTGACAGCCCAGTGCCGATCCATAGCTTAGTGTTTCGGGGCCTCTGATCTACAACACATTTTATCTGACAAATGGTATTTTACTTGCTTTTCTGTGTTATTCCAAAGCAAAGATATTTCTGTGTGGAATAAGTAAAACATTTCACTAGAGCAGCTCTGCAGGTACTTTCTTCTAGTACACAGAACGTTCACCTTACTGTACACAGTGCGATATTGTTTCCATCCACCCACTCACAATACAAGTACCCAGTAGGTCCTCATTCCTGGGCTTTTTCCAGCTATCCTCCTTGGAAGATCCTAACACCATTCTGGTCTAGCTCCACCCTACAATGAGTTTGTGACCTGGCCAATTGCACACCATGTACACAAATGGGGGGAGGCAAACGCTAATGGCAATCCCAAGTTCCAAGAAAGATCTCCAGAGATTGAAGGCAAGCTCAGGTAAAAGGCTTTCACCCTGAGTACTTTTATAGGGAATGGGGTGAATGGGAACAATATTGTTGGCTTTTAAATTAATAGGGTGATGCATCGATAATGACTATTGCCGAGACTAATCTTAAAGCCATGCTAACCAATGTATCAAGGGTTCGTGCAAGGGTTGCTGTGGTTTGTGGACTGTGGATATACTGTCTGTCAGATGTGGTACATTACCTCTCTGCCACCTGAGGCCACACCCTGTAAGACAGATCCTGCCACCTGAGGACACACCCTATAAAACAAATCCTGCCACTTGAGGCTACACCCTGCAAGACAGATCCTGGCACCTAAGGCCACACTCTGTAAGACATCTTGCCACCTGGGGACACACCCTGTTAAACAGATCCTGCCACCTGAGGACACACTCAGCAAGACAGCTCCTGCCACTTGTGGCCACTCCCTGTAAGACAGATCCTGCCACCTAAGGCCACATCCTGTAAGACAGATCCTGCCACCTGAGGACACACCATGTAAGACAGATCCTGCCACCTGAGGACAAACCATGTAAGACAGATCCTGCCACCTGAGGACACACCATGTAAGACAGATCCTGCCACCCGAGGCCACACCCTGTAAGACAGATCCTGCTAACTGAGAGGTTTTCTTATGTCAGAAAGGCCGGCATATTAGTCCACATTATGTCCACACAAACAATACAAAATATAAACATTTATGGCAAACTTTCATAGATGATAGGCCAAAATCCACCACCATGGATCCCTAACTTATTCTAGTTAAAGTTTTGCGCTTTAAGAGATCCTAATACTTGAAATGTTGTTACTGCCACACCCCACACACTAGGACTGGCCCTGCATTATAAGGGGCAGCTGATCCTTGGGTTCCTCTGGGGAATCTTTAACTTGGAGGCCTCCCCATGTTCACAGTTTGGGGTAGATATTTTATTAGCCAATGGTATAGGCAATAGAGAAATCTGCAGTAAAATGGGTGTTTCCTAATAAGAGATTTTGGAACCTTAATTTTGTCTTGTGCAGCATCTTTGACCAGTGCCAAGAACCAGCCGCTCCCCAAACCAATGATTATTTGACTCATGGTATAACCGCAGGCTGATGTTATATTTTAATTTAATGTGTGAAATCATTGTCCCCATCATAACAAGCTTTAGTGAATGAATCCCTAAGGCCCCTTTGAAAGTACATGCAGCTAATCCATGTAATTTAATTTCTTGGTTGTCTGCCCTATGTGTTTGTGACACTCCTCTTTCTTGTATCTATGGCTGAAAGAGGTGAAGCCAGATTGCTAGGATTAAGGGAGGAGCACAGAGAATCAAAGCAGCCAAATACCAGATCTGCAGCTGTGAATATCCCATGAATTGTGTGATGAGGGATTGTGAAGCCTAAACACAATCACAATGGGCTGTGGAACATCTGTGAAGGCTGACAGTCAGTCCAAAAAGTCAGAGAGAGGTGAGTAACACATTTTATTTCCAGTTATATAATGTTATATGTGCCAATTCCATATCTCCATTGCTAATGTTTGTTACATCAATTAATTACACTTTATATTAATCTGCCATCTATCTATTTATCTGGGATGCTCCATGTATTGTGGGACAGTTACAGTTATTGAATTGGTGGGTGAAAATAAAGTTGGCAACTACTGGATTTAGAACTGCTCACTGACTGTTGATTTTAAAGGGGACCTTAACCACAAATACATATGCTTTCAGGATAAAAAGGAAGGATTTTCTCATTTCATTCACCATAATTTGCCCATTCTGCAATTTCTTTTGTGCTTAAATAAATGCTTCCAAAGCAATGTCTTTCTGTATGCAGGACCCCTGATATTGTCCGTTATGGTTGATTCAGTTGTAGGGTTCTGAGCACAAATCACTGTTAGGAATATTTCAAAGAAGTGTGTAGACTGGGAGAAAGAAACATTTGTAGAGGCAAACTACCAGGGAAGCAGACCCTGCAACGGCAGAAAATCACTGTAGATTAGGCAGGAAGTGCCTAATTTTGCTAGGGGGCCCATTTATTCCTAGTTATGACAGCTCAGTACTGACCACTGGAAAGCATAACAAAGAGTAGGAAAGCATATTTGATTTTCCAAAAATAAATACTATATGTAGAATACCTAGGTATTATAAATGGTAGGTAGTCAGTCTGTGTGTGACCTAACTCTTTCTTTAAGTCTTAACTATGTATTTTACCTATGTATTGGCCTGGTGGCTGCTATTCTAGCATCTATGTGCAAAACCCACTTAGCATGCTTCTAGCTGCAGTCTATCCAGGTTTACAGCAGTATAAAATGTGAGGTTTTCTGAAAGCTGTGTGTGATTTCACCAGCACCATTGCCCTGCCCCCAAGGCTCAGGATAGAGCTTGCCCACTTGTATCCTACTGCTGGGACAGAGCATCATAAGCCTCGCCCCCGAGGCTTCAGCCTTATGGCTGAAAATAAAAAATTCTCAGTAGGGTCAATAGGTAGAGGAAATGACAGAGAATGGTTGCAGGCTGGAAATTAGTTTCACACAGGTCATCATGTGCCTGTCACAGAGACTCAGAGATACAGGCATACTGGAAAGTGTAATTTTACAAGCATATAACTTAAGATCCATAGTAGCTAGAGGAATCAACCTAGGCATGTTTGGAAGGTATATTGAAGTACATGTCCATCCTAAAACCAAAAAAACTGGTCAATTGTCAGCTACTTGCCCCCAAACCTAACTGGTATAATGTGCACTTTATTACCTGGATTACTACCTATCTATTTAAAGGACATGTCCACCCTCCAACAAATATTGGTCTGTTAGCAGAAGACCTTGCTAGGTTTGCTGTGTTGAAATAGGCCCCTGTACATATTTTCCAGCCCGGAAGCAAGCTGGAGGGGCTGGACCAGCAGCCGTGACATAGATTGGCTGAGATGCAATGTCTTATCCAAGCCACGACAGTGAATCTGTCTGTCAATATGTAAAGATCCCCTACACACAGTCCTGAGCGTTCTTCCTATGTATGCATTGGGAGAACTTTTAGGACTGCACAAGCACATTTATTTCAGCCGCAGCCGACTTAATCACAGTGAGATGACTTTGGCCTAGTTCTGAGCGGTCCCAAAGCTAACGGTTGAATGTTCGCCTGTCTCGGTAATGCTTGGAACTGCAGTACACACATTACCGATAAAGGGCCGATCCCGTCATTACCGACAGGATCAACTCATTATCATTGATGTGCGTACCCACCTTTAACTCTCCACATTTACACAGTGGAAAGTGTTGGTAAACGCTTTATTACCCTATCAAAAGCAAATTAACCAACACAGAGGTTGCCCTACCAAGTACAATAAAATCTGGGGCACTTGGGAAAAGTCTATGAACACATGCAACGAGATATAATAAAGCTCAGACAATGGGATGTTGGTTGTTAGTATCATGTAGAATTTTAATACGGTAATTATCTAAAAGATAGCATAACAAAATGAATGTAATGCATAATTTACTAGGTACAATTAGAAACAGTTAAGTTCATACAGATGTAAATTTAAGTGCACTAAATCCATAGGGCCTCATTTACCCAGACTCGTTGGGCAAATATATGGAGTTAAAGTCGTGCTAATTGGTTCGCTACCGGTTAGCGCGACTTTAGCTCCATATTAGTGTCGGATGTGCGGGTAATGCAAAAAATCACCTGCACATCCGACGCTCGCGATTTTATATCGTGTTTGAGCTCGTTTTAGCTCGGGATTTTAACGCCAGCAGCTAGCTGGCGTTAAAATCCCGCAGTGGGTAAATCCCTTGCCAGGATTTACCTACATTCGCAAACGCGATATTAAATTGCAGAAGAAGCATTTGGTAAATGAGCCCCATAATAATAATCCAGAATATGATAGAAAAACCTTTCCCGCCCACATGGACACCCCTGTGGCTACCACTATAAAATGCAACTTGAACTTTGAAAGCTCTAACAATCACCTTTACACAAGTTTACTGGAAGAAACAACGACATTAATGGACTAAATACCGCATCCAAAAACCCAAATTAAAACAGTTAAGAAATGTACAAGCCACAAGATGATTTAAAGCTAGTCTCCTTAGTATATATCTGGATTTCTAAACTATTGTTGATGATGCATTTGTACATCCCTTGTTACCTCATGCTTAGCCCTTCCCCTTTTTTCCCTTTAATTTTATTTATGTTTATCTTGTTATGTACAACTTCACATCAATAAAACTACCTCCACTAAGAGGGAATAAAAAAAAAATATGTACGTGTTTGGTGGCTCCTGTTGGCGTCAGTTGTGATCTATCCTGCCAAATCAGTGAATGATACCGATGTGACTGGAAAATGAATGGGCTAGGTGGGAAACACGAGAAGGTGAAACTGCTGTTTATTGAGACATTTAATAAAATTGACTATTCAACATGTAATCCATTTTACATTACATAGTGTATGGCCAGAAATTGGGCTGAATAAAGGATTTCAGTGTTATCTTTAAGATCTCTAAGTTTTATTCAACAATAAAACTTCCTGCATGTCTTTTGCTTTCAGCAGTTTGTAGCCATGTGCCCAGCACAACATTAATCCTTGCAGCGATAACCATGTCCCCTTAAAGGAAAGGTTCACTCCGAAAATTAACCTCCCTTTTTTGTGTTAAAGGGTATGTCCACCCTCTAAACAAAAATTCTTCTGGTGATTGGAAACCCCCAAAACCTGGACTTCGCATGACCTAAATGGCTCAATTCAGCCTCAGAATATACTTACCAGCCCTTGTTCCCTCGGCTGCCTTCTGTTTGTCTTTCATGCCTTTTTTGTGAACGGAAGCAAGCAGAAGGGGCCAGAACAGCAGCCTATACAGTCATTTTCTGAGACATCGTGAACGAGGTAAGGTAAGTATATTTAGAGGCCAAAGTGAGCTATTTAGACCATGAGAGGTCTAGGTTTTGGGAGGTTTCCAGTCACCAGAAGAGTTTTTGTTTAGGGGTGGATATACCCTTTAATTGAAGAGATGATTCAAATGATCATCTCCCTTCCCATGGAAATAGTAGACTGAGGTGCTCCCCCTGAGTGAAGGCCAGGGACAATTAATAAGTGTCTAGATATATCTTTTGGTTAGGAACTATTTAGAAGGTCAATTGATATATGATTTTAATCAGCCATTTCCAGGCTATAAGTTGTAAAAATGTGCTTTAGCCTGAGCTTCCCCTTAAAGGAATACCTAAGAAAACCACATCTTGAAGATCTAACATCAGAATTCCTGTCAGCAGCTTCTCACAGAGCTTGAAATTGAATGAATAATTCATTTAAAAATAAAGCCTTTTAACGTCTGATATTGACTATGTGAATTCTCTGTAGACACCAATTAGTAACAGTAGCATCAAGTGCACATAAATATAATGAAACTTTACCTTGTTCGTTATGTGGAGAAGTCTCTGTGTAAATGTTTAGATGGAAAATGGTAATAGCTTTTCTAATTATACTTATCAACATAAATAGAATATGTTCGGATTTTGTACTGTTATTGTTATGAATAAGACCGTACCTGCTCATACATTATGTCCTTATATATAACATAGTTACATCAAAAATCAATAGGATTTGGTTAAAGGGCACAGCCCCACTCCCAAAAAAGGATATTTTTTTAATAATCTAGACCTTGCTAGGTTTTTTTGCTCTATTAACCTTACTTACCAGCCAGCCTTTGTTCCATAGCCGGACCGGCAGACGCTCAGTGATTGGCTGGGATTCGATCCGGCCCCATCTACTGCTTCCACGATAAACTGCAAAATTTTACAGTACAATATTTCTGTATGCCTCCCAACCATCTAGTTTCCCCCAGAAAAAATGGTTTGAGGGGCCTCTCCTGCTGTCCCAGACCACAGAGCCTTGTCCTAAAATTGGGGTGTGGGGGGTTGCATGGCCAGGACTGTCCAGTGTGATGGTTGGGTGCTCCGGGGGTTGTAAATGTATAGGCCCTGCATGTCCCGTCTCACTTCTTGTGATGTTTTGGAGGTAGGAATTTACCTTAAAGCCTTTGGAGCTTTTGAGGTCTTAAGAAGAATTAAGGAGAAAAGGACCGTGGAAAGAATGGGAACAGAAAGAAGGGGTTAACAGAAGAATGGGATTATGGAAAACTGAAAGGGAGAAGTAGTAATTAATGACAGGAAGATGAAGAAGGAAGCAGAATTGAATAAGGAGACAGATCAAAAGAAATAAATGCAGAGAGCTAAACAGAAAGAAGTGATAAATGAGACAGAAAAGAGAAGTAAAAGAAAGTATAGGTATGGTGGTGGAGAAGGGCAATGAAACAACATTTTTGGACTATTTTCTATGAGCTGTTATGGGTAAGGCTGTCCCTGCAAACATGTTTTTTTTAGTCCTCTATTCACCAATATAAATGCATATGAATGTGTGTGTATTGTTTGTAATGCTGTTAGGGCATTTATATTCCAGCAGATTTTTGTATGCCCACCGCTTTAACCATTTTAGAGGGAACACTGCACCAGGCCACTCAATATTTATCCTTATAGATTTAAGTAAGAACGATTAAAAGGCATGTAAAACCTCGTACATGCGTCTGATAGGATGCCCGATGCACGACCCCTGAGCACGCTAGAGGGTCGTGCATCGGGTGTCCTATCCGACGTGTATCTGGACCTTAACATGCATGTTGTTAAACACAGGTACAGTACATGGCATATTCTTTTGTTTTTGATCATTTGTATCCAGCCACTCATTTTATCAGTTTAATAACAAGTACAGTCTTGTCTGTCATGTGATAGATAATAATTTGTTATTGCCAGCTCTCCTCCCAGGAGGTTACTCAGGTATGTTTCTCTTCAAGCATTCAGCATCAACATGTGCTTAAGATAGAGAATTGTTTAACTTGCTTTGAATATATTTATGTCTTGTTGTGATTACATTGTTGTGATTACATTACATTGAATGAATTAGAAGGCAAAAAAAAAAATTAATAAAAATACTTCTTAAAGGGCAAGTCCAGCCCTAAAATGAAAACTAATATAATGGTAAGTCACCCTTCAAAACCCTAAACTGTAATAGTTGGAAATTGGAAATATGTAAGTCTAACCTGAAATTCTGCACAATGTCCTGTTTCCCGTTTCTGCTTCCTGGTTCTTCCAGTTAGCAACTGTCAGTTATGGATTTGACAGTTCAAATCCCAGTCTGACTGAATGCTAATCCCCTAGCTACCTCTTCTGAGCATGCTCACGCCCAGTACAGGTCACTAAGGGCCATATTTATAAAGCCGCGGTATTGCTTTTTAGCGGTATCGTAAATATATGATCTTTAAACCGATCAGAGATTAATGATTGGTTTAACGATCGTAAATTTACGATACCGATTGTAAATCTACGATAATTATATATTTACTATCCCCATAGAATACCAATGCAGTAGTTTACTACCGCACGGTATTCTACGGTCGAACGTTCGTTGATTAACGAACATTCGTTGATTAACGAACGTTCAATTATAAATGTACGATCACGATCATACATTTACGACCGCGATCGCTGGCATACAGTAATGAATTCATAGGACAAACTATGATATATCAACATATAAGAGGCCATTCTTTCTAAAAGATGTTATTATGAGGGTGGAGTTGTCCTTTAATATATTAATATTGGGGTAAAGGTAAAGGTAAATTTACCCAGGAAAATCTGTATAAGTGAAAGTCAATGGGCCTCATTTACCCAGATTTGCAAATTGCTCTGGGCAAAAGTGGCTTCCAGAATTTAATACCAGATTTGCTCCTTGGGGTAAATCCCAAAAGGAAGTTTATTCCAGCTCTACTTAAAAGGTCAAGTCCATCCCAATACTATAATTTTATATGTTATTGGCCATGATTCTATCTTTAAAACAAGCCATCCCCCATCAAAATCCGTTCAGCCAATTTGAAGATACATTTTTCCAACATGCTTTTTGCAAACCAGGAGCATCTCAGTGTAATCTGACGTCACTTTCCCATGCCTTTTCTGTGCCTTTTGCCTCCCTTGCCCCCCCCCAACATCCGGATCCATCCTCGGTCCCCTTGCATCCTATCGTTAAATCCTTTTAGGGTGTGATAGAGGACCCTTGCCCAGACCTAAATGCCGGATTATTTTCTAAAAATTTTTTTTGCAGCCTTACATACATCCCTTCGTTCCTGCAACGCTTTCCCGTGACGTCAGCCGTGTCTGTGATTGGCAGTTTGGGTCTGGGCAGGGGTCCTCTATCACACCCTAATTTAACGATAGGATGCAGGCGTGCCAAGGGAGGCTGAAGGCTCGGATTATACTGAGCTGCTCTTTTTCTGCAAAAGGCATGTTGGAAAAACATATATCTTCAAATTGGCTGAATGGATTTTGATGGGGGATGGCTTGTTTTAAAGATAGAATTGTGGCCAATAACATATCAAATTTGAGTTTTAGGGGTGGACATGCCCTTTAAGACCAGCCAAGAAAGAATACAAGGAATTTAACAGAAAAATTACCATTATTTCCAACGCCAAGGCACTAAGCCCCTGTTTTTGTACATGTATGATACTAAATGGATTCCAAAATGAGAACTTTTGCATCTTTTTATGCAGTCCTAGAGTGAGCATTATAATGTGCTAAGCATTGGTGTAAAATAAGCCCCATCAGCAGAGCTGGCTGCAGAATGCTTACAGCTGGATTTTCAAGACAGCAGGAGGATCCGCAAGGAGAATAAGCTCTTAAAGTTGTTTTTTCTGTTTGTAATTAGCAATTAAAGCAGCAATCCTTATACAACGATGGTATCGTATCTACACTGCACGTTTAGAAATGAGACGGCGTTATACTCTCAGCATTTTTCAGTCAATAGAATATGCTGAAGAGCAATCACAACTACAGGTAAGTAACATTGCTATGTACAAATAAAGCTTTCACATGATAAATATATATATTATATATAAGTTCCAATCTACATAATGTGTTCCAAGATGGTTTGGCAGTTAGTTGCAGGATCACACTCTTGGGCTGTGTTCCATGTGTCCATATCACTTGGCAGTATTTGTTCCATTAGCCTAATGGTAATGCATACAGCTGGCTACACAAGGGAACCAATAATTCCATCTATGGGGGAACCATTTGTTATAAAAAAATAGAGATCTGCAGTTTGGAGACTTCTGGGAACTGTAATTTAACTATAGATGGAAAATATCAAATTAAAGATTCTTCCTGCTAGACTCCCTACCTCACAAACATACCAATGAGTGTCAGGATTCACATTTCTATAGTTCTTTAAATAGATGTGATATACTCCTTGGTTTGGAGTTTTTTAGGCAAAAATAAATGAAAATAATTAAAATAAAAAGTCTTGATAACATCATGTTAGAAAATTAATGTATAATCCAGAGAAAAAGCTGTGCAGTTATGCTAATCTTAGCTGGGTTATCCCAGAATAATTTTTTCTGTGTCATAATAACTTCCTTTACAGTCTGGCTATGGTGGCATAGCTGTAGACCTATGGTCCTTGGTGCACAATTTGGTGATCCCACCCCGCCACAAACACAAATCAGCAGCGCTGCAATGCTTGGCACACAGACATTGGTAAAATGCTTGGCACCCAGACTACTGGTAAAATGGTTGTCACACAAACACTGGTAAAATGCTTATAAAACTGTCAATGCTTTTAAATGCTTATAAAACTAGCTAAATGATTGGCAACTGTAAATGATTGGCATTGTCTGTGCATTTGGCATTGTCTGTGCACAAGTCTTGATGCACAGACAATGCCAGCCATTTACATCTATGATTTGTCACCCATTTACCAATGTCTGAATGCCATGTTGCTTACAGGTTGCTTACTGGTGAAATCAAAATGGTTGGCAAATTGGCATTGGTAAATGGTTGGCATGGTCTGTGTGGCAATTGCCATTTACCACTGCCAATTTGCCATTTTAATTTTACCAATGTCTGTATGCCAATTTGGCATACAGAAATTGGTAAATGGTTGACACATTGGCAGTTGTAAATGGTTGGCATTGTCTGTGCATCAAATCTTGATGCACAGACAATGCCAGCCATTTACTGCTGCCAATTTGCCAACCATTTTACCAATCTTTGGCGTGTCCCACACCTGATGGTATCACTTTAAGGGACTCCACTTCCCTCTGCCCTGGTCCTGACAGCAATTCCAGCAAACAGACAAACTTGGAAAGCAGCAAGCTTGAAAAAGATCTGAAACATGTTGCTAAGAGAACTCCCCTCCAAGTTTGTCTGAATGTCAACTGGGCATACAGTCATTGCTATATCGGAAAATTGTCAATGGTGAATGACAAAGCAAGGCAGGCACAAAGACCACTGCTACTGTGTAAAAACGTAGTTAGCAGGCAGCAGGTACTCACCACCGTCTGCAGTACTCAGAACTTAGGTGATTTCACACGTTGCAGGAGTTAGCAGTCACTGTGAAACGGGCACAAAACCCGTCCCCCTCCTCCTTAGTACTTCATCACCATCTCTGACCTTTCCTGGTTCTGTTAGTGAGGGGCATGCACAGGCCCTGCGTGTGGGCGCACTGTACATTTTTACTATATAACCCACCCCTTCCATTGATCCCTATGGGCATAAACTGTAAAAAATATCCCTATAATCGGCGTGCTACTACGCAGTAGCGCGCCGATAATAACACGGAAGTACCTGGGAAAAGTACCTTTGATCTAATGAAGAGCCGTATACCCGGAAGCAAGTATGAGAAGCCGGTGTTATGTGAGATAATCCAGGAGGCAGCAGAAGGGGTGCGGTCTAAGCTGTTAGACTCCGGCCGGATCACTGAAAGCAGCAGGTGGGTGGGACTGCCAGGAGGAGCAGGGGTCAGCTGACTATATGCAGAAAACTACGGGGCAGGAGAGGAAAGAAAGAGTGGTGTGTGTGTCAGGTGTGTGTGTGTGTCAGGTGTGTGTGTGTGTGTCAGGTGTGTGTGTGTGTGTCAGAGGTGTGTGTGTGTGTGTGTCAGGTGTGTGTGTGTGTGTGTCAGGAGGAGAAGGGTCAGAAAAGAAGAATCAGTAGTGTGTGGTGTGGGGACAGCAGCCTGTGGACTGCACAATAACCATGGGTTTGTTTATAAATGAGGGTGGGGTGGGTTATAATGGATAATGTACCCCCTACTGTAAATTCATAGGGATATTAGAAGGCACCTCGGAGTTCCGTGGCCTGTATAAAAGGCACTCGGCCTCCGGCCTCGTGCTTTTATATGGTCACGGAACTCCTCGGTGAATTCTAATATCCTTATAATTTACAGTAGGGGGTACATTATCCACTATATAATACATAAGGCTAGGCATTTTCAATGGGAAGGTGCAATAGCGAGAATCTATATTACAATCACTGAGTGACTTCCTGTGTTCTACTGCCCCTCCCACTGTCTCCCCCTCCCTGTATTATTCATTTACATAGTAATTCCCTGTTTATTCTTGACAGACAATTGGGGAGATTCAATAAAAGTTCTTATTGTTTAAAATGGTGCTAATTTTGCCCCAACCAATCAGTTCTTATTTAACATTTGAAATCTAACATCTGATTGGTTGGGACAAAATTAGCACCATTTTTAACGATAAGAACTTTTATTGAATAACCCTGAATGTTCGGTCCTTCTTTCTCTTTTCAATAGGAACGGTAATTAACTATACATTAAACAGGGATTCCCATATAAATGACTAATACAGGAAGGGGAGAGACAGTGGTAGTGGGCAGGTTATTTTTTTTGGGCTGGCCTTATGTATTATAAGAAATAATATGCTACCAACAGTGTAATATATGGATTTACTTCACCTCGGAGTTCCATGACCTGCCTAAAGGTCTAAATGGTCAGGGAACTCCTCGGTGGTGTAATATTCTTATATTACACTGTAGGTAGCGTATTATCCCTTATATTTGAAGCTCCCACGGAAGTGCAGGCAGAGGCTGTATTGGACAAATTGGAGGTTTGGTACACCGCACGTTCGCGATTGCAACCCTAGTACCTACGCCACTGCGTACTACCCACTGCAGACTGTGCATTGCTGCAGGGTTTCTCAAAGGGTGTGCACTCAGTTGTGATTTCAAAGTGCCAGAGTTGTGCATGAGAATTATATTTTCGTTATGTTTTAATCTAAAAATATTATTAATATGATAAAAAGTTCAGTGCAGTAAAAAATAAATTGTATTTTATCTTTGCATTCACTAACAAATTTGAATACAATATAAACTGAAAAGTGCATAAAATCTGGGTAGTTACAAGATATAAGATAGGTCCACACAGTAACGATAAAGGCCCAATACCGTATCGGGGCTTTATCGGTACTGTGAGTACCTTTGTTTTCCCCCAAAAAATGTAAATTTCACTCGGCCGCGCTAGACTCCCTATAGAGGAATCTGCCGTGGCCGAGGGAAACACACAGTCCCAAGCGTTCTCCCTATGATGTGTATATAGGTAGAACGCTTGGGACTGTGTGTATGCAGATCTTTGAAAGATGAAAGACAGGATCTTGCAGATCTTGTCTGTCATCTTTCAATGATCTGTAGTGTGTGTACCAGGCTTAAGTCCAACATTAAAAACACAGGTTTAGCAGAGTTTTAGAACTACTGCCGAACTGTGTGCGGCAATGAGCATAATTGGGGATAGTTTTAGACTATCATAGTGTCATATTCTGAACCCTATATGTCAAATACTGTGAATATTATCATTGTTGGACTTGTAGGGAGTGTGGATTTTCTTATTTTATTATTATTGTCTGTATTTGACTTGTCCTTTAAATCTAGACTGGATGAAATGTGCTAAATTTTTTTTTTACAGCTTTCTACCTTTTTTACGTATATGATGGACCGCTATGCACACCTTAAAGGACAAGGGCCAGGTGAGTTATCTTTTGTAGAAGTAAAAGTGTATCATTGCTTTTCTAGCCATGTGTACTGGACATTCTGTACTTGTAAACCCTACTAAATAGCAGGTTTATGTAGATGATAAAGAGTTGATACAATAAAAGTTTGCTTGTTAGAGGAAGTGGAAATTGTTAAGGAACATCAAACCAATCAAAAGTTATTCCAGCAACATGTTTCCAAACCACAGCTACTTTATTGGGTTTATTCAGCTTGCTTGTGGTTCCTCCAGATTTTTCATTTTCTATGACTTTCTGCTCTTGGTGGAAACCGATACTGGCTGCAGATTAGAAGGCTTACAGCTGTTTAATATAGCTGTGAAATGTTGTTTTTATTTTATTTGGTGTTGGGCATCCACCCCCCCTCTCTGTGAAATGTTGTTTTTATTTGATTTGGTGTTGGGCATCCACCCCCCCTCTCTATGCTCAATCTACGAGGTTGTTTTCCTCCCCCTTATGTTAATTGAAGCACTATAGATGCAGTTGGAGTGCTTTGTGGGCTTTGAGACCCAAATGTAACCTGGTTTCTGTTTCCTCTTTGTAGTTGGTACATGCATTACTTGTCCAGGTATGCACCCACATATTTGTGTTATTCTTGTGCTATTTCTATGCCCCAATTTGATATTTGAGCTTTAGGCTCTTTTGTTTATTGTAAAGAATATTTCACTTTGATTGAAAGTATTTAACGTTATACCTTTAATAGCCTATTGAGAAAATCGGTAGAAAAGCTTAATGAAGCTTAATTAAAAATCTTGATAGTTTTAATATTGCTGGAGTTGTAAATGAAAATTGATAATTAATGAAGGATCTGACTCATCCAATGTATTTTTGGAACTATGGGTTGCAGCACTAATTGCAATTACACAGCTCGTTCTCTAATGTGTAAAAATAGTACAACTAGCAAACTGTAGAATGTTTAATGTCATTATTCTAAATTTGGGTAAAGAAGTATGGCCCTGGCACAGCATAAGTAAGATTTTATTGCCTGTGAAATCCATTTCTGCAGTGCATGTTAACCAACTGATTTTGTAGAAAACTGCAAGTACAGGACATCTTCCCTCCCTGTCATTGGATGATCTATGGAGCATTCAAATGAATCCATTCCTCATTCATCCAGGATGACACTGAGTTTTCGAGTCCCAGTTAAGATTTTATCAGCTGTATTTGCAGTTTTCCATGGATCCAATTGAAATTTCAGAGACAATAAACCCCATTCTTTACACTTTGCATGCAATATTTCAACATTGTATACCTGCAGTCCTATTCTTGTTAAAAGGTATATTAACACATGTTAGTATAATAAGGCAGTAGTACTGTAAATGAAAAAGGCATTGATATATTGATTTACTTTGTTAACCACATAGTTCACTATTTATATACATGTATAGATTTGATTACTATTAATCAAAATATATTTACAACCAAATAAGAAAGCGCTCCATATAGTAATACAGTAGTTTGCTGTTAAGTATAAAGCCAACAAAGAACAGAAAAGGAGAAAAAACATTATAATTATATAGACTTCTGAATAAAGCTCTTTTAATAATGGGATTTATAATACAATAAATATTTATCAGCTTTCTTTAATGAGCCTCATGGCATAGGTCTGAGGGTTTATGGCAATCAATACAGCCTTGTTAGATGATTCATTTTATATTTTGTAACATAAATTGAATTTACCTGTAAAAAATATTGTCCAGAGGCTGATGTGCCTCCTGCTCCATGATGTCTAATCCAATGTGTTATATTTCTTGTTTCAATGTTTTTTATTTCTTGTAGACTTAATCTCTGATATTGTTGACTCAAAAGAAGGGAACAAAAAGTTTATGGACTATGAAGGGATAGATGTTCCTCAGTCTTATGATGGACCACGACTTAGTTTCCCTCTAACTGTGTCTGACACTAATACCCTTCTTCGTGCTTTTAAGCAAGGGCAGGTAAGTGTAATTATTGGAGTGAAATTACCACAATATTCTAGTTTCCTAGACAACACCTATCATGCCCTAATACAGAACTGAAGGCATGCAATGGAGGAGTATACAGTGTTGAAGGACTATGATCCTCCTTCCCTAATAGTGTATTGAAGGACGGTGACCGATCACCCTTCCCTAATGCAGTATTGAAGGACTATGATCGATCCACCTTCCCTAATATAGAATTTAAGGAGTATGACACTCTATCCCTAATACAGTATTGAAGGACTATAATCCTCCTTACCTAATACAGTATTGAAGGACTATGATCCTCCTTACCGAATACTGTGCATATCCATATCTCTACACACTCAGATTGCTAAAAATCTGAGTGCTAAAATTTACAATTAGTGTTTCAAATGCAGTTTAAAATGTAAAGTATATTTTATATCAAGGAGCCAGATTGGAACACTAATTTATAATACAGATTAGATTTTGCTGTCATTATCAGCATCACAAACATGCAGTTCACACCAGTTTCGGACTGAATTGTTTTGCCCCCTTCGAAATATAAAACTAGGGGCCCATCACTAGACACTTGTCATGTATTACTCTAAATTCATTTTATTTTCATTGATTAATGAATGGATTGCAGTCCCACCTGGAATTTTACTGGTATCCTGGTGGCCCATTCTGACCCTGGTTCACACTGTTGGACCAATATGATTAAAGTCACATGATGTAGGTCCAAATTATAGCTTGTAGGCACAGATGGTCTTTGTGTGTTAATATTGTGTTTATATTATAGAAAGACTCAGTTCAGAGCCTCTGGATAGATAAAGGAGAGTGCCAAGGCACATTTATATTCCTGCTGTATTCTGATACATATTTATTTAATGTTTCTGTACCTTTCAGCAACTTCATGCACGATATGTACTACAGCTCTTTCATGAAACAAAGAAATTTCTTAAGCAAATGCCTAATATTATCCATTTATCAACGTCCTACTCCAAGGAGATAACAGTCTGTGGTGAGTTAAAACTATAATAATTATAGTTAGAATTCAGGTCTCCCACTAAAATGTTTTTGCTATTTCCAAAATTGCCTAAAACCTCATAAAACCCCCTGAAATTGTGTATCATAAAAATGTGATTTTCCTTTACACTAAAAGGACATTTGCGTTATCAGCAAAGTGAAAATATAGAAAATGTATGTGCTGTGCATATTGCTTTGACCTGTGCATCGTCAGTAAGATTGCTCACTTAAAGTAAATACCGCAAAGGATTCTGACAACTTCTACCACAATTCTCCAGTTTAATAGACCCACAATCCCAAGAGAATCTAAGCAGCTGCCAGTTTCTTGTGGATTTAATGGAGTTTATTAACCTTTTCACTGCCTTGTGTTACCTTCCTTCACATAAACACAGCATAACCATTGGAACATAGGACTAAGTGATAAAGCTTAGTTTTTTCCCAAAATATATTGCAATAAATTGGTACATTATTTTGTCCTACAAATGCTCTCCTACTGATATATTTTTGTATTCTGTAGGAATTTGATTTCTTAATGGATGAGGACTGGGTTAATTACACTTCTACATTTCCCAATTGTGCAACATATAACACAGGCTGGCGGCCCTAGTTTAGACAGACACTACGCTGGATGGTAACATGCTGGAAAAGCGCACGCACATGAATTTTCACGCTTGCTACCTTGCCATGTGACTGGAGGGCACGCAATTCACAAAAAATAATGATCACATGTGCGCCCAAAGGCAGATCACATAGCAGCTCCCCTAGCGTTCTCACTAGACACGCCTCATCGCATTTGCAGTAACGCATGCGTTGAAAATACAATTTCATATTAGGGATGCTATAATACATTTTACACAAATTCATTTTTAAGATTGCTTGCTTGCTGCAGTTTAATGCGATAATGCATTCAGTGAAAATCTAAAATGAACTGCATACAAACTCACTACAAAATGTAAGCACACAGAAACGCATAAAAACAATTACATCACAATAAGATTTATTGTGGGTTCTTTTCTTGCGTTTTGTGATGTGTATCTAAATCAGTAGTTAGCATCATGGTCAAAGCAATTACATATTCTGCATATTATACATATCTGCGTGTGTGTTCAACTTTTATGTAAGACACATTTTCCATACATACTAGCAATACTTCTCAACCCACAAAGATAAAACTTAATTAAACTTTTTTGAAATGTTTTCCTTGTAGAACATGACATATACTCAAGTGTCTGACAAAAGAGTAAGAAGAATTCTATTGGGTCAATAATTTTGCATATCTACGCCCCTTACTCTGGGACACCTGGTAGTGAGAAATTAGTCCTTGTTTCTTGTTGTGGGCAATACTATACATATAGCATTCAACTGCCAGATACCTTCTGTTATAAGAAGGCTTTGTTCCAGTTTTATGTTCTGTGGAGGGCTTTTTTGCTCCTTTTGGCCCACCTCATCTTAAGCTATATAGCTGCCTGGTGTATTAGGTCAATAAGTGTCATCCATTTCTTGACATGCATTGAGTGGCCTGTAGATGGCAGAATTCAAGACATCAGACCCAAGATGAAATTATAGATAAGTAACGGAAGAAAGATAATTGTATTCATAGCTCTGCACATCCCCATGTTCTATCCTCATATATTTACATGAAAGTTTCTCCACCTTTGTGAGACATGGATAGACTTTTCTATTATTTTGTTTTGTTTTGTCTTTATATATTAGATTTGGATAGACTTTTCTATTATTTTGTTTTTTCTTTATACATTTGACTTAATTATAAATCCTTGCATTACCCAGGTGACCTTCATGGGAAATTGGACGACCTCTTGCTAATATTTTACAAGGTATATTTTCCCCTATTCTTATTGAATAGGTTTTTTCTATATGCTTCCAGTTTCTTCCTAATGTTTTAATGCATTCAGTTGTTCCTGTGTAATTCTGAGTAATGACTTCTAGTGTCTGGGCATCATCTTCACAAGAAAAGAAGGTTGTGGGAAATCTTCACCACCATGGCCCACAATCTAACTAGTTAAAATTAATTGAGGCTGAAATTTGCTGGGAGGACCTTCCCTGTGTCCCTGCATAGCCAGGACATGTACACCATATTTTGTACTCACCTTGGGTATGTTTTTCTATTTATATCAAAGTTTTTATTTCCCTTATTCATCTGTGCAATGCATTTCTAAATAGTGTACCTATCTGAAAGTAAATGAAACCTTCACTTTCTTAAAGTAAATAAAACCTTCACTATCTGAAAGTAAATGAAACCTTCAGAGCAGATTAACCCGGCTTCATATTTTTGTTATTATCCCAATCAAGCACTGACACAGTGACTTAGGGCTGCGCTACATCAGGCCATGTTAAAAAGCGCACACTAATGTGGTCCTATTGGAGTGGCCACACTAGGTGCGCTGGGACCATTTTGGATACGATCCGTTGATCAGAGCGTTTGCGATTACCATTTTTATTGTGTTTCACATGCGCTCCGATCACCGAAAATGACAGGGATCACAGCGCAAGCGGGCCCCAATGCGCACATGTGGCCTCAGCTAGAATGAGATCTGACTGAAATCCAGTGTGGTAAGACTCCTTACTATATAAGGAAGTAAGACTGAAAAAAGTGATAAAATCTACTTTTTACAAATCATAAACAGTAGGAATGGAGGCATTTTTACAAATGACATAAAAAAAATGACCAAGAGAAATTAAAACTTTGAAGTTAGTAGAAAGACATAAGGTGAGTGGAAAATAGGGTGTACACCTCCTTTAATCATGGTCTGCAGACACAGACAGATTTTTAGGAAGCAGATAAATTGCATTATTTGACTAAATTGCATAGCAAAAAATGTATTATTAATTAAAAACTTTAACCAGTTTGCTGTCTTTTCATTTTCTGTAGATATGCTATTCTCAAAAGTCCTTTCCTGCACAGACTATAGTTACCTAGCAGGCAGGGGAACATGGCATTTCCACAGGCCGCATATCTCCAAAAATATATCATTTATATGGTATATTAATAAAGGTGTAATATTGGAAAATACCAATATTGCTCCTTATTCACCATGACCGGTATTTTCAATACACACTAAAGCTGAGGCCACACTACGCCAGATGGTAACACGTGGGAAATGCACATGCACGTTTTCCCACTGGTTCAGTCTGTTTGCGCTGCAATACACGCAATATTGCGCAATTGAAATGCACGCGATTCTTTTAAAAAAATGGCTATCTGAAAATCAGATTGCAACGCAGTGCATCTAGTGTCGCCATACCAATCGGGCAACACTAATGGGTGCTTTTTAACATGCAATCAGATCGCACATTAAAATGCCCTAGTGTGGCCTAGCCCTTAGATATTATCTTAAAAAAAAGTGTCTGGGGCAGGGAGGTAGGATTCATTTTTCCTACCTCCCAATTTCATATCATTGTGTAGCGACAGCCTTTACACTTTTCATCTGCCAGGTTAGTGTCCTATATTAAATATAGTGCTGAAGCACTTAAAGGGCAACTGTGCTCACTGAACAAGTTCGGGTTAAATGAAATCCTGCAGTCTTTCCTTTGAAATGAGCTCTAAATTACATCTCTGGCTGCAGACTGTAAAAAATGATATTGCAGCAAATGTTCAAATTTCCTGCCTCCTGTTGGTTGAGTGACATCACCTGACCTCCCAGGGGCAGAGCATGCTAAGTTGAGCTGAGGAAAACAGGAAGTACCTGGGGAGTGAAGTGATAGTTGAGATGGGGAGCCTATAAATGCAGGCACAGGCTTGTCACATGGCTGAAAACAGGAAGTATTCAAGCAGGAAGTAATATAGCTGAACCTTTCTTGCGATAAATTTTATCTTGAGATGTGATTTAGGATTTTTTTTGGTATGATGGAAGGGCATTTTATATAACCCTAACTTTTTTGGAAGAATTGGAGACCACAGTTACATTTTAAGGAAGCCTGGCAGAAGCAGTTTATTTCCATGATGGTTCTCCTTAAGGAAACTTTATTGGGAAGTAGGTATAATACAGAAATATTCATGTAAAATAATATACCGTAATGACCTTTTATCTTTTATTCTTTTGCAGAATGGACTGCCTTCCACTGAAAATCATTACCTATTCAATGGGGACTTTGTAGATCGAGGAAAGAACTCAGTAGAAATACTAATACTTTTGTTTGCATTCCTTCTTGTCTACCCGAATAATTTACATTTAAACAGAGGCAATCATGAGGATCCAATCATGAATTTAAGGTAAAAAAAAGTCTCCCAAAAGACACAACAATAAATATATGGTGGGGGAACAATTAGCTGCAGAATCAGTGAAAAATATTTTACAGTAGACAAAGCTGTCATATCCCAGCCAGTCCCTGCACAATCCGGTGACTGTGTCCTTGCTAGATTTTGCAGCTTTTGCTGGTCACATGTTTCAAAGACAAGAAGTTCTATTTTAGACTCTACTCCCTGGAGGTGCCATATTGGAACATATAATATTAGTGGTATCGTTGTCCTTCACAAACATATAGCAACTGTCACAGTTGCTATATGTTTGTGTTGAATGTAAGCACCTATTTTATAGTTAAAATATAGTTCTTGGCTAAAATACATGCAGTGAACATATCTTTTTTTTTATAGTTTAACCCATAGTGTTTACTGTCCCCATAACATGATACAACCTAACCTTATTTTATGGTTTGTTTTTCCTGAAAGTAAACAATATGAAACATTAAGCTATGAAAACACGGGCTACAATCTGCCAACATTGTTTAGTTGGCTGCTGGAATCCAGTAGATAAAGCTGGGTGTAATACAAAATGGCCATTTTGGCCGACAATTGCTCATACATGGCACGATTGTCAGCCAAAACAGCTGTGCATACACATCATGCGTCAGTCCCAGTGATTTCACGTGTGTATCAGCTTTAGGCGGCAATTTTAGATTTTCCCCAGCATTGCCTGACCACGATCCACCATGCAGTAAATTCCTTTGCTAGATTTATTGCATTGCGGGATCGTGGTCAGGTAAGATGTGCAGTTTACACCTACATTCAATATTGAATGAGCTGCGCAGTGCTCTTTCTAAAAATGTTTGGAAATGCCGCTGCCACCACAAAATTAGTGTAACCCCACACAAATCCAATAATAGATTGGGCAGCATGGATTCTACACTAATTTGGATGGATTCTACACTAATTTGGATGGATTCTACACTAATTTGGATGGATTCTACACTAATTTGAGTGGCCGATAAAGCATGGGCCCCTAACTTTCTTTTATGAGAATCATTGATCATACTGCTGAAATACAAAGGAGAAACTATGGTAGGTTTCTTACAAAATCACAGGAGATAGTCTAATATGGTCTAAACATTCATACAAACAGACAAAAGACACAGATTCCAGGGTACAGATTACAGTAAATAAGTATGCAGGGCATTTAGTAAAAAAAGACAACCACCAAATGTCCTGATATAATTGATGTGACCTGGTTCCTGGAACTACCGGTGTGCCCCATGGCTAGGGCATTCTGGGAGCATGGCCCTTTACTTTCTAGTACCATTGTTTGAAGTTATAAAATATGTAGTTACATGTTCAAAAGCCTTTCAACCACAGACAGGTCACAACTAATAATATTTCATCAAAAATGAAACCCAGACTAAACATTTTCCTGATGTATAGCACAGAAACGGAGGCTTAAATGATGTATGGCTTGTGATCTTTGTGCTTTGGCCTTAACTTGTTCTTTAATTACACATGGCTACCAAGAAATCCAAGTACTGTAAAGTACATGGCTGTTAGTGGTTTTATGCACAAATAAATCACCTTTTACTTTAATGAGTGCATCTATAATTAAGGTATTTAAGTGCCTGATATCTTTGTAGCATAGCTGAGTACAAGTCATTGCCTTCTGTACTTTTCTTATATGCTCTTAGTGTTTTTTGTGTGTATACACAATAGCCATACAACAGCATTATGTTGAGTGTTCAGGGGAAAATAGTGCTCCATTAAAATTCAATATAACTCAGATTCTTTAGTTCAGTATATCTACAGTAGAAGAACAATTGTAATTTAAAACTTCAGGAAATCTTTACAACATTAAATCTAATGATTGTTTGTGGGGATTACCTTTGTAAAACCAACTCACAGCTGTACAATATGGGAATTTGTTTAGAGATCTCAGCAGAGAGGTTACTCTAAAAGCGAGGTCCCTTGTGCTTGTCAATCACCCTTGGAAGTGCCGACAGCAATTTCATTGATATTAATGGTGTGAAAATATATTAAAATAAATAAAAATCTCCAGAATATGGCACTAAGGCAGTAATCCTTGGTGCAGGTAAAACTTTTATGTTTGAGCTTGTGAAGGTTCTCATCTCAGGTCATGGTATATCTGTTGTATTCAATTAGATCAACTGGACTTGAAATGTAGTTCTTGAAGACGTTTGCGTAGTCATCCGACTGGCTTTCTCAATTCAGAATGACTGTACAAGAATCTGTGGCAATTATGTACCCTGGAAAATCCCAATTAGCATATCACAGCCAGGTGTTAAGGGTGTGATTAGTGGCTAAAAGGTGTTATAGGAACGCCCAGCGTAAGGTGTCAAAACAGCATTGTACATGGCAGACAGTTGGCATGGTTTCTTTATGTGAAAATAAAGAAACCAAGCCTAAATAGAGGTGGGGGGTTCGACACCAACTGTTGCCATGTACAATGCGGTTTGACACCTTACGCTGGGCATTCCTATAACATCTTAGCCACATCATCACACCCTTAACACCTGGCTGTGATATGCAATTGGGATTTTCCAGGGTACATAATTGCCACAGATTCTTGTACAAGTCATTCTGAATTGAGAAAGCCAGTCGGATGACTAGCGAAACGTCTTCAAGAACTACATTTCAAGTCCAGTTGATCTAATTGAATACAACAGATATTTTATGTTTGAGCTTTCTTCTCTTAAAAGCAACTGTGGTTGGTTTAATTAAAGGGTAGTAACACTGCTAAAAATGACTTTGCTTTTTCCCCTTTAACTGAAGAATGGGGGGTAAAGGAGCTTTGTTTACCTCCTGTTCTTCAAGAGTTAGAAAGTAGCAGGCAGAGACACACAGAACTTACCCGCAATCACGCTCCAGCGGGCGGTAACACAAAGTTCCTTTACCTTCTGTTCTTCAATTAAAGGGAAAAAAGCTAAATCTATTTTATGGGATGATAAGGCCTTCAGATTACATTGCTAGGTAAACCTGTGAGAATTTATATTGCTGAACATTTTATGCTTTAAGCAGCTTGTAGGTTTGTGACCGGTCTCTGTCTGGATTGATAGCCAAGCCAAACTGTAAATCATATTTTTTTTTTTTTTGCCTTCCTCTGTCTGTGTAGCAATAGATTTTCTGCAATATAACTTCTCAAAGGCTGCAGTCAAACATGTAATCCAAGGCTCATTTTAAAGGCTGATGTTGCTTTAAATTCTTAAAGCATGCAAAATCCCCACATATATCTTCTTTTTGACTGTCATCCAGCAATCAATAGTCAAAAAAGTTTGTGGATTGTCTGTGATGTTTATGTGCCAAAGATTTTACTATGATAAAGCTGTTTATGAAAACTGATCTGCAGTCATCTTTGGTGTTTTGTTCTTAAGCTGGCCATACATTAGGCAGACATTAGATGGATTTCAGAGATCTATCTAATGTCTAAAGACCACATTTTACAAGCAGAGTTTTTTATCTTGAGATGTTCCATCTGATTGTATGAAAGAACAGGCTAGGCAGTTCAAGATGCATTGGACATTAAGTTTTATGTTATGAGAGATTGGATCTGTGTAATGTCTTAACGTATTGCCACCTTTGAACATAACGCTATATGGGATAAAAACTGAAATTTCACATAAAGCACCCCCCCCCCCAAAATTTTTTTTTATCTTTTTCTGTGAGTATTTTTAGAAATGTACAGGATTACTTACTCCTTTACAAAAACAAAGCTTGGTGAAATATTACCTTCCCGGTGCAGATCTCAGATTGTGGCACTCAACTATAAATCCTGTGTGTGTTTGATTGTATGGGAAATGCACAGCTTTGGATCAGTTTTGGAGCATTTATGTTGCACCTACATAGTATGTTGTTAACATATCAGATTGAAGGGAAAATGTACCCAGTTTATACATAGGGTTTACCACCGTAAGTGTAGTAGCATTAAGGTCTGGCAGGGTAGATCTGGAAGGGGCTTCTAACCCTATAATTTTACTAAAAAGTTTTGCACTCTCTATTTTAGTTATTTACCACTAATACAGTATGTATTGACATTGACAACCCTTCACTTTACCTAGATCATTGACAACCCTTCACTTTACCTAGATCATTGACAACCCTTCACTTTACCTAGATCATTGACAACCCTTCACTTTACCTAGATCATTGACAGCCCTTCACTTTACCTAGATCATTGACAACCCTTCACTTTACCTAGATCATTGACAACCCTTCAATTTACCTAGATCATTCACAACCCTTCACTTTACCTAGATCATTCACAATGTTTCACTTCAACTAGATCATTCATAGCCCTTTACTTTATCTAGATCATTCACAACCCTTCACTTTACCTAGATCATTCACAATGTTTCGATTCAACTAGATCATTCACAGCCTAGCTCATTCACAACCCTTCACTTTACCTAGATCATTCACAATGTGTCACTTCAACTAGATCATTCACAGCCCTTTACCTTACCTAGATCATTCACAACCCTTCACTTTACCTAGATCATTCACAATGTTTCACTTCAACTAGATTATTCACAGGCCTTTACTTTACCTAGATCATTCACAACCCTTCACTTTACGTAAATCATTCACAATGTTTCACTTCAACTAGATCACTCACAGCCCTTTACTTTACCTAGATCATTGACAGCCCTTTACTTTACCTAGAGCATTCATAACCCTTTATTTTACCTAGAGCAAACATACCCTTTCACCTTACCAAGGGCAATGTCAACCTTTGACTTTACTTGGAGCATTCACAACCCTTCACTTTAATGAAAACATTCACAACCCTTTACCTAGAGGGGGAGAAAGAAGGTTTTTTACTTTTTTGTTCTTTTGAATTTGGGTGTTCTTTTACCTTTTGGATACCTTCCAAGGATTGGATTCTCCATTATGGTCACTGATTGGACATTTCACTGATGGACACTTGTTTTGGACACTGGGGGGTGGGTACTGTGATATGTTGTCACTTCCTGTGGTACTCCTTAAAAGGAGTGGTTTCAGCATTATATGTTACACTTGAAAAGGGGTGTTTGGACCCGAAACATGTTGTGTTTCTTCTGCTATTAAAGCACCACTGCAACCTGCAATTTTGGTCCGGTTTCTACCTTCTTTTTTGTTTCGAGTATCTGTGCTCCTGGACAGAAGCACTAAGAGGCTTTGGTATAAGACCAGGAACTATATACATTTGAAGGGGGGTAGTATTATTCTCTTCCCCCCCCCCAAATAGTATTGTCTTTGCCCTGTGTAAACGTTCAGAAGCACAAACCCTTTTGCAGATGTAACTAAGGGAGGCTTTGAACTGCTAATCACAGCACTGTGCTTTATAGAAGTAAGATAGCGCCTTCTAAATATCATGACTTGACCAAGGCATTTTTTACTACATATACAAATGGAACGTGCTTGCATAAATACACGTGAGGGACTAAATTAGTATATTTGTCAGAATTTACTAGAAGGAAACCTTGAATATAATGGGTATGTTTTTCTTATAAATGAATGAAAAAAGAAATGGTGACTTATTCTAAAACATAAAAGAGGACAGAATCAAAGTTGTGTCCAATGTTACGTGTAATAAAACATTTTATCTGTTTCAGATATGGCTTCACAAATGAAGTAATACAAAAATATAAGGTACTGACTGCAAGCAATGCAACTTGTGTTAGTGCTTGGTATTTGCACCTTGTATATAAGCTTTATTTTAGCTGTCACTACCTCATTGCATGATCTGTTGACCCACTCCCTACTGTAGATAGGGCCTTCCTTTATCAGGCCTAGTTCTTGTACTTTAAATGTAACTTAAATGCCAATATGGGAAATATAAGGAAGAACACAAAAATAGGTTCCTGATTAGGATTTCCACAAAAATCTTTTTGTTTTGGTGTTTTTGGTGTTTTCACCGCTATCACTCTGGGTAAATGCTCCTTTCACGATTCAATATCGCCTGTGCAGATCTGGTTAAATCTCGGTAAGGGATTTACCCACTGCGGGATTTTTACGGCAGCTATTTGCTGGTATTAAAATCCTGCTCTAAAACTAGCGCAAACGCAAAATTGAATCGCGAGTGTCGGATGCATGGGTGATGGGTGATTTTTGCGTAACCCGTGCATCCGACGCTAACATGGATTTAAAGTCACGCTAAACATGGATTTAAAGTCACGCTAACCGGTAGCGAGGTGGTTAGCATGACTTTAACTCCATATATTTGCCCAGCAAGTCTGGGTAAATAAGCCTGTATGTGTATGTCGCTCACATTCCTTCCTTTTATCTGATGGACAATGTGGAAAATGTGGTTTGAATGATGTTGGAAATAGAGGCCACAATCCAATTGGCTCTTGGGAAATTGGCAGCAGTTCCTGTGAATATTTACCTTTAAATGAAAATAAAATTTGCCACAATCATTTTTGAATTTAAAAAAATATTTAAACTAAAGTTAAATAACACCACATCACGTAATATATGATTTGTATAATAAAAACCTGTTTTGTGACCCTCTCTGGAAGTATCTATCTTTGCTCCAGTGGTGACATCTCTTCTGCTTTGCCACAAATATAGATCCACTGTCTGACTTAAGAAGCCTAGTAAGATTCAGAAAATGTGTCAAAAGAACATTTCTTATTATTTAGTTATAGTTCTGTTATAATATTATCAGTTTTATTATAATATAGACATGAAGGGCAAGATTTAGTATTTCCATAACTTGCAATAGATATGCCATTTTGATTAAAGGGAAACTTAATACTCAATAAATGTGTATTGTATTTGGTGTATTGTATCAACAATGGGTATGGAGTATTTACAGACCCATCCCATTTCCCATCTTTTTTGTTGAACTGTATACCCACTAGATGCTTATCTGGCAAAGAATGATGGGAAAATTAAGGCCTGACAAATTACTTAAACAAGAATTTTGTTGTAGTGCTTTGTAGTCTTACAAGGTGAACTAAAGTCTAAAGATAAATTAAGTTTGAGGGATTTTAAATGTGACAAAGACACAAACTGCTATATTATAGCTTAATATACAAGGAAAACCATGAAGAGCAGCATTACAGTTTTATCAATTTTCAGGCAAGCAGTAGAAAAGTGAAGTGAACCATATTTATTATTAGACTTTAGTTCTCCTTCAGAAGTTTACATTTCTTAATTAGGTTAAAAATATTCAGAACCTTTCATCTATAGACTTTAGTTCTCCTTTATCCTTTTGCATGGTTTCATGTAGCTTTGTACTGGCTTCTCTATTCTCATAAGTTTGTATGTTTTTTTGACTTATTCAGGAATCCGTTAATTAATAAATAACTGTCAAATGTGTGTGTTATGCATGTAAAGAACATATGAATATAAAGGTGAAAGGTAATATGTTCCAACTGTCTTATTTTGGTTGGAACAGTCCCAGTTCAAGGGTTCTGTCCTGATGTCTTTTAAGTTCACCCCAGAATAGGTGAGCCTTGGGTGGAACTTGTAATGAAGCTAACTTTTGATCTAACGAAGTTGGTTGGTATGGAATGATGGTTTTAATATTAAACAACTATATTTAAAGACTGCATGAGCTTTCATATGTAACAAATAAAAATATCGGATAGTAGCTTATTTGGAAGAATAACTGTATTTCATTTGACAGGTTCATGGAAGAAAAATGTTATTTCTTCTGGAAGAGATCTACTGCCGACTGCCTCTTGCTGCTATTATTGACAGCAAGGTACTGATCTTACACGGGGGAATTGCAGACACAACTGATTTAGATTTCCTCTCTTCCATTGACAGATGTAAGGTGAGATTCTTAAATAACAATATTTTGTTTTGAATGAGCACAGTAGAAAGCATTGTTATTATTATAATTATTGTCAAAAATATTATAATCCACCCATACCATGAAAGTTATTGGCTCCAAACTGTAAATAATATAGTGAATAATGTACACCTACTGTAAATTATAATCTTATATGTATGTAGTAGTGCACCAATTGTCTGTGCATGGTGGTGGGGGTGTGTGGTTACAGGGGTAGGCCATTGAGTGTATGGTGTCTGTGGAGGTGAGTTGGGTGGGGTGGTGATGATGGTGTTAGACAAGGTTTTGCAATATTACTTCTCTAAAAGGGTGCTGTTCTGGGACCCCAAAAGGGTGCGCTAGTAGGGTGAATTATAATGAATAATGCACCCCCTATTTTAAATTATATATAATGTAAATTATACGGATATTAGAAGGTACTTTGGAGTTCTGTGCCCTCTATAAAATCACTTGGCCATGCGCTTTTATATGGTCATAAAACTCCTTGCTAATTCCTAATATCGTTATCATTTACAGTAGGGGCCGCATTATTCACTATATTTTATTCATACACATGGTCTTTTCTTGTACCATATGGTAGTGCCAGAGTGGGCTTGGCTTATGTAGATGAAAGGCAGATCTGTGGGGAAATAGAAAAAAAACTCATATAGGGGTTAAGACAGATTATTAAATCCAGCCAATTATGTGATCTAATTTTGTGGCAAGTGGAGCACATAAGTGACCCTTGTACTGCCAGGGGTTTGTCACAACTGAATTAAGTGCAAGAAAACACAACTGGAAGTTTTGCAAATATCTGTGAAATTAATGTTTACGGTGAAAGTACGGTGAAGTTATTCTCATTGGGAAGGGTAATCTTCAAGTTTTTGTATTTGTGAAAGAAATCACAACTAGTTACGCGATAACATCAATCTAGTACTTGATTTGCTCAAGCTCAGTCTACCAGCCCCCTTCCAGACTAGCTAATTCTCTGTAAGGGCAAACATGCTCAGTAATCCCTATGAGGCAACACTGGAAGAGGGAATTTCCTGCCATGCAGTTCATATAACAACTGTCACCATTCTAGCTACAGCAAAACTGTACATAACAGAAGTATTTATGATACTAAAGGTGGCTATAGACGCAGCAATAAGATCAGCAAAAAGTTCTGCACACCCATGATGTATATAGATATATATTACAATACTGAGAACGCATCTACTTTTCTTTTTTTTTTAAGTATAAATCAGCTTTGCGAACTCCAAAGCCAGACCCTGGAAAGGTTCATGCCAAAGATAAAATGATTGAGAGAAAGAACAATAAACCTTCAATAGATGGATCTGCAAACCAAAAAAATGTACAAGCAAAACATAGAGTGGGTTCAGGCAATAGACCCCAAGACAGAGTCAGCAGTTCAAGTGCCTTAGACATGAGCTACTTGGACTCAAAAATTCAGCTGCCCGACATGAACCCCGATCTGCCAGCATCAGTGAGGAAGGAGTGGAAACAGGTATTGCATACATACTGTGTCTATACCTTCTGTTAGAATGTTGAAGTAAAGTTATAAAGAGATCATGACTCATGACCCACTTTCTCTCTCTCTCTTTTACCCCTGTCAGATGCTAATACAAATGGCCTGTAAAATAACACTAGATAAAAATTTAGTCCTTACAGCTATTAAACTGTCATTGTTTAGCCCCTTACTTTTAAATGAGTGATAGAACATATTTCATAGATACTTTCACGATGTTCTCTGTTGTGAAGGTTGTGGACATTCTGTGGAGTGACCCAAGAAACCAGAAAGGTTGCTCAGCAAACAGCTTTCGTGGAGGTGGTTGTTACTTTGGCCCGGATGTTACAACTAAGTTACTTGATAAATACAATTTAAAGATGTTGATACGGTCTCATGAATGCAAACAAGATGGGTATGAAATATGCCACAATGGAAAGGTTAGTGATTCTGCATAAGATGTTGGCATAGCCACAGTTAAACACCCTTTTTTTAATCTTGACATCCAGTCTTCACACTTTAAACCAAAAACTGGTCACTTTTCAGTTACCTGCCTCCCCCCGAACCCCACAACTGATATATTCAGCACATTATTAGATGCATTACTAACCAGATATTTAATGATAATTATTGCCTTTAATCTGGCAGAGTAAGCTGGCCCCTCCCTCCATGCAGTTATTTAAGACTTTGGCTGCTGACATCACACACAGCCAGTGGTTGACTGATGTTTTCCCAGTTGTCTCCTCTGGACATGCTCAAGCTTATAAAAAGCTTGTTGAATACAGGAATGAGGCGGATACATTTACCAGAACGGAAGAGAACCTGTAAAAAGAATCTGTTAAAAATTTCACCAGTCACCATTTTATTTTGTTTTAAGTGTGAACATGCCCTTTAAATATTAAAAGCAAACACCATAGGTTGCAGTGGATCAGTGTGCCATAAAATAAATGATATTTTAGTAAAGGTCCAATGTTTACTGGTTCTTTGTAATACATGCAGCAGCAGGAAGCAAGTCAGCTAAGCGGTATTATATTGGTTAGTGGAAGCTACATTAAGGAGAGCTGTACCTCTCAGTGAATTGCCCTGTTCATTTGTATGCTGTGCCAAGGGAAATGTAGGCCATTGTACATGCGTACAATTGATATCATTTTTATTCTCTGCTTATAGGTCATAACAATATTTTCCGCTTCTAATTACTATGAGGAAGGTAGCAATAGAGGAGCCTATCTCAAATTGTGTCCTGATCTGACTCCACGCTTTGTTCAGTACCAAGTTAGTAAATGCACACGCAAACAAACCCTTCATCAAAGGTGGGTATTTTCATTCATAGCCTGTATGACATTATAGGTTTTGTAAATGAATCCTGTGTGCTGTTTCCTTTTCACTAGTTTATGCAGAAATGAACTTCCGATGTTAGTGACTTTCACATAGAATTAATTATTCCTATACAACAAATGTGCTGCTTCTCTGTATTCTGTAATTGCTAATTAACAAATTGTTGTATCTTTAACCTCTGAAAAATTGCATTATTGTGCAGAAATCATCCCCATAAAGGATAATAATACCGACGGCTCCCCAGCCCAACCCTCTTCCAATAAGATTACCCAGGAGGAGCACCTAAATTGCTAGGCATTCACCCCAAGTCTACTTTTAATTGCTGATAGGGCTAGGCCACAGTAGTGCGATTTTTGTGTGATTTTGCTGGCGTTTGCCCATGCAATTTTTTAAATTATATTAAAATCGCAGAAATGCACCGAAATTGTGCAATTTCGGGCGCATAGCCTTTGCGCATCCATTTTCAATTTGGTAACGCGTGCATTCTGCATTATAGCTCAAAAGGTGGAATCGCACACGCAATCACCTATGCATCGCAGTGTAGCCTTGCCCTAACTCTATTATTGAAGTTCTGATTATCAACCCATCTGTAGCTCCTCCCCCCGCTCCAAGACATGCCCAATGGGAAGACACACTTTATGCTGAGGGTCATGCAGGGCATGGTATTAAAGGGCATGTCGGCCTCCATGACAAATTTTTTACCCTGGCATTCCTGAATGAAGATATTTACCATGAAGTCTGCTGGTCTCTTTCTGTGTTGGGGTGATCTTGCCCTTTACAAAATTTGATTTCACAATAAAACCCAACATCATGGCTAAACTTTTCACTTACACAATTTGGATATGTCTGTGATCCAATGTTTCCCTTACTCACTAAAACAAATAGTTAATGTTATGTGACACCCTTACTAGGGTTCTTATACAGTATGTGATTATTATCAGATATTATCAGATTAGGCTGTATAACTATTTGGCTTGATATGCAATTAATTGAAAATGAACACATTTAAATTGTCCTGCAGAGTGAGTGCAGTTGAAGACACAGCCCTGAAAGCTCTACGGGAAAAAATCTACGCACATCGATCAGAGCTTATAAATGAATTTAAACTTTACGACAAGAAAGAAACAGGTGAGAATACCTTTGTTTCAATAAAATATAGTCCCATTTGTTAAGGGACATGACAGGTATTGTTGCCATAATACAGGAACAGAGGGCTATATTTATAAAGTTGCAGTATCGCTACTTCTATTTCTACAGTTGCAATTACACAATTACGATTGTGGTCTTAAAATACGATCACAATCGTACAATTATGATCACAATCGGAATTGTACGATAGCCTATACAATACACAGGATCCCAAACCCCTAAGGATTTTAAAACCCCAAAGCAAAGGTGTTAAATGCTGAAAGATTAAAAGGAGGCCGCATGCAGTGTTTTACCCAAATGTCTCCACAGATCTTCCTCTGGCCCTGGTTCTAAGGACAGAAATGTGTGCGTTCAGTTGTACCAGAGAAATAGGACTGGTTCTTCAGGGGCATTTAAAGGACATGTCCACCGTTAACATAAAAAAATTGCCCGTAATTCCAAATTGCTATTTTTACCAGTTTATTACATGCATTTGTAACCAGATATTTCATAATAAGTTATCTTCCGTTCATGAAAAGGTATCCACCTCCTCCCTCTACTCAGTAAGCTCTTGAGCAGAGGAGGCAGGAGGGGAAACAGCAGTAAATCATTGGTTGGGATGTCAGCATTCAAAGTCTTGAATGACTGCATGGAGGGAGGAGACAGCTCACTCTGCCAGAATGTATGCAATAATTAAACTTAAATATCTGGTTAGTCTAATAATGTCCTGAATATATCATTGTGAGCAGGTAACTACATGTGACCAGTTTTTTAGGTTTTAAATCTGTGCTGAAGGGCGCTGAGAAATCATCATTTGAAATTACAGATTTTACAGGGAAAAGACCTGTCACTCAAACACATTATAATATGTTCCCCATTCCTGACCTTTTACTAGGATGTTTGGCTGCCTGCCACCACACTTTCTGTAACAATTAAGAGACTCAACAGAAAGAAGGAAGGGAGGGGGAGATGTGTTAGCAGAGCAGTGCCCATGGTGAGCAGTGTCCATGCAGTACCCACAAGTCTCACAGACACTACAAGAAGGCAGTGAGTAAGGGAGGGAATATGGAGCACTCACTTAACATTAATAATTTAGTGGCAAAGCAAGCTCAAATAAATATGTGAGTATGGCCATTTTACTTCTTTCAAGTTGTAGTTTCAGATAATGTTGTTTGAGTGAGTGACCCTTTAAGGGTAAACATGCCCTTTAAAGGCTTGGAAGCTTTTTAGAATGGAGTCTAAAGCTACATACACACATTAGACAATATCTATTTGGAATGGATTCCAGATCGTTCAAATGACAATATAATAATTAATTGCACCACGTATGGGGGTGGGGCACTGAGACTCAAATTACCAAAAAAGGGCAGAGGAGCAAATATAGCCTTGCAACTACAAAAAGGGTGATTGTTAATTTACGATGGTTATTGTTAATTAACGTTTGTAAATTTACAATAACGTGATCATTGATTTACGATCCCCACAGAAAACCAGTGCGGTAGTTTACTAGCACATGCTATACTACAACTGAACTTTCGTTAATTGAAGGGACAGTTCAGTGGAAATTATCAATATTTGTAAAATTGTTAGTTTGTGTACCTAGTTATTCTACATATTCTCTTTAATTTTGAAAAATCAGTTGATTTTATACCCTTTGCTGTTCCCTGCTGTTGACATTAGTGAGCTGCCATTTCAGGTTCCAACGGTTCTTCTTCTTCCCAAGATGCACCAGTACCTTGTAACGTTCCTAACAGTTATTTGTACTGATTGGCTGTTGGATGGATCAAACATGCTCAGATCTCTACTGAGCAACTGAATCAACCCAGGGACTGGGTCAAGGGCAAGACCATAATGGTCTCTAATAGGGGGTCCTGCAAACAGGAAGTTAGTATTTTGGTTGCATTTAGTTATACAGAGACAAAATACTGAATGGGAAGGTTTAGGTCATTGGGGTGAAAAAATACTGCAATTTTTTCTGAAAAGCATATGTATTTTCACTGAACTTCCCCTTTAATGAATGTTAGGCATAAATGTACGGTCACGGTCGGACATTATCGATACCGCGTGTTTACAAATTGGGCCCATAAACTCTCATTCTCCACTTCCATTGACACATGGGGAAGGGAAACAATAATGAGCCATATCCTAGACAATAGTGGATTGCAAGTGGATTGCAGTAGGAATAGGAGAGTTAGGTGATCAGCAGTGTCACTATGTAGTTGATTTAGGCTTGGTATGCCAGGCATCTGGCACTGCAAGATATTGGCAGTTGTATAAAACGTAATAAATGAGCCGGGGGAAAATTATTACGTATTAGAAAGAACTGCAAAGACCTGTTCCTGACTACGGTAGTTACTTACTGTTTATACTGAACACACATAGGACAATTATAAAATGCATTTAATCAGCTATAAAAAATGTGCTTCATCCATTTCATAGCATTTCTTAATAAAGTTATTTAATGACTATTGTTTTTTTAACAGGAAAAATTTCAGTCAGTGACTGGGCTACTGCAGTTGAGAATGTTTTGCACTTAAATCTTCCATGGAGGACACTGCGTCCTAGACTTGTACAGCTGAATCCAGAAGGAAGCATAGATTACCTTTCATGCTTTGAAGATTTACAAATTGAGCAACCCATAAAAGAAGTAAGAATTTGTGTTTTTTTGTTTGACTAAGACTTTACATTTTTTTTGAGGGAATAACAATATTAATGCATCTATAATTGAAGATATTATTGAATATTAGACACCTGCTTGTAGTTAAAGGACAAGTGTAGTACTGTTGTTGCTCCAAACTCCCTTTTACCCCAGACCAGGCCTTACCAATGGGAAGATTATTATTATTATTCCCCCTCTCTCCTCTTCATTCATTTCAGCCCTAACCTCTCTTTAACTTGTCCCTCTCTACTGGTATTTACCTCTTCATTTAAACATGCCGTGGTATCCCCTATACTTAAAAAAAAACCCCTCGACTCGTCTGCTCTTTCCAACTACCAGCCTGTCTCCCTTCTCCCATCTGCTTCCAAACTACTGGAAAGACATGTCTATGCTGAACTGGTCAGTCACCTGTCTGCTAACTCTCTCTTTGACCACTTCCAGTCAGGCTTCCATCCTGACCACTCCACGGAAACTGCCCTCACTAAAGTGACCAATGATCTACTTAGTGCTAAATCTAAAGGTCACTACTCTTTGCTCATTCTTCTTGACCTGTCCTCTGCTTTTGATACTGTTCATCACCCTCTACTTCTTCAGATCCTGGCCTCCTTGGGTATCCAAGACATTGCACTTTCTTGGCTATCCTCCTATCTCTCTGGTAGGACCTAGTGTTTTCCACTATGAAATTATCTCCACCTTCTCCCTGTGGGGGTCCCGCAAGGATCAGTACTTGGTCCTCTTCTTTTCTCCATCTATACCTATGGCCTTGGACAACTCATTAATTCATTTGGTTTCCAGTATCACCTGTATGCGGATGATACCCAAATTTACATCTCTGCCCCTGATCTCCCTACACTGACATCCCATGTCCCCGACTGCCTTAGTGCCATCTCTGCCTTTATGTCCTCCCGCTTCCTCAAACTCAACATGGACAAGACTGAACTTGTCCTTTTCCCACCCTCATGATCTGTTCCCCTCCCTAGTCTTACTATTAATATTAACAATACACCTATATCCCCATCTCCTCATGTCCGTTGCCTGGGAATAACGCTAGATTCCGATCTTTCCTTCAAACACCATGTCAATTCACTTGCCAATTCCTGTCGGCTCCAACTCAAAAACATCTCCCGCATTTGACCCTTCCTCTCGAATGAAGCTACAAAAATCCTAGTCCATGCCCTAATCATATCCCGGCTAGACTACTGCAACACACTCGTGTGTGGTTTACCAAACAACCGCCTGGCACCGCTTCAATCCATCCTCAACTGCTGCCCGACTCATTCATTTCTCTTCTCGCTTCTCTAATGCCTCTCCTCTGTGTCACTCCCTCCACTGGTTGCCCATCATGCATAGGATACAGTTCAAGCTGCTTACCCTATCCTATAAAGCACTATCCAGCACAGCCCCATCATATATCTCAGGGCTGATCCACCGATATCGTCCCAGGCGCAACAATCTCCTCCTCTCATCCACCCTTGTCACCTCTTCCCATGCCTGTATTCAGGACTTTTCTTATGTTGCCCCTCTGCTCTGGAACTCCCTTCCTCAGTCTGTCCATCACTCACCGTCCCTTAATACCTTCAAACGGAACCTTAAAACCCACCTTTTCAAGCAAGCATATAACCTGGCCTAGACATTACCCCCCTTACTACCCAATATGATCCAACCCGCTTTTCACACTGCCAATCTATTTACAGCCTACCAATTCCCGCAACCTTATGTCTCACCCTCTAGAATGTTAGCTCTTTGGGCAGGGTCCTCTCTCCTATTGTATTACGATATTGCTGTAATACAATGCTGGTATTGCATCACTCTGTTTACTTATATTTGTATTACCTGTGTATGTAATATGTACGACTTTGTATAACATTTATTACCCTGTATGTAATATATGACTATATAATTGTAAAGTGCACAGAAGATGTTGGCGCTATATAAATCCATAATAATAATAATAGGTCATTCTTTAAACAGTTAAAACAATAAAATTAAAGGATCTGTAAAAAAACACTAAAAAAACAAACAACAACAAAAAAATTATAACATGAGATTTATATTGAAAAACACTTGGTGTGTATAGATGAACAAAAGTGTTGAGTTCCGCTAAACCTACTCAGTTGATTCAGAATTTTTCGATTATAATTTCGTACAGAATTTTCGGATTTTTGCTGAAAGTTTTGAAAAATCCTTCAGATCTTTGAATATTCAAAACTGGCAGATCCAAATTGAAACTAGGTTTGTTTCCAATCTGGGATTCATACTAGTTATGTAAAGTTAATTTTTAAAACCCTTCTGATTGGATAGAACCTCCTAATTAGTTATGGACTGAAGATGCTCTCTCTCGATGATTGGCTATTTTAAAGGGTATCTCCACCCTTAATAGAAACTTTTTCTGTACTGTAGGGCACCCAATCCCACCCCAACCGCCAGGTTAGATTGTGAAAAAAAAGATCAGAACTGTACTTACATGCCTTCGTTCTCCCAAAGCTCAGATCTTGGCCTTCTGCTTGCCGGAACTGCAAGCAGGGGGCCAGAATGTCTGATGGCTTTGCTGAACACTGGGGGAACAAAGCGATGTAAGTACAGTTATGATCTTTTTTATAACTATCAAACATGGCAGTTGGTGGTGGGATAGGGTTCCCTACACTACAGAAATATTATTTAAAGGTAGAAAACTATTTAAGGACAAGAAAGCAGCAGGGACCAGATGACACACAGACAGCTCCTACACTCCTACAGTGGGGCCAGTGGAGGGTTACATTTTGATTTTGGGTGTGGCCATGCCATTTAAGAGTACTGTACCTTTTAATATGTCAACAAAATTGAGTTTAATAATATTTCTCTGTGAGATGTTCTCCATCAAGGTTTAGATGATTATCAATATACAAAGTGGGAGCCGCACACACAAACACGTTAGAAGCAAAAAAAAAAAAAAGGATCCTTTACCCATTTATTTCAGGGAATCCACCTTTATTTTTCTTCCCCTTTTTTTGCTTCAAATATGTGGCTCCTACTTTGTATATTGCTACACTCTTGTGACGTGGCAGGACATCTGGACGCCAGCACCTCACTGGAATTACAATAGCACATGCTAGTGTTAGGTAACTGCGCTATCCTCACTTATTATTTAAAGGGTAAGTGTTTATTATCAAACACTTACCCTTTCATAATAATAAAAATGTAATAGAATGATTTGTGTGCTGTATTCTAATGGCCCTATTGTTTTCCTTTAAAACTAGGTGCAGCCAAGTGTTGTTGAAACATTGTACAGATACAGGGCTGATTTGGAGATAATATTTAACATTATTGACAAAGATCACTCAGGTAACATTGTCTTTGATGGGTTGTTGCTGGATGAACTGTTCATTAAACACACTGTAGAGAGATTTTTCCACTGTGATATTAGATACCAGACAGAAACATTAACTTAATATTTAGAATACCTAGGGATGTGTAATATAGATAACTGTTTTTTTTTTCCATCAAACTTCTCCTTTAAAGGGTAACTGTGGTCTCCATATAAGTGCTCTCTGTTTAACAGAGCTTTCACACCATTCAAACATGTATAGGATGATGTCTGTAGCTTTTCTGGATCTTAAGTTATAGGATTCTAAATTTTCTATCCCTGGTCTTTCCTGACTGAGTTTCAATGACAGCCATGTGATGTTCTGTGTAATAAGCCTAACCCCCCAAAAATCAATCTTTTCTGAAGCTAGTTACAGACCTGCAACCATTCTCTGTCCTCTATCTATGGGCACCCTAGGGTAAGAAAAGTTTTTATTTTCAGGCTTGTGGCTAGTTTTAAAAATAATTTAGAAGTTTGGTGGCAGGGCTGATGATGTTCTGTCCCACCACTGGGCATGCTCCAACCTTAAACTTGTAGGCAGACCCTAAAATTCTGGTGATGTCTCAGTTCCCCTTTAATGAAGGGAAACTATTTCCACATTTCAAATAATCTGCAATATAACAAAAGGTGAGGCTCCCATTGGTTTATATTTATAAAACCACAGTTATTACCTCACTGCCTGTAATTGGTTTAATGCGGTTGGAATATACTGTTTTTACCAGTTAGTGCATTGGTACCATCCTTGGATCATTTGATACCAGGCAACACAGCAAGTTTGCGATACCGCGGGTTATCGTAAATGTTTGTAAATTTAATACCGCAATGATATTCTGTGGACGATCGTTAATCTACGATTGTGGTCGTGGATCTCCGATCGCTATTGTAGATTTCCGATAGTGATTGTGAATTACCGATTGCGAAAAAACACTTGTTAAAGGCATGGTATTGGTGAAAAATATAAACATGACCCATCGTTTCTTGCATTTTATTGTAATCTTAAATCCTGCAGTATTATAAATGTGTAATATATTGTTTTGCTTAATTACTCCTAATTATAACTTTTAATGCATAAAGCATTGGAAATGTGTAATTTGTCACCTGTATTCTTCAGGACTAATTTCCATTGAGGAGTTCCGTCGAACATGGAAGATTTTCAGCTCTCACCTGCAAATCAATATAGATGATTCAGCAATTGATGATCTGGCTCGCAGCATTGATTCCAATAAAGATGGCAGCATTGACTTTAATGAGTTCTTAGAAGCCTTTCGCGTTGTTCAGAAGTTTGATAGCAAAGATAAGAAAAGAAAACGAAAGGTTTAATTTTTCTACATCTGAGTCTCTTAGGAGCTTGGGATATTCTACATTACCAAGATCAACCTATGCAGACAAGTTGATTCTTGGTGTGGTTAAGGACCTCACTATGGTAATTCGCTGTGATGGCTTCTTGAGTCCAAAGAGCAACTGTGAGTCAGTTACTGACAGCTCAATGGAATTCAATATGCAAGGATACACCAGGGCAATTGCATTGGTGTAAGGAGAAGCAGAATCTGTAAATAAGAGCATGTTTATGTAGATTACAACATCACTGGTTCAATGAGAATTCAAATTGTATTGATGTAATACAATTAGTTCACTTGGTAACATCATGGGGCATTTACATCTGTTTAGTGTTTACATGACCATCTTGCATAAAAATGTGCTTGAAACATGAAAGTCGTTTAGAAAATGTTTCTTGGGTTTTTAATACTTCACCATCTGAATAAAACACTAAAGTGTTTAGGATAATGTATTATAGTTCACAGCCTGCACTACCTGTATGTTATTGTCTATCACAGTCACTATATAAAGCTTCAGTATACTACGTACCTGCATGAATTAATGTGATGTGTGTGTAATGTAACTTGTATTGGTGTATCTTCACTTGTACTAAATACACTGGTACAAAAGGGCCAGGGTTCCAAAGTAACTTTTATCTGGTTTTCTAACACCACACATCTAAAGGGCTAGAAATTTCCTCTGTTCCGTTTGTAAGCACTTTAGTTTTTAATTAATATTCAAAGTAGCCATAAGAGTACAGTATAAAAAGCCATATTTGCCTTTGAAATTTATTTCTGAAAAGAGCCATGAGCTGAATCTGTGAAATGCTGAAATAAAAGTTTTCTAAGTCCCTGTCACTGGATAATATGTGGAATAGTCCATGACAGTGAAAGGAACTTGTATCTATAATTGTTTGACTCTGTATGTCTTATTGTGCCACTAAATTATCTAGCACTGAAGAATTTGAACATGGGGTGTTCCTAGGGTTTTGACACCTGAAACAACTTTTAAATGCAGCCTATCAGCAGATAGAGGGCGGCATGTGAAGCGGGCATGGCTTCATCAGGGAACATGGGCGTGGCTTGTGGAGGTGGGTGTGGTGGGCAGACTAACACTGACTGGTGAACTGGAGGGCTGACTTCACACTGATTGGTGGACTGATGCTGAAATGTAACTAGTGGTTTTCAAATCAACCAAAGCTCCAGAAGTATAGAGCATATGATTTAATATGATATGTTATAATATAATTTGATATGATGTGATATGACATAATTTGATATCATATGATATATATATATATGTTCTGATATAACAAGCATGCTATGTGTAGTAGTCGAGTGCACATTAAAAATGGAACCTTCAGTATACTCTGTATATTTTAACTATGCAGAATGTGGCAAAGTTCAGGGTCCATTAAACAAACTGGAAAATTGTGAAATTGTCAGTGTTTGTCCTATTTGTGTAAAAGAGACATTGCTGATAAATTGTGAACTGGCAAACGTCCTTAGGGCTTCCCTTTCTGTACATTTACTTTAACTCTTTAATCCTAAACCTTCTACTAGTTCCGCTTAATTGTAAGAATGATTTTTGTTACCCATATATATAAATATATATATATTTTATTACAATAGCATTACAAAAATTCATGCTCATGTTCCAAAAAATTGTGACATACACACATCGATCCCGGGAGCCAACCTGCACCGCACAATGTGTATGCATGGCCATGCCAGCCTACAATCACACCGTGTATGTACGCTTTGTCAGGCAAAATGTCTGATTAGTTGGGACTCATTAATGACCTGTCTGGCGGAATCGGGAAATGAGCCCAGACCTTGTTTGGTCAGGGCTCATTTCTCAATCCACCGGGCAGATCATCAATGAGCCCCAACCAAATGAACATTTTGCTCAACAAAACGCCCGTTCACGGCATGATTTTCGGACAACATGGCTATGCATGTGCGTTGTGGGTCAGCCCCCGGGATCACCTTTATCAACAGCATTATGGAGCAATTATGTCTTTGGCCCTTACTGATCTCTGTAGCCGCCCTCTTCACAAACCAATCCCAGACAGAACCATAACTATGAGCAATATCACCTTGGAATGTAATTTTCCTCTTATATCACTGCCTTATTTTTATTTTGTGCACTTAATTATTCCGCTCTTATACACTTCCTATGTTTTGTCTCACTGTAGGAGAAAATTGAAATTAAACAGCGTTCCTCACTTATTTTGATACAAAACATTATATGCATGAGTATGGAAACCTTGTGTTCGGTTCAGGGGGATTGATTAATAATTTACATTAATGTGTATTTTTTAAGATGCAAAAATAAAAAAAACTTTCTAACCAAGAATCTTGATTATTTTGTGAAAAGAAAAAGGATATTTAGTGTCTATGTACATAGAAAGGAAAGCATTACATCTCTGTCGCTACAATCTCTGCAAATAATGGGTTCCTAAGTGGAACATTACCATAGGGAATTGCAGTAAACAGTAACATGAAAGGCTAAACATGGAGATTTCAGGTAACTGGTTGATAATGGTTTTTAAAAATGAGAATCACAGTGACCAAGCAAGGCCTGTGGCAAACACACCTTGTTTATACAGAGGGAATTTTAGGGCATCTACTGCCCTAAACCCTCACTGACTGTTGGAAGTCTTTGGAAATAATAAGTATATGGAAGTCTATGTCGCTAGCAGGAGGAGAACTAATTGCAGAAGTTTATGTGTTATTTGATATTATTTTAGCTTAGAAGAAATGTTCAGCTGTGAGCAGACACTGAGAAAATTTGTGCAGCAACGTTAATCTCCAACATTGCTGGTAGTAGCACCACAATACTTTTCTTTTTTTTTTCTTTCAAACTACAGTGGGACTACATGTGGACATAATCCTCGAACTGCTTCCTCGTATTCCCTTATTTTTTAAGGACATGAGCCATCCAAACTTGTCAAATTTTGTTCAATTTTGTTGAATTTGCCATATGTTGCGCTGAATAATAGCAGTCCCCATTATTGGTCAGTGCAGCCACTTCAAGTGTAGAAGTTTTTTTTCAATTTATGTCAGCTAACCAGCTTGCTGGTTATATCTGTTGTATTCAGCTAGATCAACTGGACTTAAAGTTCAGTTCTTGAAGACATTTCGCTAGTCATCCGACTGGCTTTCTCAATTCAGAATGACTTGTGCCAGAATCTGCTGGCAATTATGTACCCTGGAAAATCCCAATTAGAATATGACAGCCAGGTGTTAGGGCCCTTCAGAATGCAAGGTGATTGCATTCTGGCTAAGAGGTGTTATCGAAACTGCCCAGGGTAAGGTGTCAAAACAGCATTGTACATGGCAGAAAGTTGGTGTCGAACCACCCCACCTTTATTCAGACTTGGTTTCTTTATTTTTACATAAATGGCCTCCTTGACACCTCTCTTTAACCAGTCCTGTTCCTTTGCCAAGATGTTGACTTTAGAATCTTCAAAGGTATGTTCTTTTTCCTTAAAGGGCAACTGTGGTCTCAAAATAAGTTAGAGTTAAATGAAAACCTGCAGTATTTTCTTTAAAATGATCTGAATATCACATCTCTAGCTGCAGCCTGTGAGACATTACATTGGGGTGAATGTTCAAACTTCCTGCTTTCAGTAGGTTGAGTGAGATCACCTGACCTCTGCCCGCCTGTCTGCCCCGGGGGAGAAACATGCTCAGTTCTGACTTAATGCTAGGGAAATCAGGAAGTGCCTGGAGAAACAATTGACAGTTGAGAAGAGGAGCTTATTAATGCAGGCTGAGGCTGGTCACATGACTACAAGCTGGTCACATGGCTGAAAACAGGAAGTTTTCAAGCAGGAAGTAATATTGCTGAACCTTTTCAGCAATAACTTCTCACAAATTTTATAGAGATGAGATTTAGGTTTTATTTTGAAGGTGTGATGGAAGGCTTTTTATATAATTCTTACTAGTTTGGAAGAATTCAAGACCATAGTTACCCTTTAAGATGCAGGGATTGGAGGATGGGTAACTGTACACACTGTAACGATAAAAGGCCAATCCCTTCGGGCCCCAAAAACATCTGCAGCTGATGAAGTAGTGCCGCAAGTGGAAATTTCCATTGGCCCCTATATATATGTATAAGGAGCGGATAACAGCCACTGGGAACCCGAACGATTTTTACAAAGTATAGGGAGAATGTCATGTCTGTGTTGCCATTGTTATTGCAGACAGATGGAATCTGTCATCTGCTGTAAATCTGTGTGTACCCAGCTTAAAAAAATTTCACTGCAAGATTGTTGAAAAAAAGGAAAAATAGAGCTAAATGTCTTTGAGGCCTGTGTGCATTCCTACAAAACTAACATGGAAAATCTCACCGCACCCAAATCACAAGTATGACAATTACTGTGTAACATGTTATATAACAGTGGCTTTTAGCAGTATAATTTGACCTGCCTTGTACCTTAAAACAAGATGTTTCCACTGGTATATTACCGCATCCCCTCAGGTTACCAATTTATCACTGTGGTTCTCAGGAATGAAAGGGGGAGGTAACACTTTGTTCTTCAGTTATGCAGTGTGTATAGATTCACATATACACAACTATCAGGGTCAAATGGGCTATAGGAAGCCTTTACTAAGCTAATAACAATCACCGAGAAGAAATTAGGACCACCAGGACCTGGATCTGGCTGTTATTGAGTAAAGCTTTGGTACATGATCTTTTAACTATTGCTGAACAGCAAGTCTGGTGTAACCTGAAATCAACATCATTATGGAAGCATCGACATTCTTCCTACTAATGGGCGTGTGTTTGGCCAGGCATAGTAAGTAGTATGTTATTGTACTATTGCCTGTTGTACAATTATGTGTGAAAATGTTTTTAAAAGAGTAATAAAGCTTAATTATATAACATCAGTAAGTATGAAACATTGATCCAACACATTTAAGTTTTAGATTTTAGCTAAAATACCATTTTATTGGCTGCGCAGGTTTCTCTTTCATGCTTCCTTTCTTTTTAGAATCCAATGTAATCCATGAGGTGAATAAAAGTTTTTGTTATGAACACAGAAGAGGCTATAAAAGTGCCATCTATTGAGAAGAGTTCTCTCACACCTTTTAAAAGACAATTATACTCACCTCCCCCTCACTTCTCTTCCTCCATAGTTGCATAGTACCCAAGGTGAGGACCTAAATCACTAAGCCCTTACCCTGAGTTCTTTCCCTAACTCCAGCAACACTTACACAAAGTCTCCCTCTGTGATCCACTCCACTCTTCATCTCTTCCCCAGTAAGTGACAGATCGCGATGCCTCCAAAGACACGCTCTGCAAAGGGGCATGTTTTCCTTTTGGCTGCACAGGGGACTGTGGAAGAGAGGAGGAATGAAGCCAAGCCCCAAAGGTACACAGTGTTCTTGTCCTGGTTACTATGCAGCTATGGATCAGGGGGAATAGGTGAGTAGAATTGTCCTTTAAGACTAGATGATGTTTCTAGCTGTTGTCAATCTAAAGTTTCTACTGTGTCTCTGTGATGGACATGTGCTATCAGCTTTGTCATAAGCCCCACCCCTAAAAAATAGCTCAAATATTTTTTGAAGCTATTTACAGGCTTACTATCAATATTTGTGCTTTCCTCTGCCTTTCAGGCTTGTGGCTAGCTTTAAAATGATAAAGAGATGTGGGTACAAATTCTCTATATATTACCTCAGTAGTTCATGCAGCATGGTCCACATTCTCCATATATAACCTTAGCAGTCCATGCAGCATGGTCCATATTCTCCATATATTACCTTGGCAGTCCATACAGCATGGTCAATATTCTCCATATATTACCTTAGCAATCCATGCAGCATGGTCCATATTTTCCATATATTACCCCAGCAATCTATGCAGCATGGTCCATATTCTCCATATATATTACCTTAGCAGTCCATGCAGCATGGTCCATATTCCTCATAAATTACCTTGGCAGTCCATGCAGCATGGTCTATATTCTCCATATATAACCTCAACAATTCATGCAGCATGGTCCATATTCTCCATATATTACCTCAACAATCCATGCAGCATGGCCCATATTCTCTATATATTACCTTGGCAGTCCATGCAGCATAGTCCATATTCTCCATATATTACCTTGGCAGTCCATGCAGCATGGTCCATATTCTTCATATATTACCTTGGCAGTCCATGCAGCATGGTCCATATTCTTCATATATTACCTTGGCAGTCCATGCAGCATGATCCATATTCTCCATATATTACCTCAGCAATCCATGCAGCATAGTCCATATTCTCCATATATTTCCTTGGCAGTCCATGCAACATAGTCCATATTCTCCATATATTACCTTGGCAGTCCATGCAGCATGGTCCATATTCCCCATATATTACCTCAACAATCCATGCAGCATGGTCCATATTCTCCATATATTACCTTGGCAGTCCATGCAGCATAGTCCATATTCTCCATATATTACCTCGGCAGTCCATGCAGCATGGTCCATATTCTCCATATATTACCTTGGCAGTCCATGTTACCTTGACAGTCCATGCAACATAGTCCATATTCTCCATATATTACCTCGGCAGTCCATGCAGCATGGTCCATATTCTCCATATATTACCTCAGCAATCCATGCTGCATGGTCCATATTCTCCATATATTTCCTTGGCAGTCCATGCAGCATGGTCCATATTCTCTATATATTACCTCAGCAATCCATGCAGCATGGTCCATATTCTCCATATATTACCTCAGCAATCCATGCAGCATGGTCCATATTCCCCATATATTTCCTTGGCAGTCCATGCAGCATGGTCCATATTCTCTATATATTACCTCAGCAATCCATGCAGCATGGTCCATATTCTCCATATATTACCTCAACAATCCATGCAGCATAGTCCATATTCTCCATATATTACCTTGGCAGTCCATGCAGCATGGTCCATATTCTCCATATATTACCTTGGCAGTCCATGCAGCATGGTCCATATTCTCCATATATTACCTCAACAATCCATGCAGCATGGTCCATATTCTCCATATATTACCATGGCAGTCCATGCAGCATGGTCCATATTCTCCATATATCAATTAACACAATCTTGCAGATACCTAATGTTATTACCCTGGCATTATCCCATCAAGCATTTTGTCATTTTGTTTCAGGCATCTCAGAACCTGTGTGTTTGGGACTGAGGCAGCTGGAGAATGGAAGAACATTTTTCCGCTTTGGTGGGATTCATGCAACCTTTGTGTGTAACCAGGGGCTTAGCTTAATTGGACATTCTACCAGCTCCTGTGTTAAAGGGCAGTGGAGAACCAATTCCTGTTTGTGTAGGTCAGTAATTGATTATAATGAATGTGAAATACATCCTTTGTATTCTATTTATAAGATGCCTATAAGTGCACAAGATAACCCATTACAACCCATAAGATTAACCCATTACAGTTTTTTCAATTTAAGGTTCCCATTCAGTAGTTCAATTTAAATTCTCTGGTAAAAGTATTATCTGTCAATCAAGCCCATGGCTTAAATTAAAAAGGGAGTATGCATAAAATATCAACAGAAGAAAAACAAACTAAACCTTTATCTAAATGTTATAATAGCTAGAGGGTTGCTCTACTGATTCTCAGTTCTACAACCAACACCACTCCATCCCTTTAATGAACCCCTATGGAAATATGGAACAAAGTCTAAAGCCCCTGAGTTTCAGAGCTGGAATTATAGAATTAAAGGGAAATGAATGGTTAATTTTGTAAATGTGTACAAAGACTGTCCTGTTCACCTCTCTAACATCCCCCCTATTTGTCAAATGCACAGAAATCTCAGATGAGTTTCTTAAATTAATGTATAGTCAATGTATATCAGCTTGAATGGAAATAAGGAGTATCAAGCTGTGTTAACCAAGGTGAATTTCAAGGCCATATACTGTATATTGGACCGGCTCTGTTTCATATACAAATATCTGGGTAAAATGAATAAAGTGCTGTTACAAAGGTTCCACAGAATGGGCTAATATTCACAGACAATTTACCTACCCTTAGTCTGAAAATTGCCACAGGATACATTCATGTATTTCAAATAGAAAACACCCATTACCACTAAATTGGGGCATATCTAAATATCCTCCATACCTTAATAACTTATATATCCTCCATACCCTAAAAACGAATATATCCTCCATACCCTAATAACTCATATATCCTGTTACCCTAAAAACTATATATATCCTCCATACCCTAAAACTAATATATCCTGTGTACCCTAATAACTAATATATATCCTCCATACCCTAATAACTAATATATCCTGTGTACCCTAATAACTAATATATATACTCCATACCCTAATAACTAATATATATCCTCCATACCCTATAACTAATATATATCCTCCATACCCTAATAACTAATATATATCCTCCATACCCTATAACTAATATATATCCATCCTCCATACCCTAAAATAATATATATCCTCCATACCCGATAACTAATATATATCCTCCTACCCTATAATATATATATCCTCCATCCCCTATAACTACTATAATATCCTCATACCCTAATAACTAATATATATCCCCCATACCCAATAACTAATATATCGTCTCCATCATAACCTAATAACTAATATATATCCTCATACCCTAATAACTAATATATCCTGTGTACCCTATAACTACAATTATATCCTCCATACCCATAACTAATATAATCCTCCATACCCTATAACTAATAATATCCTCCATACCTATAACTATCTATATCCTCCATACCCTAATACCTAATATATATCCTCCATACCCTTAACTAATATAATCCTCCTACCCTAATAACTAAATTATCTCCATACCTATACTATATATCCTGTGACCAATAACTAATTTATCCTCCATACCCTAATAACTAATATATATCCTATACCCTAATAACTCATATATATCCTCATACCCTATAACTAATATATATCCTCCATACCCTAATAACTAATATATATCCTCCATACCCTAATAACTAATATATATCCTCCATACCCTAATAACTAATATATATCCTCCATACCCTAATACCTAATATATATCCTCCATAACCCTAATAACTAATATATATCCTCCATACCCTAATAACTAATATTATCCTCCATACCCAATAACCGATATATATCCTCCATACCCTAATAACTAATATATATCCTCCATACCCTAATAACTATATATTCCTCCATACCCTAATAACTATATATATCCTCCATACCCTAATAACTAATATATATCCTCAACCCTAATAACTAATATATATCCTCCATACCCTAATAACTAATATATATCCTCCATACCCTATAACTAATTATATCCTCATACCCTATACTAATATATATCCTCCATACCCTAATAACTAATATATATCCTCCATACCCTAATAACTAATATATATCCTCATACCTAATAACTAATATATCCTGTGTACCCTAATAACTAATATATATCCTCCATACCTAATAACTAATATAGATCCTCCATACCCAATCCTAATATATTCCTCACATCCCTAATACTAATATATATCCTCCAATAACCCTAAATACGATATATATCCTCCATACCCTAATAACTAATATATATCCTCCATACCCTATAACTAATATATATCCTCCATACCCTATACCTAATATATTCCTCCATACCCTAATAACTAATATATATCCTCCATACCCTAATAAACTAATATATCCTCCAATACCCTAATAACTAATATATATCCTCCATACCCTAATACTATATATATATCCTCCAAACCCTATAACTAATATATATCCTCCATAACCCTATACTAACTATATAATCCTCCATACCCTAATACTAATATATATCCTCCATACCCTATAACTAATATATATCCTCCATACCCTATAACTAATATATATCCTCCATACCCTATAACTAATATATATCCTCCATACCCTAATAACTAATATATATCCTCCATACCCTATAACTAATATATATCCTCCATACCCTATAACTAATATATATCCCCATACCCTAATACCTAATATACCTGTTACCCTATAACTAATATCTATCCCCATCCATAACTATATTATCCCCATACCCTATAATATATATCCTCCATACCCTAATAACTAATATATTCCCCTACCTATAAACTAATATATACCTCCATACCCTTAACTAATATATATCCCCATACCCTAATAACTAATATATATCCTCCATACCCTAATAACTAATATATATCCTCCATACCCTAATAACTAATATATATCCTCAATACCCTATAACTAATATATATCCTCCATACCCTAAAACAATATATCATCCTCCATACCTATAACAATATATATCCTCACTCCCTATAACCTAATATATAATATATATCCTTCCATACCCTATAACTATCTATATCCTCCATACCCTACATAACTAATATATACCTCCATACCTAATACTCACTATATATCCTCCATATCCCTAAAAACTAATATATTCCTCCATTATAAACTAACCTAATTCCCATACCTAAAATTAATATATTTTTCATACTAATAATATATAACTGTACTCCATACCCTAATACTAATATATCCTCCATACCTCCAATGTTTTTTTTTACTAATACGATTCTTTACGATAATTGATTTTTGTGTGCAGGCCCATTAATGCTATTGAACAAAGAAACAATTGAAATTTCTTAAAACCCTGTTAGATAATGGTACAATCAACTGAAATTTTCCAAGAAAAGAATTGACTTAATTTAATGAATCCAATTTACTGATTGAATAGGAATATTGATTCATGTATGGCTAGCTTAAATGGTATCTCCACCGGAGAAATTGACTTTGGATATAGTTTAGTATAGTATAGTATAGTATTTGAGGTTGAATAAAGACATACGTCCATCCAGTCCAACCCTTCTAGCAATATCCTCATTCCCTGCCTAACTGTTAATCAAGAGGAAGGTGAAAAACCCCCACCAAATTTATGAAGGGGAACAAATTCCTTCCTGACTCCAAGTGGCAATCGGAAATTTCCCTGGATCAACTCTTTATGTACTTTATGTATCAATACCAGTAACTTGCAACACTCATCCAGCTTTTTTTTAAAACTGACCAATGAACCTGCCATCACAACATCCACTGGAAGACAGTTCCATAGCTTTACTGTTCTCACAGTGAAAAACCCTTTCCGAACTTGAAGCCTAAACCATTTTTCCTCAAGTCTTAAGGGATGTCCACGTGTTCTCTGACATGCTCTATTGGTGAACAATGCCCCAGATAGTTTATTGTATGGCCCGTTAATGTATTTATACACAGTAATCATATCCCCACACAACGTACATAATTGTAACTTTTCCAGTCTCTCTTCATATTCAAGCTCCCCCAATCCCCTTATTAATTCAGTTGCCCTTCTCTGAACCCTTTCCATTTCAAAGATGTCCTTTTTTGTACACAGGATTCCAAAATTGCACTGCATATTCCAAATGAACAAAGCAATAGGCAACAGACTACGAGCACAACAGCCCAGAGACAGCATAATAGAGAGAGGTAATTGAGTCACAAGTGGGCAGGAACCATTCATGATTATTTCTTCCTCAACTTTACTTCCACACCTTAGGTAAAGCTGCCCTCAACTTCTAGGTATTTATTCAAACCTCAAATACTATACTATACTATACTAACATATCCAAAGTCAATTTTCTCGGTGGAGATACCATTTAAGCTAGCCATACATGAATCAATATTCCTATTCAATCAGTAAATTGGATTCATTAAATTAAGTCAATCTTTTCTTGGAAAATTTCAGTTGATTGTACCATATTCTAACAGGGTTTAAGAAATTTCAATTGTTTCTTTGTTCAATAGCATTAATGGGCCTGCACACAAAAATCAATTATCGTAAAGAATCGTATTAGTAAAAAAAAACATTGGAGGTATGGAGGATATATTAGTTATTAGGGTATGGAGTACAGTATATATAATTATTAGGATATGAAAATATATTAATTCTTAGGTTATGGAGGATATAGTAGTTCTTAATAAATGGAGGATATATTAGTTTTTAGGATATGGAGGATATATATTAGTTATAGGGTATGGAGGTATATATTGTTATTAGGGTATGGAGGATATAATCAGTTTAGGGTATGGAGGATACTACTATTATATTAGGTTTAGGGATGAGGATATTATTGTTATAGGTATGGAGGAGATATATTGTTTTGGGTTGGAGTTTTAGTTATTAGGGTATTGAGGATATATATAGTATTAGGGTATGTGAGGGATATATATTGTTATTAGGTATGGAGGCTATATATTATGTAGTTATAGGGTATGGCGGATATATATTAGTTAGAGGGAATGAGGTTATATATTATTATAGGGGTAGGAGGTAGCAAGATATTAGTTATTAGGGTTAGTGGAGGATATATAGTTATAGGGGTATGACGGGATATATATAGTTATGGATGGGGATATATTAGTATAGGGTAAAGGTATATTAGGTATAGGTATGGCGGATATATATTAGTTAGTAGGTTATGGAGGATATAATATTAGTTATAGGGTATGGAGGATTATAGTTAGTTATTAGGGTATGGAGGACTATATATTGAGTTTATAGTGGTATGGAGGATATATATGTAGTTATTAGGGTATGGAGGATATATATAGTTAAGGGTATGGAGGTATATATTAGTTTTAGGGTATGGAGGATATATTATATTAGTATATGGGTTATGGAGTATATATTAGTTATAGGGTAATGGAGGAATATCTTAGTATTTAGGTATGTGAGGATATATATTAGTTATTAGGGTATTGGAGGATATATTAGTTATTAGGGTATGGAGGATATATATTAGTTTTATTAGGGTATGGAGCGAATATATTAGTTTAGGGTATGGAGATATTATTATATAGGGTATGGAGGATATATTATATTAGGGTATGGAGGATATATATCGGTTTTAGGGTATTGGAGGATATATATATATTAGGGATTGTGAGGATATATATTAGTTAGGTATGGAGGATATATATTAGTTATAGGGTATGGAGGATATATTAGTTATTAGGGTACACAGGATATATTAGTTATTAGGGTATGTGAGGATATATATTAGTTATTAGGGTATGGAGGATATATATTAGTTATTAGGGTATGGAGGATATATATTAGTATTAGGGTTGGAGGATTAAGTAGTTATAGGTATGGAGGTATATACTAGTATTGGGTATGAGATATATTATTATTAAGGGTCACGATCTAATTGTTATTAGGTATGAGGATATATATTAGTTATTAGGTATGGAGGATATATATGAGTTATTAGGGGTTATGGAGGAATATAGTTATTTAGGGTATGGAGGATATATATTAGTTATTAGGGTAATGATATATATCGGTTATTCGGGTATGGAGGATAGATATAGTTATTAGGGTAGGAGGATATTTATTAGTTTTTGGGTTATGGAGGTATATATTAGGCTCTGATATAGGGTATGGGCGGATATTATATATTATTAGGGTATGGAGGATATATATTAGTTATTGGGTATTGAGGATATATATTTAGTTATTAGGGTATGAGGTATATATTAGTTTAGGGTATGAGGTATATATGTTTTAGGGTTGAGGATATAGATTAGTTATTGGGTATGGAGGATCAATTATTATTTCACAGGTATTATATAGTATGAAAGTTATAGTAGGAAATTATGAGGGTATGGAGGAATATATTAGGTATTAGGGTATGGAGAGATATTAGTTATAGGTATGGAGGATATCATTAGTTATTAGGGTATGGAGGATATATATTAGTTATGGGTAATGGAGGATATAGATGTAGTTATAGGGTAAAGGATATATTAGGTATTAGGGTATGGGATTTAGTTAGTATAGGTTATGATGGAACGATATTGTTATGAGGTATGGGGATATATATTAGTTTATTAGGGTATGAGGATATTATATAGTTATTAGGGGATGAGGTTATATATAGGGTAAGGATTTATATCGGTTGAGAAATTATTTAGGGTATGGAGGATGATATATATTAGTTATAGGGTAGGGATATTATTAGTTATAGGGATATGGAGGATAATATTAGTTATTAGGGTATGGAGGATATATATTTAGTTATTAGGGTATGGAGAATAATTAGTTATAGGTACAGATTATTAGTTATGGGTATGGAGGATATTATTAGTTATTAGTAAGGATATAGGTTTCAGGAATTAATAGTTTTTAGGGTAAAGGATTATGGTTTTAGGTATGGAGGATATTCGTTTTAGGGTATGGAGGATATATAAGTTATTAGTATGGAGGATATTTTAGATATGCCCCAATTTAAGTGGTAATGGGTGTTTTCTATTTGAATACATGAATGAATCCTGTGGCTAATTTTCAGACTAAGGGTAGGTTAAATTGTCTGTGAATATTAGCCCATTCTGTGGACCCTTTGTAACAGCACTTTATTCATTTTACCCAGATATTTGTATAATGAAACAGAGCGGTCCAATATACAGTATATGGCCTTGAAATTCACCTTGAACACACGCTTGATACTCCTTATTTCCATTCAAGCTGATATACATGACTATACATTAATTTAAGAAAACTCATCTGAATTTCTGTGCATTTGACATAGGGGGGATGTTTAGAGAGGTGACAGGACAGTGCTTTGTACACATTTACAAAATTAAACGCATTTCCATTTCCCTTTAATTTATAATCCAGCTCTGAAACTCAGGGCTTTAGACTTGTTCCATATTTCCATAGGGGTTCATTAAGGGATGGAGTGGTGTTGGTTGTAGAACTGAGAATCAGTAGAGCAACCCTCTAGTATTATAACATTTAGATAAAGGTTTAGTTTGTTTTTCTTCTGTTGATATTTTATGCATACTCCCTTTTTAATTTAAGCCATGGGCTTGATTGACAGATAATACTTTTACCAGAGAATTTAAATTGAACTACTGAATGGGAACCTTAAATTGAAAAAACTGTAATGGGTTAATCTATGGGTTGTATGGGTTATCTTGTGCACTTATAGTGCATCTTTAAATAGAATACAAGGATGTATTTCACATTCTTTATAATCAATTACTGACCTACACAAACAGGAATTGGCTTTCTCCACTGCCCTTTAACACAGGAGCTGGTAGAATGTCCAATTAAGCTAAACCCCTGGTTACACACAAAGGTTGCATGAATCCCACCAAAGCGGAAAAATGTTCTTCCATTCTCCAGCTGCCTCAGTCCCAAACACACAGGTTCTGAGATGCCTGAAACAAAATGACAAAATGCATGATGGGATAATGCCAGGGTAATAACATTAGGTATCTGCAAGATTGGGTTAATATTATAATGGAGAATATGTTTCGATGCGGCATGGACTGCCAAGGTAATATATGGAGAATATGGACCATGCTGCATGGACTGCCAAGGTAATATATGGAGAATATGGACTATGCTGCATGGACTGCCAAGGTAATATATGGAGAATATGGACCATGCTGCAGGACTGCCAAGGTAATATATGGAGAATATGGACTATGCTGTATAGACTGCCATGGTAATATACAGAGAATATGGACCATGCTGCATGGACTCCAGGTAATATTGGAAATATGGACCATGCTGCATGGATGGTTGAGGTAATATTATGGAGAATATGGAGCATGCTGCATGGATTGTTGATGTTATATATGGAGAATATGGACCATGCTGCATGGACTGCCAAGGTAATATATGGAGAATATGGACCATGCTGCATGGACTGCCATGGTAATATATGGAGAATATGGACCCCTGCTGCATGGATTGTTGAGGTAATATATGGAGAATATGGACCATGCTGCTGGACTGCAAGGTAATATATGGAGAATATGGACCATGCTGCATGACTGCCAAGTAAATATGGAGAATATGGACTATGCGAATGGACTGCCATGGTAATATATGGAGAATATGGACCATGCTGCATGGAGTTGTTGAGGTAATATAGGAGGAAAATTGGACCATGCTGCATGGAGTTGCTGAGTAATATAGAGAATATGGACCATCCTGCATGGACTGCCAAGGAAATTATGGAGAATATGGACCATGCTGCATGGATTGCTGAGGTTAATATATGGAGAATATGGACCATGCTGCATGGATTGCTGAGGTAATATATAGAGAATATGGACCATGCTGCATGGACTGCCAAGGAAAGCATATGGAGAATTGGGACCATGCTGCAGGATGCTGAGGTAATATATGGGAGATATATGGACCATGCTGCATGGAGCTGCCGAGGTAATATATGTGAGAATATGGACTATGTTTTGAAGGGACGATCAAGGTAATATATGGAGAATATGGACTATGCTGCATGGACTGCCAAGGTAATATATGGAGAATAGGGACTATGCTGCATGGACTGCAAGGTAAATATATAGGACATGGGCTTGCTGCTGGATGTTGAGGTAATTATGGGAATAGGACCATGCTGCATGATTGTTGAGGTATATATGGAGATATAGACCATGCTGCATGACTGCCAGGTTAATTATGAGGAATATGGACCATGCTGCATGGACTGTAAGGGTATATATATGGAGAATATGGACCATGCTGCATAGATGCTGGGGTAATATATGGAAATATGGACCATGGCGGCATGGAGTGCCTAAGGCTATACTATGGAGAATATGAGACCATGCTGTATGGACTGCTAGGTAATATATGGAGAATATGGACCATGCTGCATGGACTGGCTAAGGTATATATATGGCGATATGTGGACATGCTGCATCTGAAACTAGATGCGTAATTATAGAGAATTTGTACCCACATCTACTTTATCATTTAAAGCTAGCCACAAGTCTGAAAGGCAGAGGAAAGCCAACAAATATTGTATAGTAAGCCTGTAAATAGCTTCAAAAAATATGAGCGATTTTTTAGGGTGGGGCTTATGATAAAGCTGATAGCCACATAGGTGCCATCACAGAGACACAGTGAAACATTTAGCTTGACAACAGCTAGAAACATCTACTCTAGTTCTTAAAGGACAATTCTACTCCACCTATCCCCCTGATTCCATAGCTGCCTAGTAACCAGTGACAAGAAACGATTGTGTACCTTTGGGGCTTGGCTATCATTCCATCACTCTTCCACTAGTCCCTGTGCCAGCCAAAAGGAAAACATGCCCCTTTGGCAGAGACGTGTCTTTGGAGGCAAGCGATCTGTCACTTACGGGGAAGAGATGAAGAGTGGAGTGGATCACAGAGGGAGACTTTGTGTAAGTGTGCTGGAGTAGGGAAGAACTCAGGGTAAGGGCTTAGTGATTTAGGTCCTCACCTGGGTACTATGCAACTAGGAGAAGAGGAAGTGAGGGAGGTGAGTATAATTGTCTTTTAAAAGGTGTGAGAGAACTCTTCTCAAAGATGGCACTTTTATAGCCTCTTCTGTGGTTCATAACAAAAACTTTTATTCACCTCAGGATTACATTGGATTCTAAAAAGAAAGGAAGCATGAAGAGAAACCTGCGCAGCCATAAATGGTATTTTGCTAAAATCTAAACTTAAATGTGTTTGGATCAATGTTTCATACTACTGAGTTATATAATTAAGCTTAGTTACTCTTTTAAAAACATTTTTCACACATAATTGTACAACAGGCAATAGACAATAACTACTACTTACTATGCCTGGAAACACACGCCCATTAGTAGGAAGAATGTCGATGCTGCTTCCATAATGATGTTGATTTCAGGTTACACCAGACTTGCTGTTTCAGCAATAGTTAAAGATCATGTACCAAAGCTTTCAATAAACAGCCAATCCAGGTCCTGGTGGTCCTAATTTCTCTCGGTGATTGTTATTAGCTTAGTAAAGGCTTCCTATAGCCCATTTGACCCTGATAGTTGTGTATATGTGAATCTATACACACTGCATAACTGAAGACAAAGTGTTACTCACCCCTTTCATTCCTGAGAACCACAGTGATAAATTGGTAACCTGAGGGGATGCGTAATATACAGTGGAAACATCTGTTTTAAGGTACAAGGCAGGTCAAATTATATGCTCTAAAAGCCACTGTTATATAACATTTACACAGTAATTGTCATACTTTGTGATTTGGGTGCGGTGAGATTTTCCATGTTAGTTTTGTAGGAATGCATCACATGGCCTCAAAGACATTTAGCTCTATTTTTCCTTTTTTTCAACAATCTTGCAGTGAAATTTTTTAAGCTGGGTACACACAGTTTACAGCAGATGACAGATTCCATCTGTCTGCAATAAACAATGGCAACACAGACATGACATTCTCCTCAACTTTAAAAATCGTTCGGTTTCCCAGTGGCTGTTATCCGGTCCTTATATATATATAGGGGCCAAGGGAAATTTCCACTTGCGGCCTACTTCATCAGCTGCAGATGTTTTTGGGGCCGCGAAGGGATTGGCCTTTTATCGTTACAGTGTGTGTACAGTACCATCCTCCAATCCCTGCATCTTAAAGGGACTATGGTCTTGAATTCTTCCAAACTAGTAAGAATTATATAAAAAGCCTTCATCACACCTTCAAACTAAAACCTAAATCTCATCTCTATAAATTTGTGAGAAGTTATTGCTGAAAGGTTCAGCAATATTACTCCTGCTTGAAAACTCCTGTTTTCAGCCATGTGACCAGCTTGTAGTCATGTGACCGCCTCAGCCCTGCATTAATAAGCTTCCTCTTCTCAACTGTCAATTGTTTCCAGCACTTCCTGATTTCCCTAGCATTAAGTATCAGAACTGAGCATGTTTCTCCCCCGGGGCAGACAGGCGGGCAGAGGTCAGGTGATCTCACTCAACCTACTGAAAGCAGGAAGTTTGAACATTCCCCCAATGTACTGTCTCACAGTGCTGCAGCTAGAGATGTGATATTCAGATCATTTTAAAGAAAATACTGCAGGTTTTCATTTAACTCTAAATTATTTTGAGACCACCAGTTGCCCTTTAAGGAAAGAACATACCTTTGAAGATTCTAAAGTCACATTTGGCAAGAACAGGACTGGTTTTAAGAGGGGTGTCAAGGAGGCCATTTATGTAAAAAATAAAGAAACCAAGTCTGAATAAAGGTGGGGTGGTTCGACACCAAACTTCTGCCATGTACAATGCTGTTTTGACACCTTACCCTGGGCAGTTTCGATAACAACCTCTTAGCAGAATGCAATCACCTTGCATTCTAAGGGCCCTAACACTTGGCTGTCCATATTCCTAATTGGGATTTTCCAGGGTAATAATGCCAGCGATCTGGCACAAGTCATTCTGAATTGAGAAAGCCAGTCGGATGAATAGCGAAATGTCTTCAAGACTGAACTTTAAGTCCAGTTGATCTAGCTGATACAACAGATATAACCAGCAGCTGGTTAAGCTGACATAAATATGGAAAAAAACGTTCTACACTTGAAGTGGCCTGCACTGACAATAATGTGAATGCTTTTATTCAGCGTCAACCATATGGCAAAATTCAACAAAATGAGACAAACATTGACAAGTTGGATGCACATGTCCTTAAAAAATACAGGGAATACGAGGAGAGCAGTTCGAGGATTATGTCCACATGTAGTCCACTGTGTTTTGAAAGAAAAATACAAAGAAAAGTAGGTATTGTGGTGCTATACCAGCACTGTTTGGAGTTTCACGTTGCTGCACAATTTCTCAGGTCTGCTCACAGCTGATCATTTCTTCTAAGCCTAAAATACTAAATAACACATAACTTTGCAATTAGTTCTCCTCTGCTAGCGGACATAGATTCCATATACTTATTTTTGCAAAGACTTCCAACAGTCGAGTTGAGGGTTTAGGGCATTAGAGATGCCCTAAAAATCCCTCTGTAATAAACATGGGGTTTTGACCAACAGCCTTGCTTGGTCACTGTGGATCTCATTTTTAAAAACCATTATCAAACCAGTACCTGAAATCTCCATGTTTAAGCCTTCATGTTACTGTTACGGGCAATTCCCTATGGTATTCCACTTAGGAACCCTTATTTGCAAGAGATTGTGCGACAGAGTGTAATCTTTCTTTCTATGTACTAGACCACTCTCAAATATCTTTTCTTTTTCACAAAATAATCAAGATTCTTGTTGTTAGAAAGTTTTTTTATTTTTGGCATCTTAAAAAATACACATAATGTAAATATTAATAAATCCCCCTGACACGAACACAAGGTTCCCTCTCATGCATATAATGTTTGTTGTAATCAAATCAGTGAGGAACGACTGTTCTACTTTCAATTTGCTCCTACAGTGAGGACAAAAACATAGAAAGTGTATAAGTACGGAATAATTAAGTGCACAAAATTAAAAATAAGGCAGTGCTATAAGAGAAATTACATTCCAACAAGGTGAATTGCTCATAGTTCTGGTTCTGTCTGGAGTGGTTTGGAAGAGGGCGCTACAGGACAGTAAGGGCCCCAAAGAATAATGCTCCATAATGCCTGTTGTAACGGTATCCCGGGGGCTGACCCACAACGCACATGCATACCATGTTGTCTTCCGGAAATCATGGCCGTGGAACGGGCGTTTTGTGAGCAAAATGTTCAATTGTTGCGGCTCATGAGATCTGCCTGCCGTGGATTGAGAAATGAGCCCGACAACAGGTATGTGGGCTCATTTCCCGATTCGCGACAGGTCATTAATGAGTCCCAACATAATCAACATTTTGCCCGGACAAGCGTACATACACGGTGTATTGTAGTGTGGCATGGCATGCATACAACTTGTGCGGTGCACGTGGGCCTCCGGATCGAGTGTGGTATGTCACAATTTTTGGCACATGGCATGAATTTTTGTAATGCTATGTTATGTAATAAATATATATATATTTATATATAATGGTACAAAATCCTTCTTAAATTAAGCGGAACTAGTAGAAGGTTTAGGATTAAAGAGTTAAAGTAAAGTACAGAAAGGGGGAAGGCCTAAGGACGTTGCCGAGTCACAATTTAATCAGCACAGTCTCTTTTACACAAATAGGACTCAACATGACAATTGTCACAATGTTCCAGTTTGTTTCAATGGACCTGGCTGAACTTTGCCACATTCTGCAGATTATTAAAATATACAGAGATACTGAAGTTCCTATTTTTAATGTGCACTGGACTACTACACATAGCAGTGCTTGTTATTAATCAGAACATACATATATAATATATCATATGATATCAAATTATGATTATCACCTCAGATCAAATGACTATTAAACAAAAATTAAAAACTCATGTTAATCAGATGATCGATTAGACTTCGGGACTTGGGTTGATTTGAAACCCACTAGTACATTTCCGAGATACAGTCCACCCAATCACAGTGTAAGTCAAAGCCTCCAGTTCCACCAGTCGTGTTCAGTCCTGCCACCACACCCACCTCCAAAGCCCACGCCCATGTTCATGATGAAGTCCATGCCCGCTTCACATGCCGCACCTCGAATCTGCTGATAGGCTGCATTTCAGAGTGTTCAGGTTGGTCAAAACCGTAGGAACACCCCATGTTCAAAATTCATTCATGCTAGCATAATTCGTGGCACACATAAGACAACAGAGTCAAACAATTATAGATACAAGTTCCTTTCACTGTCATGGCTATTCCACTATATCCAGTGACAGGGACTTAGAAAACTTTTATTTCAGCTTTCACGATCAGTCTCATGGCTCTTTTCAGAAATAAATTTCAAATGCAAATATGGCTTTTTATAAACTGTACTCTTATGCCTACTTTGAAATTAATTAAAAACTAAAGTCGCTTTACAAACGGAACAGAGGAAATCTCTAGCCCTTTAGATGTTGGTGTTAGAAACCAGATAAAAGTTCACTTGGAACCGGCCCTTTTGTAACAGTGATATTAGTACAAGTGAGAACATCCATCAATCTACCATACACACACATCACATATTCATGCAGTACCGATAGTATACTGAAGACTTATACTAGTGATGTGATAGACAATAAACATAGCTTAGTTGCAGGCGTTGAACCTATAATAACATTATCCTAACACTTTAGTGTGTTATTCAGATGGGCAAGTATAAACAAACCCAAGAACATTTTCTAAACGACTTTCGTTTCAGCACATTTTTTATTGCAAGATGGTCATGTAAACATAACAGATGTAAATTGCCCCATGAGTTGTTACCGAAGTGGAACTAAATTGTATACATCCAATACAATTTGGAATTCTCATTGAACCAGTAGATGTTGTATCTACATAACATGCTCTTATTACAATTCTGCTTCTCCTTAACCAATGCAAGTTGCCCTGGTGTATCCTTCATATTGATTCCATTGAGCTGTCAGTAACTGACTCACAGTTGTCTCTTTGGACTTCAAAAGCCATACAGCACGAATTACCATAGTGAGGGTGAGGTCCTTAACCAAGCCAAGAATCGAACTGTCTGCATAGGTTGATCTCTGGTAAATCGAATCATCCCAAGCTCCTAAGAGACTCATGATTAGAAAAATTAAACCTTCGTTTTCTTCTGATCTACTCTTTGCTATCAAACTTCTGAACAACGTCGAAAGGCTTCTTAAGACCTCATTAAAGTCAATGCTGCCATTTTCATGGAATCAAGCTGCGAGCCAGCATCATCAATTGACTGAATCATCTATATTGATTTGCAGTGTGGAGCTGAAATCTTCCATGTTCACGGAACTCACTCAATGGTTCGTTTTATTGTCCTGGAAGAATACAGGCGACAAATTAACAATTTCCAATGCTTTTATGCTTAAAAATTATAATTAGAGTAATTAAGCACACAATATAGTACACATTGATAAAGCTGCAGGATTTAGATTACAATAAAATGCAAGAAACGATGGGTCCATGTTTTTATATTTTTCACCATAACATGCCTTAACAGCTGTTGTTTGTTCGCAATCGGTTAACTCACAATCACTATCGAAATCTACAATAGCGATGGAGATCCACGACCACAATCGATAGATATCACGATCGTCCACAGAATTATCATTTCGGTATTAATTTACAAACATTACGATAACCGCGCGTTATCCAAACTGCTGTGTTGCCTGGTATCATGATCCAGGATGTACCAATGCGCTAACTGGGTAAAAACAGTAATATTCCAACGCAATTAAACCAATTACAGGCAGTGGGTAATAAATGTGGTTTTATAATATAAACACATAGGAGCCTCACCTTGTTTATCTGCAGATTATTTGAAAATGTGGAAATAGTTTCCCTCATCTTAAGGGGAACTGAACATCACCAAGAATTTTAGGGTTCTGGCCCTACAGTTTATAGGTTGGAGCATGCCCACGTGTTGGAGAAACAATCAGCCCTGCCACCAACTTCTAAATATTTTATTAAACTAGCCACCAAGCCTAAAATAAACTTGTTCTTACCTAGGGTGCCCAGACTAGAGGACAGAGAATGGTGGTCAGGTGTAACTAGCTTCAGAAAGATGTGATTTTGGGGGGTTAGGCTATTACACAGAACATCCCCATGTGTCATTGAAACTCAGTCGGAAGAACCAGGGTAGAAAATTTAGAATACATAACTTAAGTCACAGAAAAGCAACAGCATCATCTAACATGGTTGAATGGTGTGAAAGCTCTGTTAAAACGAGAGCACTTATATGGAGACCACAGTTTACCCTTAAAGGAAGAAGTGTGTATGGAAAAAAAAACAGTTATCTATATTACACCATCCCTAGGTTATTCTAATATTAGTTAATGTTTGGCTGTCTGGTATCTAATATTCACAGTGGAAAAAATCTCCTACAGTGGTGTTAAATGAACGTGTCATCCAGCAACAACCCATCAAAGACAATGTTACCTGAGTGATCTTGTCAATAATGTTAAATATTATCTTCCAAATCAGCCCTGTATCTTACAATGTTACAACAATTGGCTCAGGCACTAGTTTTAAGGAAACTAATAGGCCATTAGAAAAACAGCACACAAATCATTATATTACATTTTTATTATTATGAAAGGTAAGGGTTTGATAATAAAACTACTCCTTTAAATAATAAGTAGGATAGCGCAGTACCTAAACACTAGCATGTGCTATTGTAATTCCAGTGAGGTGCTGGCGTCCGATGTCCTCCCACTCACAAGAGTGATAAGCATATACAAAGTAGGAGCCACATATTTGAAGCAAAAAAGAGGGAAGAAAAATAAAGGTGGTTCCTTGAAAGAAATGGGAAAGGATCCTTTTCTTTTTTTTTTTTTGCTTCTAACTGTTTGTTGTGCGGACCCACTTTATTATGAATAACACATAAACTTGATGGAGACATCTCACAGAGAAATATTTTAAACTCAATTTTGTGACATATAAAAGGTTGTACAGTTAATCTAAATGGCAATGGCCCACCCAAATCAAATGTAACCCTCCACTTGCCCCACTGTATGCGAGTGGAGGAAAGCTGGTCTGTTGTCTCTTTGTCCACTGCTGCTTTTGTCCTTAAATAGTTTCTACCTTCCAATAATATTTACTGTAGTGTAGGGAACCCTATCCCACCACCAACTGCTGTTTGATAGTTATAAAAAAGATCATAACTGACTTACATCGCTTGTTGTTCCCCCTGTTCAAGCAAAGCCACAGACTTCTGGCCCCCTGTCTGCAGTTACCGGCAAGGCAGAAGGCCAAGATCTGAGCTTTGGAGAACAAGGCAGTAAGTACAGTTCTGATCTTTTTTCACAATCTAACTGGCGCGTTGGGGTGGGATTGGGTGCCCTACGTACAGAAAACAGTTTGCTATAAGGTGGAGATACCCTTTAAAAATAGCAATCATCGCGAGAGAGCATCTTCCAGCTCATAATAATGAGGAGTTCTATCCACGAGAGGGTGTGCTTTTAAAAATTAACTGTTACATAAACTAGTTGAATGAATCCCAGATTGGAAACAAACCTAGTTTCACGATTGTCGCCAGTTTTGAATTCAAAAGATCTGAAGGATATTTTCAAAACTTTCAGCAAAAATCCGCGAAAATTCTGTACGAAATTATAATCGAAAAATTCTGATCAACTGAGTAGTTGTATGCGGAAGAACGCAACACTTTGGTCATTATACACACCAAGTGTTTTCAATTCAAATCTCATTTTTAATTTTTTTGTGTGCATTGTTTGTTTTTTAGTGTTTTTACAGAGCCTCCTTTAAATTCTAATTGTTTGTTTTACAACTGTTTAAACGAATGACCTATGTATTATTATTTGATTTATATAGCGCACCATCCTTTGTGCACTTTACAATTTATAGTTCATATATTAATACAGGGTATAATGTTATAAGCAAAGTCGTACATATTACTACCAGGTAATACAAATATAAGTATAACAGAGTGATCAATACCAGCATTGTATTACAGCAATCTATCGTATAACAATAGGAGAGGCGAACCCTGCCCAGAAGAGCTAAACATTACTAAGGGTTAGACATAAGGTGCGGGAATTGGTAGGCTGTAAATGATTGGCAGGTGAAAAGCGGGGTTGGATTCTATTGGGTAGTAGGTGCGGTATGTCTAGGCCAGGTATTGCTTGCTTGAAAGGTGGGTTGTAAGGTTCCTTGAAGGTATTAAGGGACGGGTGAGTGAATGGACAGCTGAGGAAGGGGATCTTCAGAGCAGAGGGGCAACAAAGAAAAGTCTGAATACAGGCATGGGAAGAGGGTGACCAAGGGTGGATGAGAGGAGGAGATTGTTGCCCGCTGGAGATATACGGGTGGATCAGCCCTGAGATATATGATGGGGCGGTTGTGGATAGTGCTATATATAGGGTAAGCACCTGAACTGTATCCCTATGCGATGACTGGGCAACCAGTGGAGGGAAGGTGACACAGGGAGAGGCATTAGAGAAGCGAGAAGAGCATGAATGAGTCCGGGCAGCAGTTGAGGATGGATGGTGAAGCGGTGCCAGCGGTTGTTTGTTTGTAAAACCACACACAGTTGTGTTGCAGTAGTCTAGCGGGATATGATTAGGGCATGGAACTAGGATTTTTGTAGCTTCATTCAGAGGGAAGGGTCAAATGCGGGAGATGTTTTGAGTGAGCGACAGGAATTGGCAAGTGAATTGAAATGGTGTCTTGTAAGGAAAGATCGGAATCTAGCGGTATTCCCAGCAACGGACATGAGGAGATGGTGATATAGGTGGTAATTGTAATATTATAGTTAAGACTAGGGAGGGTAACAAGATCATGAGAATAAAGACATACGTCCATCCAGTCCAACCCTTCTAGCAATATCCTCATTCCCTGCCTAACTGTTAATCAAGAGGAAGGTGAAAAACCCCCACCAAATTTATGAAGGGGAACAAATTCCTTCCTGACTCCAAGTGGCAATCGGAAATTTCCCTGGATCAACTCTTTATGTACTTTATGTATCAATACCAGTAACTTGCAACACTCATCCAGCTTTTTTTTAAAACTGACCAATGAACCTGCCATCACAACATCCACTGGAAGACAGTTCCATAGCTTTACTGTTCTCACAGTGAAAAACCCTTTCCGAACTTGAAGCCTAAACCATTTTTCCTCAAGTCTTAAGGGATGTCCACGTGTTCTCTGACATGCTCTATTGGTGAACAATGCCCCAGATAGTTTATTGTATGGCCCGTTAATGTATTTATACACAGTAATCATATCCCCACACAACGTACATAATTGTAACTTTTCCAGTCTCTCTTCATATTCAAGCTCCCCCAATCCCCTTATTAATTCAGTTGCCCTTCTCTGAACCCTTTCCATTTCAAAGATGTCCTTTTTGTACACAGGATTCCAAAATTGCACTGCATATTCCAAATGAGGCCTTACCAATGCTTTGTAAAGAGGAAGAATAACATTTTCCTCCCTTGACTCCATACCTCTCTTTATATATGCTGTCTCTGGCTGTTGCCGCCTGGCAATGCTTGCTACCTTTAAGTTTGTTATCCACCAAAACTCGAAGATCCCTTTCCAACAGGGATTCACTTAAAACAGAGCCATTTATAGTATAAGCAGCACAAGGATTTTTATGTCCAAAATCATCTTACATTTCTCAACATTGAATCTCATCTGCCACTTAGCAGCCCAATGTGACAATCTATCTAGATCCCCCTGCAACGATTGCACATCCTCTGAAGTTTTTAATGGTCGACAAAGTTTTGTGTTGTCAGCAAACACAGAAACCTTGCTGACAATACCCACTTCCAAATTATTAATAGATTAAATAGAAGCGGCCCCAACACAGAACCCCGTGGCACCCCAATTAGAACTTTAGTCCATAATGATGAAGCCCCATTAACAACTACTCAGGGGTGTCTCTAGGGATTTTGCCACCTGAGCCAAACTTTGATTGCCGCCTCGCGTGCCGCCAGCGGAGCAAAGTGGTCGTGGCTTGTGTGTGGGTGTGGCTTTGTCAGTGGGAGTGCGGCTAGCCATTTTTTCATTTTGAATTTGGCACCATTTATTTGTACATTTTCTTTAAATAGACAATAATCAACACCATAATAACAGAAGAATAAACAATTTTGCCCAAAATAACCTGCCACCACATCAAGGTTCCTTTTAATAGGGCCCTAACTTACCTAACTAGCCTAACCTAACAAACTATCTAAAACTAATCTAACCATATGAAATGCTTTTTAACAATATCCAACACATGTACAGTGAGTATAGACTGTAAAGGTCCCATACAGTGAGAACAGACAGTAAAGGTCCCATACAGTGAGAACAGACAGTAAAGGTCCCATACATGAGAACAGACGGTAAAGGTCCCATACAGTGAGAAACAGACGAGAATAAGAGTAAAGGTCCCATACAGTGAGAACAGACGGTAAAGGTTCATACAGTGAGAACAGAGTGGTAAAAGGTCCCATACAGTGAGAACAGACGGTAAAGGTCCCATACAGTGGAAACAGACAGTAAAGGTCCCAACATAACGTGAGAACGCCAGTAAAGGTCCCATTACAGTTGAGAACAGGACAGTAAAGGTACAATACAATGATTGCAGTAGTCCCATACAGACAGTAAAGGTCCCATACAGTGAGACAGACAGTAAAGGTACCAACGGAGACAGTGAGAACAGACAGGAAAGGTCCCATCACAAGTGATTGCAGACAGTAAAGGTCCCATACAGGTGAGAACAGACAGTAAAGGTCCCATACAGTGGAAACAGATGAAAGGTCCCATACAGTGAGAAAAGACAGTTAAAGGCCCATACAGTGAGAACAGAAGGGTAAAGGTCCCATACAGTGAGAACAGACGGTAAAGGTCCCATACGTGAGAACAGACGGTAAAGGTCCCATACAGTGGAACGACGGTAAAGGTCCCATACAGTGAGAACAGACGTAAAGGTCTCATACAGTGAGAACAGATGGAAAGGTCCCATACAGTGAGGCAACAGTAAAGGTCCCATACAGTGAGAACAGACGGTAAAGGTCCCAGACAGTGGAACAGACAGTAAGGTTCCCATACAGTGAGAAAAGACAGTAAAGGTCCCTACAGTGAGAACAGGACAGTAAAGGTCCCATACAATGATTGCAGACAGTAAAGGTCCATACAGTGAGAACAGACGTAAAGGTCCATACAGTGAGAACAGACAGTAAAGGTCCCATCAATGTTGCAGACAGTAAAGGTCCCATACAGTGAGAACAGACAGTAAAGGTCCCATACAGTGAGAACAGACAGTAAAGGTCCCATACAAGATTGCAGACAGTAAAGGTCCCATACAGTGAGAAACAGACAGTAAAGGTCCATACAGTGAGAACTGACAGTAAAGGCCCATACAATGATTGCAGACAGTAAAGGTCCCATAACATATTCTATCTCTATCTCTCACATCTCTCTCACACACCCTTTCTCTCATACATACTGTACATACACCCTCTCTCACACATACAATGGTTGGCACCAAATCTGGTAAAATCGTTGGCAAAACTCGATAAATGGTTGGCAACCCAGACTCTAATAAATGGTTGGCACACAGAATAGTAAAAATCTGCCAGCACAAACTCTGATAAAGGGATGGCACCTAGATGCTAATAAATGGATGGCCACAGATACTGGTAAAAATCATTGCACAAACTATGATAAAGGGATGGCACCCAGACACTAAATAATAAAGGATGGCACACAGATACTGGTAAAATCATTGGCACAAACTCTGAAAGGATGGCACCCAGACGCTAATAAAGGAAGGCAACCGAATACGGTGTGTAATCATTGGCCCAAACTCTGATAAAGAGTTGGCACCCAGGACTCTAATAATATGGTTGGCACCCAATCTGGTAAAACCATTGGCACAAACTATAATAAATAGTGTCACACAGATAACAAGGTAAAATCATTGGCAAAAACTTTGATAAATGGTTAGCACACATAACACCACTTCTGTCGCTGGAAGATCGATACACTTACAGCCAGGTCCTAGAGGCTGGCTACCTCCGCGCCGCATCAGACAGCACCAGGGTGTAGAGCGCCGCAGTGGACGGCCCTAGAGAGTGACGTCAGACGTCACTATGTGATGACGTCGCGTCACATGAGTACATGGGCCATACGCGAAGTAGTTCACATGGGTACATTAGCAAGATGGCCCTGCTTGTTACCAGATTACTGAGTACATTAAGGTAGGGGAAAAAGTCAAGAGGGTAATTCCATTTAAAGATTGTGTGTGTGTGTCCATGTGTGTGTATGTGTATGTCTCATGTGGTCCCCATGTGGGTGTATCTATTTTCCCCACCTCCCCCCCCCAATCTAACTAGCAAAGCAGTGATTAAAAAAAAAAAAAAAATCTGCAGTAAGACGGACCCTTTCCTTTCCTTAAAAAAGAGCAGCCAGGATACACACTCTCTTACACATACTGGATATACAACACTCTCTCCCGACTGGCACGTACATAACACCTCTCATATGTCCCATGACACGTACACACTTCACTACTCCCACAATGACTGTACAAACCTCTCACAACAGACTTGAACAACACACTCCCCCCACATACTGGTACATACACACTCTCTCACACATACTGTACATACACACCTCTCACACATCATGACTGACATACACACACTGCATCAACACATACTGTACATACCACACACTCTCACACATTATACTCTTACTGTACTAACACCCTTCACACGACTGTAGCTACAACTCTCTTACACTACTGGTAACCACACTCTCTCCCACGTACATACAACTTACACACTCTCTCTCCCAATGTAATACACCCTCTCACACGGAATACCTAACGTCATCCACAACTGACACATACGCTCACATTACTGTACACACTCTACATAATGTAATACACAGCGCCACACATACTGTAGATACACTCTCGTTACAGCTCACATACGGTACATACTACTAGACACACCTCTCCCATACTGTAAACATACACACCCTCCACAGACTGTACATACATACACACTCATCTCAAGCATACTACATACACACTCTCGACATACTGTACATCACACCCTCTAACATTGAATTTACACACCCTCTCAACACACGGTACTACACACAAATACTGTACCAACACTCTCCACACATATGGTACATACACCTCAAATATACTGGACATACACTACTCACACTAACTGTACCATACACTCTCTCTCCCATACTGTTACATACATACTTCCACACATACTGTACATAACTCTCACACCTACTGCTCTCCCATACTGTACATACACTCTCTCACACATACTGTACATACACTCTCACACATACTGTATATACACTCTCCCATACTGTACATACACTCTCTCACACATACTGTACATACACACTCACACATACTGTACATACCCTGGGGGGGTGGTACAGGGGAGGGACAGTATATGACCCCCTAGAAATTACTCAGGGGAGGGAGCCTCGTGTTCTTCAGACTGCACTCCATAGCATACTGGGAATTGTAGTCCCATCTGGGACTACCGTTTTACCCATGATCCTCCCCCAGATACAATCATCCTCCAGTGTAGGGGGCCCCAGCCCAAGTTGACCCCCATAACAACTTCCCCGTTCACCTTCCTTCCCCAGCCCGATGGGACACACAGCAGCAGGCAGGCCATGGCCACCGGTGGGCAGGACTAAGAGCAGCAGGGAGCAGAAGCGATCCGGACCTGTTTGTTTCTCATCCTCACACAAGGCAGAGGCAGTCCGGACCAGTGCGTGCGGGCCGGGCACAGGGCACTTACAAAGTTACAGGCGATGAAGTAGTTTTACTTAGTGGATGTCGGGGCCAGCGCTGCGGGCGCACATTGAAGGGTCCTTAAGGAAGCTCCGCCTCTCACATGCGGCGCTTCCTCCCTCTCCACCCAGACTTCTGGGGAATTATAATTTGATTTTGCATTTCTGGTATGTTAAATAGAATTTCCCAGCAGAAAAGACAGCAGTGAGCATGCTCCAACCCTAGATTGGATAATGCACGGGAATGGCGGCAACGAAAGAGTTACTATGTTATGTAACATAGTAACTCTTTTGTTGCCGCCATTCCCGTGGCAGGACGCACATAAGTAAAAAGACCTTTGAAATGCAGCAAAAAAAAGTTTATTGCAAGCACTTTCTGTACATTCTCTTAAAGGTAACAGGTATAAAAGGACATCTATACTGAAACAATAGTTATCTTTACATATCCAATCTGAACTATCTTCTGCTAGGTGCAGTTTTGCTATAACTGGAATTGACACAGTGTTCATGCAAATCATGTGAATTGCATGATGGGAAATTCCGAAAGTTCTTGGGCTCCAACTGTAAAATAATATAGTGGAATAATGTACACCTACTGTATATAATATAATCATATATGTATGTTAGTAGTGCACCAATTGTCTGTGCAGGTGTGGGGGTGTTGGTTAACAGGGGTAGGCCATTGAGTGTATGTGTCTTTGGAGGTGGTTGGGTGGGGTGGTGATGCTCGGAACTGTTACGACCAGGGTTTTGCAATATGTACTTTCAAAAGGGTGGCCTGTTCTGGGACCCCAAAAGGGTGCGCTAGTAGGTGAATTATAATGACTAATGCACCATATTTTTAAATTATTCTCTACTGTCCCGCTCCGGCTATTCGAATTTTTGGTATTTGGCGTGCTGCTCTCGATCCTCTCTCAGCATCCACTGCCGCCATGCCCGCGTTTTAGTATATTTTTGGTCATTTAATTACCGTCCAACTTGCTAATTCCTACTCTCGTTATCATGGTACAGTAGGGGCTCAGCCATTCTTCCCTATCTTTTATTCATACCCCCTGGTCTTTTCCCATCCCCTCCTGACCTATGGTGGTGCCCCACCCCGAGTGGGCTGGCTATGTCGCTGACAGGCAGATCTGTTCGGGGCACTCGCCCCCACACACTCCTCTCGGGTTCAGCCCGATTCGTCCCTCCAGCCACTCGTGCTTCATTTTTGTGCAAGTTGCCCGAAGCCACCCTCCGTGCCCCTTTGTCCGGCCCGGGTTTGTCCCACCTGACTCCGTGCCGACGCACACCCCACCTGGCAGTTTGCCACTTCTCCTGTGACATTCTGTGTCCGGTGACTTGCATATGCACCTCCAAGTCCCGGTGACGCATTAACACACCACAGATCTCACCCACGGCCCCTTACCGGGTTCATCTTCACGTTTTGTATTTGTGATAAGAATATCACAACTAGTTACCCGCGACTAAACATCACACATTAGTAACTTGTGTGCCAATCCTTCCCCACCCCCGCTAAAACCACCCCCCACAGCTCAGTATACACCCACTTCCAGAATAGATAATTCTCTGTAAGGGCAAACTGTTCAGTAATCTCTATGACCCACCCACAAGGCACACTGGAAGAGGGAATTTTCCTGACCATGAAGTCATTATAAAACTGTCACCATTCTAGCTACAGCAAACTGTACCATAAGAAGTATTTCGCTACTAAGGGGGCTATAGACGAAGACACTAAGATCAGCAAAAAGTTCCTGCCACACCCATGAGTATATAGCTTATATTACAATACTGAGAACGCATCTACTTTCTTTTTTTTAAGTATAATTCAGCTTTGCGAAATCCAAAGCAGACCCTGGAAAGGTTCATGCCAAAGATAAACGATGAGGAGACAGACATAAACTTCAAAGAGGATTGAAAACCAAAAAAAAGGTACAAGCCAAAACATAGAGTGGGTTCAGGCAAGAGGTTATCCCACACGAATGTTGAACATAGTTTTGTGATGTGAAATGTGGACAGTACTCAGTCCACATACCCTCAGTTGCTCTCCCCCATCATTCCGCGTGTTGTGGGTTGCACCCACACGCCTTGCATCCCCTTAGTGTGTTAACATAACATATCGCGCCCATGGGACAAGAACCCCTTTTGGATGATCTTTTTCTGTAAGACACAACGCAAAGACACTTTTGAAGAATCAACAGCCTCATCCAATCTGGTGGGTTTGATCAACAATGTTTTTGTGTCTGTTGAGACACCCCCCCTTTCAGATCAGTGTGTACCCCCCTCACAGAAGTCGAATGAGTTTGCCGAGACAACAGCCCTCACATGAATGTGAGTTGAACAGGAGTGGAAACAGGTATTGCATACATCAATGTCTGTATTATACCTTCCTGCTCCATTAGAATGTTGAACCCAGCTAACTAGTCTATAAAGAGATCATGACTCATGACCCCACGTTCTCTCTCTCTCTTTTACCCCTGTCAGATGCTAATACAAATGGCTGTCACATAACACTAGATAAAAATTGTGCCCTTACAGATATGTAAACTGTCATTGTTAGCCCCTACTTTTAAATGAGTGATAGAACATATTTCATAGACTTTCCCCCGACCCTGTTTCTCTGTTGGGAAGGTGTGGACATTCTGTGGAGTGACCCAAGAAAGAAGAACCAGAAAGGGTGCTCAGAAAACAGCTTTCGTGGGAGGTGGTTGTTACTTGGGCCCGGGAGTTCAACTAAGTAATTGATAAATACAATTTAAAGATGTGATACGGTCTCATGAATGCAAACAAGATGGGCTTATGAAATATTGCCACAAATGAAAGGTTGTGATTCTGCATAAGATGTTCGCATAGCCAAGTTAAACACCCTTTTTTTACTTTGGACATCCAGTCTTCACACTTTTAAACCAAAAACGGTCACTTTTCAGTTACCTGCTCCCCCCGAACCCACCAACTGATATATTCAGCACATTATTAGATGCATTACTAACAGAGATTTAATGATAATTATTGATTTAATTGGCAGAGTACGCTGGCCCCTCCTCCATGCAGTGAGGTTTATTTAAGGACTTTGGCTCGATGACATCACACAAGCCAGTGGTTGACTGATGTTTTCCCAGTTGCTCCTCGGACATGGCTCAAGCTTATAAAAGCTGTTGAATACAGGAATGAGGCGGAGGATACATTTACAGAACGGGGAAGAGAACCTGTCTTAAAAAGAATCTGTTAAAAATTTCACCAGTCAACCATTTTATTTTGTTTTAAGTGTGAACATTGCACTTTAAATATTAAAGCCCAAACACCATAGGTTTGCAGTGGATCAGTGTGCCATAAAATAAATGATATTGTAGTAAAGTCAGTTACTGGTTCTTTTGTAATACATGCAGCAGCAGGAAGCAAGTCAGCTAAGCGGTATTTATGGTTAGGGAAGCTACATTAAGAGAGGCTGTACCTCTCAGTGAATTTGCCTGTCATTTGTATGCGTGCCAAGGAAATGTAGGCCATTGTACATGCGTAACAATTTGATATCATTTTAATTCTCGCTTATAGTCATAAACAATATTTACGCTTTAATTACTATGAGGAAGGTAGCCCCAATGAGGACCTATCTCAAATTGTGTCCTGATCATACTCCAAGCTTTGTTTCAGTACCAGATTAGTAAATGCACACGCAAAAAACCCTTCATCAAAGGTGGTATTTTCCATTCAAGAGTATGACATTTAGGTTTTGTAAAATGAATCCTGTGTGCTGTTTCCTTTTCACTAGTTTATGCAGAACATGAACCTTCCGATGTTTAGTGACTTTCACAGAGAATTAATATTCCGATACAACAAATGTGCTTGATTCTCTTGTATTATGTAATTGATAATTAACAAATGTTGTATCTTAAACCTCTGAAAAATCTGCATATTGGCAGAAATCAATCCCCATAAAGGATTAATAATACCGGCGGCTCCCAAGCCAACCCTTATTCCAATAGATCTACCATAGGAGGAGCACCTAAATGCTAGGCATGCCCCCAAGTCTACTTTTAATTGCTGATAGGGCTAGCCACAGTAGTGCGATTTTTGTGTGATTTTGCTGGCGTTGCCCATGCCAATTTTTTAACATTATATTAAAATAGCAGAAATGCACCGAATTGTGCAATGCTCGGGCGCATAGACTTTGCGCATGCCATTTTCAATTTGGAAAGCGGGCATTCTGCCATTATAGCCTCAAAAGGTGGAATCGACAACGCAAAACCTATGCATCGCAGTGTAGCCTTGCCACTAAACTCTATGATTGAAGTTATTCTGATATCCAACCCACTCTGTTAGCTACTCACCCCGCTCCAAGAAGGCCAATGGAAGGCCACCCCACTTTATGCTGAGGGTCATGCAGGGCATGGTATTAAGGGCATGCTCGGCCTCAATGGACAAATTTTACCCTGCACTTCCTGAATGAGGATATTTGACCATGAAGTTGCTGGATCTCTTTACCCTGTGTACCTGGGCGGGATTCTTGCCCTTTACAAAATTTGATTTCACAATAAAACCCAACATCATGGCTAAACTTTGCACTTAACAATCTTGGATATGTCTGTGATCCATGTTTCCCTTTCCTCACTAAACCAAATAGTTAATGTTATGTGGACACCCTTACTGGGTTTTTATACAGGTGTGATTATATCAGATATTATAAGGCTTGGTGTAGAATATTTGGCTTGATATGCAATTATTGGTACACCCCCTCGAAAAATGAAACACATTAAATTGTCCTGCAGAGGTGAGGTGCCGTTGAGACACAGCCCTGAAAGCTCTACGGGGAAAAATCACGAACTCGATCAGAGATTATAAATGAATTTAAAAACTTACGGGAAAGAAAGCAACAGGTGAGACTACCTTTGTCAATAAAATTAGTCCCATTTGTTAAGGGAATACAGGTATTGTTGCCATAATACAGGAACAGAGGGCCTATATTTATAAAGTTGCAGTATCGCTAACTTTCGTTCTCGTTTGCAATTAAACAATACGATTGTGGTCTAAAATACTGATCACCAATCGTACAATATGATCACAACATCGGAATGTACGATTAGCTATACAATACCAACAGGGATCCAAACCCCTAAGGATTTTAAAAAACCCAAAGCAAGGTGTTAAATGTGAATGAAAGCTTAAAAGGAGGCGCATGCAGTTGTTTACCCAAATGTCTCCAAAATTCCTCTGGCCCTGGTTCTAAGGACAGAAATGTGTGCGTTAAGTTCCTGTACAGAGATAATAGGGACTGGTTCTTCAGGGCGGCATTAAAGGAAATGTCCACCGTAACATACAAAAATGCCCGTAATTCCAAATTCTATTGTTCCAGTTATTACATGCATTTGTACCCAGATATTCATAATAAGTTATCTTCCGTTCATTGAAAGGTATTCCACCTCCCTCCTTACTCAGTAAGCTCTTGAGCAGAGGAGGCAGGAGGGGAAACAGCAGTAAATCATTGGTTGCGGATGTCCAGCATTCAAAGTCTTGAATGACTGATGGAGGGAGGAGACAGCTTCACTCTGCAGATGTATGCAATACTAAACTTAAATATCTCGTTAAGTCTAATAATGTCCTGAATATAGCATTTGTGAGCAGGAACACATGTGACCAGTTTTCGGTTTTAAATCTGTGCTGAAGGGCGCGAAAATCATCATTGAAATTACAGATTTACAGGGAAAAGACCTGTCACTCAAAAACACATTATAATATGTTACCCATTCCTGAACTTATTACTAGGAGTTTGGGCTGCCTGCCACCACACTTTCCTGTAACAATTAAGAGGGGATCAACAGAAAGAAGGAAGGGAGGGGGAGAGTGTGTTACAGAGCAGTGCCACATGGTGAGCCGTGTCCATGCAGACCCACAAAGTAGTCACAGACACTACAAAAGGCAGTGAGTAAGGGAGGGAATATGGAGTGACTACTTAACATTAATAATTTAGTGGCAAAGCAGCTCAAGTAAATATGTGAGTTATGGCCATTTTAATTCTTTCAAGTTTTGTAGTTTCAGCTAATGTTGTTTGAGTGAGTGACCATTTAAGGGTAAACATGCCCTTTAAGCTTGGAAGCTTTGTAGAATGGAGTAAAGACTACACACATTAGACAATATCTAGTTGGAATGGGATTCCAGAGCGTTCAAATGAACATATAATAATTAATGTGCACCACGTATGGGGTTGCGGGCACTTGAGATCAAAATTACCAAAAAAAAAGGGCAGAGGAGCCAAATATAGCCTTGCAACTACAAAAAGGGTGATTGTTAAATTACGATGGTTATTGTTAATAACGCTTTGTAAATTTACAATAACGTGATCATGATTTACGATCCCCACAGAAAAACCGTGCGGTAGTTTACTAGCACATGCTATACTACAACTGAACTTTCGTTAATTGAAGGGGAAGTCAGTGGAAATTATCAATATTTGTAAAATTGGTAGTTTGTGTACATGCGTTCTTTAATAATTTCTTTAATTTTGAAAAATCAGTTGATTTATACACTTTGCGGTCCCTGCTGTTGACCTAGTGAGCTGCCATTTCAGGTTCCAACGCGGTCCTTCTTCTTCCCAAGATGCACAGTTACATTGTAAACGTCCTAACAAGTTATTTGTACTGATTGGCTGTTGGATGGATCAAACATGCTCAGATCTTCTACTGAGCAACTGAATCAACCCAGGGACTGGGTCAAGGGCAAGAACATAATGGTCTTTTTAAATAGGGGGTCCTGCCAAACAGGAGTTAGTTTTGGTGCATTTAGTTATACGAGACAAAATATGATGGGACGGGTAGGTCATTGGGGTTAAAAAATACTTAGCCAATTTTTTCTGAAAAAGCATATGTTATTTTCACTGACTTCCCTTTACTGATGTTAGGCATTAAATGTACGGTCACGGTCGGACATGATCGATACCGCGTGTTTCAAATTGGGCCCCATAAAACTCTCAGTCTTCCACTTCCATGACAATGGGGAAGGGAAACATAATGAGCCATATCCTAAGAAATAGTGGATTGCAAGTGGGATTGCAGTGGAAAGAGGAGGTTAGTGATCAGCAGTTGTACACTATGTAGTTGATTAGGATTGGTATGCAGGCATCTGGCCTGCAAAGATATTGGCAGTGTTATAAAACGTAATAAATGAGCGGGGAGAAATTAGACGTATTGAAAGAACTGCAAAGACCTGTTCCTGGACTACGGTAGTTACTTACTTGTTTATACTGAACACCACATAGGCAATATAAAAATGCATTTAATAGCTATAAAAAATGGCTTCATCCTTTAATAGCATTTCTTATAAAGTTATTTATGGACTATTGTTTTTTTAACAGGAAAAATTTCAGTCAGTGACCGGGCGGATACTGCAGTTGAGAATGTTTGCACTAACTCTCCATGGCGGGACACTGCGTCCTAGACTGTAACAGCTGAATCCGAAGGAGCATGATTACCTTTCATGCTTTGAAGATTTACAAATTGAGCAACCCATAAAAGAAGTAAGAATTTGTGTTTTTTTTTGTTTGACTAAGACTTTACATTTGTTTGAGGGAATAACATATTAAGGGCATTCATAATTGAAGATATTATCAATATAGGCACATGCTTGGAGGTTTAATTAAAGGACAAGTGTAGTACTGTTGTTGCTCCAAACTTACCTTTTACCACAGGACAGGGGACTTACAATGGGAAATTATTATTTATTATTCCCCTCTCTCCTCTTCAGTCATTTCAGCCCTACCTCTCTTTAACTTGTCCCTCTCTTACTGGTATTTACCTCTTCATTTAAACATTGCCGTGGTATCCCCTATCTAAAAAAAAAACCCTCAATCGTTGCTCTTTCCAACTACCAGCCTGTCTCCCTTTCCATCTGCTTCCAACACTACGGGAAAGACATGTCTATCTGACACTGGTCAGTCACCTGTCTGCTAACTCTCTCTTTGGACCACTTCCATGTCAGGCTTCCATCCTGAACCACTCACGGAAAAATGCCCTCACTAAAAGTGACCCATGATCACTTAGTGCTAAATCTAAAGGCTCACTACTCTTTTGCTCATTCTTCTTGACCTGTCCTCTGCTTTTGATACTGTCATCACCCTCTACTCTTCAGATCCTGGCCCCTCTTGGGTACCAAGACCATTGCACTTCTTGGCTATCCATCCTATCTCTCTGGTAGGACCTAGTGTTTTCCACTATGAAATAATCTCCACCTTCTCCTGTGGGGGTCCCGCACGGCTCAGTACTTGGTCCTCTTCTTTTCTCACTCTCTCCATCAGGCTTGGACCAACTCATAATTCCTTTTGGTTTCCGTATCACTGTATTGCGGATATGATACCAATTTACATCTCTGCCCGATCCGCCCTACACTGACATCCCATGTCCACGACTGCCTTAGTGCCCATCTCTGCCTTTATGTCCTCCCGCCTTACTCAAACTCAACATGGACAGGAATGAACTTGTCCATTGTCCACCTCATGATCTGTTCCCCCTCCTGTCTTACTATTAATATTAACAATTACACCTAATCCAATCTCCTCATGTCCGTTGCCTGGAATAACGCTAGATCCGGATCTTTCCTTCAAACACCATGTCAATTCACTTGACCAATTCCTGTCGGCTCCAACTCAAAAACATCTCCCGCATTTGCCCTCCTCTCGAATGAAGCTACAAAATCAGTCCATGCGCCTAATATATCCCGGCTTAGACTACTGCAACACACTCGTGTGTGGTTTACCAAAAAACCGCACCTGGCACGCTTCAATCAATCCCACATGCTGCCGACTCATTATTTCTGTTTCTGCTTCTCTATAGACTCTCACTGTGTCACTCCCTCCAAGGTTGACCATCATGCATAGGATTTTAAGTTCAAGTGGCTTACACTATCTTAAAGCCACTATCAGCACAGCCCATCATATATCTCAGGGCTATCCACCGATATCGTACCAGCGCAAACAATCCTCTTATCCACCCTTGTCACCCTTCCCATGCCTGTATTAAGGACTTTCTTATTGTTGCCCCTCTGCCCTCTGGAACTCCCTTCCTCAGTCTGTCCATCCACTTCACCGTCCCTTACTTACTTTCAAACGGAACCTTAAAACCCCAATTTTCAAGCAAGCATATAACCATGGCCAGGACATTACCCCCCTTTACTACCCAATATTGATCCAACCGCTTTTCCACACTGCCAAGGCTATTTACAGCCCTACCAATTCCCAAAACCTGATGTCTCACCTCTAGAATGTTAGCTCTTTGGGCAGGGTCCTCTCTCTTATTGGATTACGATTGCTGCCTAATACAATGCGGGTATTGCATCACTCTGTTTACTTATATGGTATTACCGGTGTATGTAATATGTACGACTTTGTATAACATTTATTACCCTGTATGTAATATTGACTATATAATTGTAAAGTGCACAGAAGAGTTTGGCGATATGTAAATTCCATATAATCATAATAGGTCATCTTTAAAACAGTAAAACAATAAATTAAAGGCTCTGTAAAAAAAAACAATAAAAAAACAAACAACAACAAAAAAAATTATTAACATGAGATTTATAGTGAAAAAACACTTGGTGTGTATAGAGAACAAAAGTGTTGAGTTCCGCCTAAACCTACTCAGTTGATTCAGAATTTTTCGAGTATACTTTAGTACAGAATTTTCGGATTTTTGCTGAAAGTTGTTGAAAAATCCTTCAGATTTTGAATATTCAAAAAAACTGGCAGATCAAATTGATGAAAACTAGGTTTGTTTCCAATCTGGGATTCATACTTAGTATGTAAAGTTAATTTTTTAAAAACCCTTCGGATTGGATAGAACCTCCTAATTAGTTATGACTGAAGATGCTCTCTCTCGATGAGGGCTATTGTAAAGGGTATCTCCACCCTTATAGAAACTTTTTCTGTACTGTAGGGCCACCCAAATCCACCCCAACGCCAGGTTTTAGATTGTGAAAAAAAAATCAGAACGTTACTTACATGCCTAGTTCTCAAAGCTCAGATCTTGCTTCTGCTTGCCGGAAACTTGCAAGCAGGGGCCAGAATGTCTGATGGCTTGTGCTGAACACGGGGGACCAAAAAGCGATTGTAAAGTACAGTTATGATCTTTTTTATAACTATCAAACAGCGAGTTGTGGTGGTATAGGTTCCCTACACTACAGAAATTATTTCAAAGGTAGAAAATATGTTAGAGGACAGAAACAGAGGACCCGGCAATATTGTCTTCGCGATACAGATATGCTCTCATCCTGTCGTACACTACTCTGAATATTGTCTCCGATACACTCCTACAGCTTAGGGGCCATGGGAGGTTACATTTTGTTTTTGGGTGTGGCCTGCCCATGTAAGAGTACCTGACTTGTAATTTCAACAAAATAGTTGAGTTTACATAAATATTTCTCTGTGAGATGTTCTCCATCAGGTTTAGATGATTATCAATATACAAAGTGGGGAGCCCCACACCCAAAAGTTAAAGCAAAAAAAAAAAAAGGATCCTTACCCAATTTATTTCAGGACATCCACCTTTTATTTCTTTCCCCTTTTTTTTTCTTCAACAAGGTGGCGCTCCTACTTTGTATATGCCTACACTCTTGTGACGTGGCAGGACTCTGGACGCCAGCACCTCACTGGAATTACAACTAGCACCATGCAGTGTTAGGTAACTGGCGCTATCCCTCACTGATATTCTTAAAGGGTAAGTGTTTTTATTCCAAACACTCCCCTTTCATATAATAAAAATTAATGCAATGATTTGTTGTGCTGTATTCTAGATGGCCCTATTGTTTCCTTTAAAACTAGTGCAGCCACGTGTGTTGAAAGACATTGCTACGATACAAAGGCTGTATTTGGAGATAATATTTAAACATATGACAAAGATCACTCATGTACACTTGTCTTTGAATGGGTTGTTGACTGGAATGAACTGTTCATTAAACACTGTAGAGAGATTTTTCCACGTGATATTAGATACCAGACAGAAACATTAACTTAATTTTGAATCCTAGGGATGTGTAATATAGCACCTGTTTTCTTTTTTTCCATAAACTTCTCCTTTAAGGGTAGACTTGGTCTCCATAAGTGCTACTCTGTTTACAGAGCTTCACACATCAAACATTATAGGAGATGTCTGTAGCTTTTTGGGTTCTTAAGTTATAGGATTCTAATTTTCTATCCCTGGTCCTTTCTGACTGAGTTCAATGACAGCCATGTGATGTTCTGGTTCATAAGCCTAAACCCCCCCACAAAAATCAATCTTTCTGAAGCAGTTTACAGACCTGCAAACCATTCTCTGTCCTCTATCTTTGGACACCTAGGGTAAGAAAAAGTTTTTATTTTCAGGCTTTGTGCTATTTTAAAAATAATTTAGAAGTTTGGTGGCAGGGCTGATGATGTTTCTGTCCCCCCCCCCCCACCTTGGCATGCTCCACCTGTAAACTTGTATGCAGACCCCTAAAATTCTGGTGAACTGTCTCAGTTCCCTTAAATGAAGGGAACCTATTTCCATTTCAAATATCTGCAAGATAACATAGGTGAGGCTCCCATTGGTTTATATTATAAAACCCAGTTATATTACTCACTGCCTGTAATTGGTTTTAATGCGGGTTTGGAATTACGTGTTTTACCATTAGTGCATTGGTACCATCCTTGGATCATTTGCATACCAGGCAAACACAGCAAGTTGCGTAATACAGGGCGGTTATCGTAATGTTTGAAATTTAAACCGGCATGATATTCTGTGACGATCGTGTAATCTACGTTGGTCGTGGATCTGCCGATCGTCTATGTGTAGATTTCCGATAGTGATTGTGAATTACCGATTGCGAAAAAAACACTGTTAAAGCATGGTATTGGTGAAAATATAAAATGACCCATCGTTTTTCTTGCATTTTATTGTAACTTAACTCCTGCAGTATTTATTAATGTGTAATATCTTGTTTTGCTTAATACTCCTACATTAATAACTTTACTAGCATAAAGCATTGGAGAAATGTGTAATTGTCACGGATTTACTTCACGACTAATTTTCCATTGAGGAGTTCCGGCGAACATGAGATTTTCAGCCTCTCACCGCAAATCAGAATAGATGATTCAGCAATTGATGATCTGGCTCGCACATTGTTCCAATAAGATGGCCAGATTGACTTTAAATGATTCTTAGAAGCCTTTCGCGTTGTCAGAAGTGTTGATAGCAAAGATAAGAAAAGAAACGAAAGGGTTTAATTTTCTACATCTGAGTCTCTTGGAGCTGGGATATTCTACATTACCAAGATCACTATGCAGACAAGTTTGATTCTTGGGTGTGGTTAAGGACCTCATTGGTAATCCTTGATGGTTCTGAGTCCAAAGAGCAACTGTGAGTCAGTTACTGACAGCTCAATGGAATTCAATATGCAAGATACACCAGGCAATTGCATTGTTGTAGAGAAGCAGAATCTGAAATAAGAGCATGTTTATGTAGATTACAACATCCTGTTCAATGGAGAATTCAAATTGTATTGATGTTAATACAATTGTTCACTTGGTAACATCATGGGCATTTACACGTGTTTAGTGGTTACATGACCATCTTGAATAAAATGTGCTTGACAACATGAAAAAGTCGTTGAGAAAATTTTTCTGGGTTTTTAAATACTTCCACCATTGAAAACACACTTAAAGTGTTTAGGATAATGTATTATAGTTCACAGCCCTGCCACTACTGTATGTTAGTTGTCTACACAGTCATTCTAATAAACTTCAGTTATCTACGTACCTGCAGAATTAATGTGATGTGTGTGTATGTAACTTGTATTGGTGTATCTTCACTTGTACTAAATACACTGGTACAAAAGGGCCCAGGGTTCCCCCAAGTAACTTTTAAATTCTGGTTTTCTAACACCCACAAGCTAAAGGGCTAGAAATTCCTCTGTTCCGTTTGTAAGCCTTTAGTTTTTAATTATATTCAACAGTAGCACATAGAGAGTACAGTTAAAAAGCCATATTTGCCTTTGAAATTTATTTCGAAAGAGCCATGGCGCTGATCGGTGAATCTCTGAAATAAAAGTGTTCTTAAGTCCCCTGTCACTGGATAAATATGTTGGGCAAGTATCCAGGCAGGAAAGGAACTTGTATCTATTAATTGTTTGACTCTGGATGGTCTTATTTTGCCACTAAATTATCTAGCACTGAAAGAATTTGAACATGGGTTTTCCTAGGGTTTTGACACCTGAAACAACTTTTAAATGCAGCCTATCAGCAGATAGAGGGCGGCATGTGAAGCGGGCATGGTTCATTCGGGAACATGTGGCGTGGCTTGTGGAGGTGGGTGTGGTTGGGCAGTGTGAACTAACACGTGACTGGGTGAACTGGAGGGCTGACCTTCACACTGATTGGTGGACTGATGCTGAAATGTATACTAGTGGTTTTCAAATCAACCAAAGCCCAGAAGTATAGAGATATGATTTAATTGATTATGTTATAATAATTTATATGAGGTGATATGACATAACTTGATATCATTGATATATAGATATATGTTTCTGATATAACAACATGCTATGTGTAGTAGTCGAGTTGCACATTAAAATGGAACCTTTCAGTATAATGTATTTTTAACTATGCAAATGTGGCAAAGTCAGGGTCCATTAAACAAATGGAAAATTGTGAAGATTGTCAGTTTTGTCTATTTGTGTAAAAGAGACATTGCTGATAAATTGTGAACTGGCAAAACGTCCTTAGGGCTTCCTTTACCTGTACATTTACTTTAACTCTTTAATCCTAAACTTTTCTACTAGTTCCCGCTATTGTAAGAATGATTTTTGTAACCCTATAATATATAAATATATATAAATATTTATATACAATAGCATTACAAATAATATGCTCATGTTCAAAAAATTGGGACCAACACACATCGTCCCGGAGCAACCTGCACCGCACATGTTGTATGTCTGGCCATGCCAGCCTGACAATCAACACCGTGTATGACGCTTTGTCAGGCAAAATGTCTGATTTAGTGGGACTCATTAATGACCTGTCTGCGGAATCGGGAATGAGCCCAGACCTTGTTTGGTCAGGGCTCATTTTCATATCACCGGGCCAGATCATCAATGAGGAAAAAAAAAAAAAAACAAAAACCACAAATGACATTTGCTCAACAAAACGCCCGTTCACGGCATGATTTTGGCACCATGGCTATGCCATGTTGCGGTTGTGGGTAGCGCCCCCGGGATCAACTTTATCAACGGCATTATGGAGCAATTATGTCTTTGCGCCCTTACTGATCTTGTAGCCCCGCCCTCTTCACAAAACCAAATCCCAGACAAGAACCATAACTATGATCAATTCACCTTGAAGTCATTTTCCTCTTATATCACGCCTTATTTTTATTTTTTGCACTAATTATTCCGCGCTTATAACACTTCCTATGTTTTGTCTCACTGTAGGGAAAATTGAAATTTAAACAGCGTTCCTTCACTTATTTTGATACAAACATTAATGCATGAGTATGGAAACCTTGTGTCGGTTCAGGGGGATTGATAATAATTTACATAATGGTATTTTTTAATTGATGACAAAATAAAAAAACTTTCTAACCAAGAATCTTGTTATTTTGTGAAAACGAAAAAGGATATTAGTGTCTATGTACATAGAAGGAAAGCATTACATCTCTCTGTCGCTACAATCTCTGCAAATAAGTGGGTTCCTAAGTGAACATTACCATAGGGAATTGCAGTCACAGTAACATGAAAGGCTTAACATGGAGATTTCAGGTAACTGTGTTGTAATGGTTTTTAAAACTGATAATACAGTGACCAAGCAGGCCTGTGGCAAACACCACCTTTTTATTACAGAGGGAATTTCTTGGGCAATCTATGCCCTCTAAACCCTCACTGGACTGTTGGAAGTTCTTTGGAATAATAACGTATATGGAGTCTATGTCCTAGCAGAGGAGAACTAATTGCAGAAGTTTATGTGTGTATTTGATATTATTTAGCTTAGAAGAAATGTTCAGCTGTGAGCAGACACTGAGAACAATTTGTGCAGCAACGTTAAATCTCCAACATTGCTGGTAGTAGCCAACCAATATTTTCTTTTTTTTTCTTTCAAACTACAGTGGGACTTACATGTGGACATAATCCTCGAACTGCTTCCCGTATCACCTTATTTTTGTAGGGACATGACAATCCAAACTTGTCAAATTTTGTTCATTTTGTTGAATTTGCCATATGTTGCGCTGAAATACCAGTCCCATTATTGTAAGTGCAGCAACTTCAAGTGTGAAGTTTTTTTCAATTTATGTCATCTAACCAGCTTGCGTGGTATATCTGTTGGTATGTATCATCTAGATCAAACTGGACTTAAAGTTCAGTTCTTGAGACTTTTCGCTAGTCTATCCGACTGGCTTTCTCAATTCAGAAGACGTTGTGCAGAATCTGCTGGCAATGATGTACCATGGAAATCCCAATTGAAGCTATGAGCCAGGTGTTAGGGCCCTTCAGCATGCAAGGTGATGCCATTATGCTAAGAGGTGTATCGAAACACGCCAGGGTAAGGTGTCAAAACAGATGTACATGGCAGACAGGTTGGTGTGGAACCAACCCAAACTTTATCAGACGTTGGTTTCTTTATTTTTAAATAAATGGGGTCCTTGAACCCTCTCTTTAACCAGTCCTGTTCCTTTCCAGATGTTTGACTAGTGAATCTTCAAAGGTATGTTTTCTTTTTCCTTAAAGGGCAACTGTGGTCTCAAAATAAGTTAGAGTGTAAATGAAACCTGCAGTATTTTCTTTAAAATGATCTGATATCACAAATCTCTAGCTGCAGCCTGTGAGACATTACATTGGGGTGAAGTTCAATCACTGCTTCGTATGTTGCGTGAGATCACCTGACCTCTGGCCCGCCTGTCTGCCCCGGGGGAGAACACATGCTCAGTTCTGACTTAATGCTAGGGAAATCAGGAAGTTGACATGGAGGAACACAATTGACATTGAGAGAGGAGCTTATTAAGCAGGCTTGAGGCTGGGTCACATGACTACAAGCTGGTCACATGGCTGAAAACAGTGAAGTTTTCAAGCAGGAGTAATATTGGCTGAACCTTTTCAGCATATACATTCTCACAAATTTATAAGAGATGTAGATGTAGGTTTATTTTGAAGGTGTGAATGGAAGGCTTTTTTTATATAATTCTGATAGTTGTGGAAGAATTCAAGCCATAGTTACCCTTTAAGATGCAGGGATTGGGGATGGGTACGGTACACACTGTAACGTAAAAGGCCAATCCCTTCGGGGCCCCAAAAACATTCAGCTGATTGAAGTAGTGCGCAAGTGATAATTTTCCATTGCCCTATATATATGTATAGGAGCGGATAAGCCACACTGGAACCCGAACGATTTTAACAAGTATAGGGAGAATTCATGTCTTGTGTTGCCATGTTCTGAGTGCGCGAGATGGAATCTGTCAATCTGCTGTAAATGTGTTTGTACCCAGCTTAAAAAACCAATGCTTCATCTGCAAGATGTGAAAAAAGGAAAATAGAGTAAATGTCCTTTGAGCCTGGTGACATTCCTACAAACGAACTGGAAAATCTCAACCGCCGCACCCAAATCCAAGTATGACAATTATGTGTAACTGTTTATAACAGTGCTTTAGCAGTATATTTGACTAACCTGCCTTGTACCTTAAAACAAGATTTTCACTGGTATATTACCCACCCCTCAGGTTACCATTTATCACTGTGGTTCTCAGGAATGAAGGGAGGGTAACATTTGTTCTTCATTAGCAGTGTGTATAGATTCACGATATCACAAACTATCAGGGTCAAATGGGCTTACGGAGCCTTACTAAGCTATAACAATCACCGAGAAGAATTAGACCACCAGACCCTGGATCTGGCTGTTATGAGTAAAGCTTTGGTTACATATCTTTTAACTATTGCTGACAGCAAGTCTGGTGTAACCTGAATCACATCATTAGGGAGCATCTACTTCTTCCTACTAATGGGCGTGTGGTTTGGCCGAGGCTAGTAAAGTGTATGTTAATTGTACTATTGCCTGTTGTACATTATGTGTGAAAATGTTTTTAAAAGAGTAATAAAGCTTAATTATATAAATCAGTAAGTAGTGAAACAATTGATCCAACACAGTTAAGTTTTAGATTTTAGCTAAATTACCATTTTATTGGCTGCGCCAGGTTCTCTTTTCATGCTTCCTTCTCTTTTAGAATCCCAGGTAATCCATGAGGTGAATAAAAGTTTTTGTTTAGAAACAGAAGAGGCTAAAAAAGTGCCCATCTATTGAGAAAGTTCTCTCACAACCTTTTAAAAGAAGACAAAATTTTTATACTCACCTCCCCCTCATTCTTTCCTCCATAGTTGCTAGTACACAAGGTTGAGACCTAACACTAGCCCTTAACCCTGATTCTTCCTAACTCCAGCAAACACTCACACAAAGTTCTCCTCTGTGATCCACTTCCCACTCTCATCTCTTCCCAGTAATGACTATCGCGATGCCCAAAGACACGCTCTGCAAAGGGGCACTTTTTCCCTTTTGGCTCTGACAGGGGACTGTGGAAGAAGAGAGGAATGGAAGCGCCAAGCCACAAAGGTACACGTGTTTCTTGTCCTGTGTTACTATGAGCTATGCGATTTCAGGGGGAATAGTGTGAGTAGAATTTTCCTTTAAACTAGATGATGTTTCTAGCTGTTGTCATCTAAAGTTTCTACTGTGGTCTCTGTGATGGACATTTGCTATCAGCTTTTGTATAAGCCCCACCCCAAAAATAGCTCAAATATTTTTTGAAGCTATTTACAGGCTTACTCATCAATATTTGTGCTTTCCTCCTGCCTTTCAGGCTTGTGGCAGCTTTAAAGATAAAGAGATGTGGGTCACAAATTCTCTAATATATACCTCAGTAGTTCATGCAGCATGGTCCAACAGTTCTCCATTATAACTAGCAGTCCATGCAGCCATGGTCCATATTCTCCATTATATTACCTTGGTAGTCCAATCACGCATGTGTCAATTATTTCCATAATTAACCCTTAGCAATTCCATGCCGGCATGGTCCATATTTCCATAATACACACGCATCTATGCAGCATGGTCCATATTCTCCATATATATTACCTAGCAGTCCCATCAGCAGGTCGCAATTCCTATAATTACCTGGAGTCCATGCAGGCATGGTCTATATTCTCAACTATAAACCTTCAACAATTATGCACGCATGGTCCATAATTTCCCCATATATTACCTCAACAATCCTGCAGCATGGCCCGTATTCTCTATAATATTACCTTGGGCAAGTCATGCAGCATAGTCATATTCTCCATTATTACTCTTGGCAGTCCATGCAGCAGCATAGTCCATATTCTCCATATATTACCTTGATAGTCCATGCAACTAAGTCCATCATATTCTCCATATTACTACTACCTCGGCAGTCCATGCAGCATGGTCCATATTCTCAATATAATATCCCTCAGCAATCCAGCCGCATGGTCCATATTCTCCATATATTTCTTGGCAGAGTCCATTGCAGCATGGTCCATAATTCTTTATATCTTACCTCAGTCAATCCATTCCGCATGGTCCATATTTCCATATCATTACCTCAGCATCCATGCAGCATGGTCATATTCTCCATATATTTCTCTTGGCAGTCCATCACACCTGGTCCTATTCTCTATATATTACCTCAGCAATCCCATGCAGCATGCGTCATTTTTCTCCTTATTACCTCAACAATCCATGCAAGCATGGTCCATTTCTCCAGATATTACCCATGGCAGTCCATGCAGCAGGTCCAATTCTCCCTATATTACTTGGCATTGCAGCTGTCCATATCCCTATAGATTCTTTTTGGCAGCATGCATGGTCCCTATTCTCCATGATATACCTGGCAGCTCCAGCAGCCATGGTCCAATATCTCCATATATTACCCAGGCAAGTCCTGCAATGGCCATAGCCAACCATGCGTCAGCCTAGGTCTTATTCTCCATATATACCTATGCAGTCCATGCAGCATGGCCATATTTCTCCATAATAAACATCACAACAATCCATGCAGGACATGTCCCATATTCTCTACTATTAACCTCAACATCCAATGCAGCATGGCTCCATTTCTCCATATATTACCTTGGAAAGTCCATAGCAGCATGGTTCCTATTCTCTGTAGTATTCCCATTGGCAAGTTATAAGACATAGTCCATATTCCCATATAGTACCTGGCAGATCCATGCGCATGGGTCCCCATATTCTCCATATATTTTACTTGGCAGTCCAGGCAGCATTCGTCGCATATCTCCAGTATATTACCTTGGCAGTCCATGCAGCCAGTGGTCCAATTCTCCTATAGTACCTTGGCGTCCAGTGCCCGCATCGACGAACATTATGCTCCATAATCAATTAACACAATCTTGCAGATACCTAATGTTATTACCCTGGCATTATCTATCTCATCAAGATTTGTCACTTTTGTTTCAGGCATCTCAGAACCTGTGTGTTTGGGGACTGAGGTCAGCTGGGATAATGGAAGAACTTTTTCCGCTTTGGTGGGATTCATGCAAACCTTTGTTGTGTACCAGGGTTTAAGTTCGTAATTGGACATTCTAACAGATTCTACGCCCTGTGTTAAAGGGCAGTGGAGAAAGCAATTTCCTGTTGTGTAGGTCAGTAATTAGGATTAAAAATTGGAAAATACATCCTTGTATTCTATATTATAAATGCACCTATAGTGCACAGATAACCCATACAACCCAGAAGTTAACCTTACAGTTTTTTTTCAATTTAGGTTCCCATTCAGTAGTTCAATTTAATCTCTGGTTAAAAAGTATTATCTGTTCAATCAACCCATGGCTTAAATAAAAAGGGAGTATGCAATAAATATCAAGACAGAAGAAAAACATAACTGAAACCTTTATCTACAAGTTATAATAGCTAAGTTTGCTCTACCTGATTCTCAGTTCTACAACCAACAACCATCCATCCCTTTTAATGAACCCCTATGGAAATATTGGACAAAGTCCTAAAGCCCTGAGTTTCGCAGCTGGAATTTAATGAAATTAAAGGGAAATGAAAATGTTAATTTTTGTAAATGTGTACAAAGCACTGTCCTGTTTTCCAACCTCTCTAACATCCCCCCTATTGTCAATGCACAGAAATCAGATGATTTTTCTTAATTAATGTATATCAGTATATCAGCTTGAATGGAAATAGGCAGTATCAAGCTGGTTAACCAGCGGATAGAATTCCCAAGGCCTTATACTGTAATTGACCATCTCTTTTTCATTTATACAAAATATCTGGGTTAAAATGAATAAGTGCTGTACAAAGGGGTCACAGAATGGGCTAATATTTCACAGACAATACCACCCTTAGTCTGAAAATTCCACAGGATACATTTCATGTATTTCAAATAGGAAAACAACCCCATTACCACTAAATTGGGCAATATCTAAATACCCTCCATACCTTAATAACTTATATATCGTCCATACCCATAAAAACGAATATATTCCTCCATAACCTATAACTAAATATATCCTGTGTACCCCTAATAACTAATATATATCTTCCACAATATGTACCCATCAATAATACTCTCTAATAACTTATCCTGCCTAATAATAGATCCAATAAACATATCACCAACATATCCCCTACATAAACTAAATATAGATCCTCCTACCCTATACACTAAATATACCGCGAGACCAACGTAAGAATACATACCCAGACTAATACTCCTCCCTAGACCCTAAACGTAAGAGTAGTATCCCCAATACTAGTAACAAGGATAGTACCTCCGACCCGAGAATACGAAGAGTATATCCGCCCAACCCTATAACTGAAGTAATAGTCCGTCCAGAACCCGTAATACGAATGAGATTCCCAGACCCGAATAATATTACCTGGGACCAAACTATAAGTTCCCAGTACCAGACAAGATCCCATACCTACACTAATACGCTCCAACCCGGAAACTAAATAGAGTCCCCATACCCAATAACTAAGTAGTATATCCTCCAGACCCTAATAACGAAAAGACCTCCAGACCAGAACGAAGATATAGCCCAAGACCCTAATAACGAAGAGAAGTTCCGGGTGTACCCTAAGTAACGAATAGTAGATCCCCAAGCCCGTAGAACTAATATAGTCCATGCCCAAGATACCTCCGACTAAACTGAAGTAGGTAGTCACCCAAACTTCCGAACGTCAAGTATAGAGAAACGTTTTACCTCAGACCCAATAACAATGAATTCTATCCCTAACATATACCAGAGCTAGAGCATGGACCGATAGGAATGTAGAGAGCCATCCGAAGAACGAAACGTCAGCCCGAAGTAAACGAAAGTAGCGGGACATCCGAAGGTGCCGCGAAGTACCGGAAACGAAGAAACCGCATAAGTAACGAAAGCCGCCAACCTATAACAAAAGCGCATATACAACGATAGGCCGAGTACCGATAATAACGAAGAGTAAGGCCTCCAACCCCACGAACGAAGTAGTACCGCCAGACCCGTAAGAAACAATAGTAGTACGCTAACCAGATAACCGCAAACGAAGTAACGTAAGTAGAGCCTGGTACCGAGCTAGAGTAGAGCCTCATCAAGTATACGAGGCTCGCCACCCTCAAGATACAAAACCGCCGACCCTAAGTAACGTTAAGGAGGCCACATCAATAGAGCACGGGAGAGCGGACCAAATAGACCCAGACGCGATAAGCGACCCGTATAACATTAAGCTAGACCGGTAACATATGCCATGCCGGAATATCTACCTCCATACCCTAATATACTAATAATAAATAATACCCATACGTATTCTCATACCAATATATCCTGGTGTACCCATCACTTATAACCTCCATACCTATACTAATATATTCCTCCATACCCCTAAATATATAACCTAATACTATATATCCTCCAACCCTAAAACGTATATTAAACCTCATAATACCCTAATAATAATCCTGCCTCCTAAATAAGTCCATCTACCCTAGATACTAATATCCTCGATACTAAACCGATAGTAGACTCGCGCAACCCGAATAACACAAGTAGTCCGCCATACCCGAAATACTAACAAGAGGTCCGCCAACCCGTAATAACGAATATATAGTCCTGCCAGTACCTAGTACAAAGAGAGAGCCGTCCAGTACAACCATACAATATAGGTACCTCCAGACCCGGGTAAGAACAAGTATACTCCCCATACTCCATAGACATAGAGAGTCCTCCAGACCAATACGTAAGTATATAGTCCGCTCAATACCCTATAACGTAATTATAGTCCGCCAGACCCAATACGAAAGTAGAGCAGCCAACCCTAGGTAACTATAATACGAGTCCCATACCCTAAGAAACTATAATCCGCCAGACCCGGGTAGAACGTAATAATGTGTATTACCCAAGTCAAATATCCGCCATACCTAACGTAAGTATAGACCTCCATACCCTATAACTCAATAGATCCCCATACCCTAAATAACGTAAAGGAGCCTCCAACCCTGAAATACGAAGTAGACCGCCAAGCTTAACGTAATAGATATCCGTCCAACCCAAACAAGATAGTACCTCCTACCTAGCCTTAACCTCAGCAACGAATAGTAGACCTACGCCCAATAAAGCCCCCCGATACCCTTAGAAAACGAAAGTATACGTCCAACCCGAGAAGCAGATTAGTAGTCCTCCCGGAATACCACGAGAAACGAAGATATAACCTCCAGACCCTAAGACTACAAAGTAACCCCATACCCGAATGAACGTAATAGATCTCCAGTCCCAAAACTAAGAGACAGCCGTCCAAGTACCGTAAAACAAGTAAGCCTCCAGTTTATTCAGTAACACGAGAGAGCCGCCAGACCCAGACGAAAGAAGCCGCAAGACCCTGATATAATAAGTATGAGAGCCGCCTACCCGTATCAACTAAATATACCTCATACCAAAACAATATACCGCAACCCAAAAATAATATAGATCCTCAAATCTCTAAAAACTAATATACCCCATTTATAGAAACTACTATCCTCCAAACCAAGAAGTATATATTTTTCATATCCTAATAATTAATATATACTGTACTCCATACCCTAATAATAATATATCCTCCATACTCCAATGTTTTTTTTTACTATACGATTCTTTACGAGATTTTTGTGTGCAGGCACCATTAATGCTATTGAACAAAGAAACATTGAAATTTCTTAAAACCCTGTTAGATAATGGTACAATCAACTGAAATTTCCAAGAAAAGAATTGACTTAATTTAATGAACCAATTTTCTGATTGAATAGGAATATTTGATTCATGTATGGCTAGCTTAATGGTATCTCCACCGGAGAAATTGACTTTGGATATATTTAGTATAGTATAGTATGTATTTGGTTGATAAAGACATAGTCCATCCAGTCAACCCTTCTAGCAAATATCCTCATTCCCTGCCTAAAGTTTAATCAAGAGGAAGGTGAAAACCCCCACCAAATTTATGAAGGGGAACAAAATTCCTTCTGACTCCAAGTGGCAATCGGAAATTTCCCTGGATAACTCTTTATGTACTTATGTATCATACCGTAACTTGCAACACTCATCCAGTTTTTTTTAAAACTGACCAATGAACCTGCCACAAACATCCACTGGAAGGACAGTTCCATAGCTTTAACTGTCTCACAGTGAAAAACCCTTTCCTGAACTTGAAGCCTAAACCATTTTTCCTCAAGTCTAAGGGATGTCCACGTGTTCTCTGACATGCTCTATGGTGAACAATGCCCCAGATAGTTTATTGTATGGCCGTTATTACTGTATTATACCCAGTAATATATCCCAACACAACGTACATTAATTGTAACTTTCCAGTCTCTCTTCATATCAAGCTCCCCCAATCCCCTTATTAATTCAGTTGCCTTCTCTGAACCCTTTCCATTCAAAGATGTCCTTTTTTGTACACAGGTTCCAAAATTCGCACTGCAATTCCAAATAGCCTACAATGCTTTGTAAAGAGGAAGAATACATTTTCCTCCCTTGATCCATACCTCTCTTTTTATAATGCTGTCTCTGGCTGTTGCCGACTGGCAAGGCTTGCTACCTTTTAAGTTTGTGATCCACCAAAACTCGAAGATCCCTTTCCAACCGGGATTCACTTAAAACAGAGCATTATGTATAAGCAGCACAAGGTTATGTCAAAATCATCTTACATTTCTCAACATTGAATCTCATCTGCCACTTAGCAGCCCAAGTGACAAATCTATCTAGATCCCCTGCAACGATTTGCACTCCTCTGAAGTTTTAATGGTCGACAAGTTTTGTGTTGTCAGCAAAACAAAGAAACCTTGTGACAATACCCACTTCCAAATTATTAAAGATTAAATAGAAGGGCCCAACACCAGAACCCCGTGGCACCCCAGATTAGACTTTAGTCCATAATGATGAAGCCCCATAACAACTAAATCAGGGGGGTCTTAGGATTTGCCACACTGAGCCAAACTTTGATTGCCGCCTCGCGCTGCGCCAGCGGAGCAAAGTGGTCGTTGGGGCTTGTGTGTGGGTGTGGCTTGTCAGTGGGAGTGCGGTAGCCATTTTTTCATTTTGAATTTGGCACCATTTATTTGTACATTTCTTTAAATAGACAATATCCAAACCATAATAACAGAAAGAATAAACAATTTTGCCCAAATAATGCACCACATCAAGTTCCTTTTAATAGGGCCTAACTACCTAACTAGCCTAACCTAACAAATTCTAAAACTATCTAACCATATGAAATGTTTTTACAATATCCAACACATGTACAGTGAGAAGACTGTAAAGGTCCATACATGAGAACAGACTTAAAGGTCCATACAGTGAGAACAGATGGATAAAGGTCCCATCAGGAGAACGACGTAAGGTCCCAACAGTGAGAAAGACTAGACGTAACACTAAGGCCTACAGTGAACAGACGGTAAAGGTCTCATACAGTGAGGAACAGATGGAAAAGGTCCATCATGAGAACAGACGGTAAAGGTCCACATACATGAGAACAGAAGTAAAGGTCCCATACACTGAGAACAGACAGTAAAGTCCCATACAGTGAGAACAGCAGTAATCCCATACAATGATTGAACAGTAAGGTCCATACAGGAGAACAGACAGTAAGTCCCATACAGTGAGAAGGACAGTAAAGGTCCATACTGATGCAGACAGTAAAGGTCCATACATGAGAAAAACAGACAGTTAAAGGTCCCATACAGTGAAACAGACAGTAAGGTCCCATACAATGATTGCAGACGTAAAGTCCCATACGTGAGACAGACAGAAGTCCCCATACGTAGAAGATGGAAAGGTCCCATACAGTAGAAAAGACAGTAAGGTCCCATACAGTGAGAACAGATGGTAAAGGTCCCATACAGTGAGAAAAAAAGACGGTAAAGTCTCCATACAGTGAGAACAGACGTAAGGTCCCTACAGTGAGAACAGACGGTAAAGGTCCATACAGTGAGAACAGACAGAGTGGATAAAGGTCCCATACAGTGAGACAGACAGAAAGGCCATACAGTGAGAACAGACGTAAAGGTCCCATAAGTGAGAACAGACAGTAAAGTCCCATCAGTGAGAACAGACAGTAAAGGTCCCATACAGTGGAACAGACAGTAAAGGTCCCATTACAAGATTGCATGACAGTAAACGGTCCCATACAGTGAGAACAGACAGTAAAGGTCCAATTAAGTGAGAACAGACAGTAAAGGTCCATTACATGATTGCAGACAGTAAAGGTCCCATACAGTGAGAACAGACAGTAAAGGTCCCATACAGTGAGAACAGACAGTAAAGGTCCATACCCAAGATTGCAGACAGTAAAGGTCCGCATTACAGTGAGAAACAGACAGGTAAAGGTCCCATACAGTGAGAAACTGACAGTAAGGTCCCATACAATGATTGCAGACAGTAAAGGTCCCTAAATATCTATCCTCTATTCTCTCACATTCTCTCTCACACACCCTTTCTCTCAACATACTGGTACATACACCCTCTCTCACATACAATGGTTGGCACCAAATCTGGTAAAATACGTTGGCAAGTAAACTACTATAAATGTGTTGGCCACCCAGGACTCATAAATGTGCACACAGATATAGTTAAAATCTGCAGCAACAAACTCTGTAAAGGGATGGCACCCCTAGATGCTAATAAATGGATGGCACACAGATACTGGTAAAATCATTGGCAAAAACCTGATAAAGGATGGTCACCAGACACTAATAAATGGATGCACACAGGTATGGTAAAATCATTGGCACAAACTCTGAAAGGGATGGCACCCAGACGCTAAAAATGGAAGGAACACACAGATATGGGTGAATCATTGGCCCCAAACTCTGAAGAGTGGGGCACCAGACTCTAATAAATGGTTGGCACCCAATCTGGTAAAACCATTTGCACAAACTATAATAAATAGTTGTCACACAGATACAGGTAAAATCATTGGCAAAAACTTTGATAATGGTTAGCACACATACACACCACTTTCTGTCGCTGGAAAGATCGATACACTTACAGCCAGGTCCTAGAGTGCGCCTCCGCGCCGCATCAGACAGCACCAGGTTTGTAGAGCGCCCGCAGTGGACGGCCCTAGAGAGTGACGTCAGACGTCATATGTGATGACGTCAGCGTCACATGAGTACATGGGCATACGCGAAAGTAGATTCACATGGGTACATTAGCAAGAGGGCCCTGCTTGTTACCAGTATTACTGAGATACATTAGGTAGGGGAAAAAGTCAGAGGGTAACTTCCATTTAAAGACATGTGTTGTGTGTGGTCCATGGTGTTTATGTGTATGTCCATGTGGTCCCCCATGTGTTGTGTATCTATTTCTCCCCCCACTCCAATCTAACTAGCAAAGGCAGCAGTGATTAAAAAAAAAAAAAAAAATCTGCAGTAAGACCGGACCTTTCCTTTTCCTTTAAAAAAGAGCAGCCAGGATACACCCTCTCTTACAATACTGTTATACACACTCTCTCCAATAGCCAACATACAACACTCTCTCTCCCATACTGTACATTCACACCCTCTCACACATACTGTACTAACTCTCTCACACATACTGTCACATACCACACTCTCCCCAACTGTACATACACATCTCTCACACACTATGTCATACACACTCTCTCCACATAATGTACATACACACACTCTCACACATACTGTACATACACACACTCTCACACATTGACCTGATATTACACTCTCCATACTGTAATACACACTCCTCTAACACATACTGTAATACACTCTCTTACACATACGTATACACATTACTACCATACTGTCTCATCCACACCTCTCCATACTGACATACACCCTCACACACGTACTAATTTCACTACTTACATTACTACTCACTCTGTCCCTCCCATACTGTAAATACACACTCTCTCACAATCTACTGTATATACACTCTCCCATACTGTAACATACCACACTCTCTCACTTATGTACGTACACAATCTCTACACAGACTGTTTAACACTCCTCCCATACTGTCTCTACACACTTCTCACTACCGTACATACATACCCACCTCTCCATACTGTACATACCACACTCTCTCACATACTGTCGCCACCTCGACACTACATACACACCCTCCACATCTGTACTCACACACTACTGTCTACCTCTCACACATATTGTACATACCACACTCACACATACTGTACATACACACTCACACATACTGTACATAAACTCTCTTCCCATATGTACATTACACACGTCTCACATATGTAATAACTCTAACACTACTGTAATACACACTCTCTCCAATTATGTACATACCTCTTCACACATACTGTACATACACACTCAACAACTGTACATACCCTGGGGGGGTGGTACAGGGGAGGACAGTATATGACCCCTAGAATTACTCAGGGGAGGGAGCCTCGTGTTCTTCAGACTTGCACTCCATAGCATACTGGGAATTGTAGTCCCATCTGGGACTACCGTTTTACCCATGATCCTCCCCAGATACAATCATCCTCCAGTGTAGGGGGCCCAGCCCAAGTTGACCCCATAACAACTTCCCCGTCACCTTCCTTCCCCAGCCCGATGGAAACACGCAGCAGGCAGGCCATGGCCACGGTGGGCAGACTAAGAGCAGCAGGGAGCAGAAGCGATCCGGACTGTTTGTTTCTCATCTCACACAAGGCAGAGGCAGTCCGGACCAGTGCGTGCGGGCCGGGCACGGGCACTTACAAAGTTACAGGCGATGATTGAAGTAGTTTTACTTAGTGGATGTCGGGCCAGCGCTGCGGGCGCACATTGAAGGGTCCTTAAGGAAGCTCGCCTCTCACATGCGGCGCTTCCTCCCTCTCACCCGGCGCCGGCCCTAGTAGATCGTTTTTTGTTTTTTTTTTTTAAACTTTGAGATGCCGCTTTTGAGCCACAGAGACAAAGTGCCGCTCTGCTACTTTGTCTCAATGTGGCTCATTAGCAAGACGGCCCTGCAACTACTCTCTGCATCCTATTCATTAAAGGGGAACTGTGGTCTTCCATTTTGTATGTGCCTTATGGAAGCAGCCATTGATCCCCTGATCATCTGACCGCTGCCTTGGTTTAGGGTTGGAGCATGCTCACTGCTGTGTTTTGCTGGGAAATTCTAATTAACATACCAGAAATGCCAAAATCAATAATTCCCCAGAAGTCTCTTTTCCCTTTTGCATAATGAGCAAGGGAGTTGTGGGGAAAACTCTCCCTAACTCGCTTGAACTCCTTGTAATCATTTTTTCAAAGCCCAGAATGAATAAAAGTTATGTTTACACATAAATACTAAATATATATATAGGCAGTGGGATGCAATATATTTGATGGTTTATAATATATATATATAAAAGGAATTTGACCAGAAAAAAAAGAAAAATCAGTTTTCTCATTCATTAATTAAAAAAATGTAAGATAAAAGATTTTTGATGAGGAGCCTGCCTCTAAAATAACATAAATAGAGAAATCCAGCTTTGTTGGGGATATTTTAATACTTATTACCAAATAATGAGGCTCACAGGCTCACCAGAAGCTGAAGGGAGCTCGTTTGAGCCTACCCAGCCAGATTATACTAGACCAACAGTCAACTGTTGTAGCCTTTATGCCTAAATACAAGACTACAACTTATCAGTATAGCTGCTAAGCCAAACTAGGCTGCAATTGAGCTCTCTTGCATTTTATAGTGTCTCCCAAACACACCTTTAAAATCTGATTGTCTGATTTAAATCTTGAATTGATTGGATCTTGGGTATTGGACCAATCCTATACCCCACCCCTAAATCTGATTGGTCCAATATCCTCGATCCAATCAGATTCAGATTTAAATTAGACCAATTAGATTTTAAAGGTGTGTTATGGGAGACACTATAAAATGCAAGAGATCTGAATTGCAGCCTAGTGTTGGATTAGCTGCTGTACTGATAAGTTGTAGTTAGGCACAAGGGCTATAAAAGATAGCTGTTTAGAACTAGTTACACCTGGCTGGGTAGGCTCCATGAGTACCTTCAGCCCTGGTGAACCTTAGATTCTCTGTATTTGGTGACACGTATTAAAACAGCACTACTGCCATGTAGTTCTCTATTTACGTTATATTAGAGAAGGGCTAAAAATATTTTTTTCTATCATTTTTTTATGTTGGCCAGAAATCTGATTTTTTTTTTCTTCACAACATACCTTCTAAAATAGTTCAAATATATACAGGCATATTTTATAAAAGCAATCAAATATTAGTGCATACCCATGCCTTTATTTAGTTTTGGTATGCATGTGTTAAACATATAGGTTTATTCATTCTGGGCTTTGAAAAATAAGATTTACAAGGAGGTCAAGAGTTAGGGACAGTTTTCCCACAACTCCCTTGTTCATTATGCAAATAAGGGAAAAGAGACTTCTGGGGAATTATAATTTGATTTGCATTCTGGTATGTTAAATAGAATTTCCAGCAGGAAAAGACAGCAGTGAGCATGCTCCAACCCTAAACCAAGGCAGCGGTCAGATGATCAGGTGATCAATGGCTGCCTCCATAAGGCACATACAAAATGGAAGACCACAGTTCCCCTTTAACATTAAGGGTTTACATTCAAAGGACACCATAAATGTATTAAATAATGTATCACAGTGGGATTGTGTAATATGAAGCATCCAAAGCTATTATGTGTGTGGGGCTGATACAAGGGGAGATTTTTGGTGGTGCCTGATTGGCGTCTGATGATTTTTCTTGATAATTTTGATCAGACGGAGATTGGAAGGAAAACTAGCAGCCAACCAACTGTTCTATTTCCAGTCCAAATTAGTCATGTTGCATGATTGGATGTTCTGGTAAATGGCTGATCTAGCGTAATTCTTTTCAGCCTTTCAAACAAGCTAGAGATGTCTCTAGCTTCTCTAGATCTTAGTATAGGTGTATAGCCTTGTAAAATTACACTTTCACACAGCCCATTGTCTCTGTGACAGGCTTGTGACGCCCCAAAATAGAAATCTTTTTCTGAAGCTAGTTACAGAGCTGCACCATTCTTTGTCCATTGCTCTTTGTCCACATAAATATTGTCAGGCTATCTTTTTTTTTCAATTTCTGGTGATGTCACTGCTCACAGGAGGAAAACACCCTTTTATACTGCAGTAACTTTGGATAGACTACAGCAAATGCATTATCCTAGAGTCATTTTAAAGGTAGGCTTCGTTTGTGGACACAAAAAGTACCGCCAATAGTTTCAACCCAATCTACCAAAGAGCAAAGCCTACGGCTGACCATTCACTACTAGCAGTCGCTAGAAAAGTTCGCCACGGCCATTCATATGGTCCATCGGGACAACACAATAGACATAATTTTTCGACATAACCAAGATCGGTTGCAGCTGCCCGCAAATACACCATCAAATCTTGGTGATGACCATCTGATACACGTAATATGGTAGTCGGTCCCAAAAATTGGATGGTTTGTACCAGCCTGTCACTCACCAATCCCATTACTGATCATTCTCTATCGTTATCTTGGTTAAGCATATATTCACCTAGAATCGATCAAAATGTGGTTTTCTTTAATAAAACTAGGCTATTACTGTACAAAAATAAATGGAAAACACATAAACGAGAAAACAGACAAGTTATGGCATTACAAATAGAGATGGATCCGGGTCCAATACCCAAGATCCAATCAGATTCAAGATTTAAATCAGGCCAATCAGATTTTAAAGGTTTGTTTGGGAGACCACTATAAATGCAAGAGATCTAAATTGCAGCCTAGTTTGGCTTAGCAGCTATACTGATAGTTGTAGTCTGTATTTATTGGCATAAAGGCTCCAACAGTTGACTGTTGGTTCTAGTATATATATGTGGCTGGGTAGGCTCAACAAGCTCCCTTCAGCTCTGGTGAGCCTTAGATCCTCATTATTTGGTAATAAGTATTAAAAACAGCGCTGCTGCTGGATAATTCTCTATTTATGTTATTTTAGAGCAGGTCCTATCAAAAATTTTATATCTTACATTTTTTTTAATTAATGAACTAGAAAAACTGATTTTCTTTTTTTTCTGGTCAAATTCCTTTTTATTTTATATATATTATAAAAACTATCAAATATAGTGCATACCATGCCTATATATATTAGTATTTATGTGTAAACGTAGCTTTTATTACATTCTGGGCTTTGAAAAATAAGATTTACAAGGAGTCAAGCAAGTAGGGAGAGTTTTGCCCCACAAACTCCCTTGCTCATTATGCAAATAAGGGAAAACAGACTTCTGGGGAATTATAATTTGATTTGCATTTCTGGTATGTTAATTAGAATTTCCAGCAGAAAAGACAGCAGTGAGCATGCTCCAACCCTAAACCAAGGCAGCGGTCAGATGATCAGGTGATCAATGGCTGCCTCCATAAGGCACATACAAAATGGAAGACCACAGTTCCCCTTTAACCAATTTTCTATCCATGTACAAATGTGACTCCCCAGACCAACAGACCTTAGCTTATACATTAGTCGCCTATGGGGGACTGTATCAAAAGCCTTTGCAAATCCAAGTATACTACATCTACTGCTATGACAGAGTCTAAATTTTACTTACTTCCTCTAAAGCCAAGCAAGTTAGTTTGCACAAGATCTATTCCTCCTAAATCCATGCTGGTTACTACTTGTCAGTCGTGAAACATACTCTAGAAAATGTTCCCTATTAAAGGAGAACTGTTATCCCGTTTTTGTAAGTTGCACAAAATGTCTAATTGTTCCTTAACCCCCTGCAAAGCTTTCTAATGCTTTAAATATAAAAAAAATCAAAAACACATACTTTAAAATCGCCTTATAAAGTCCATACTTGGGCGCCGCCATCTTGGATTCCATCCCTTCCTGTTTCTGCCAAAAACTACAATCCCAGCATGCAATTTCCTGATGCTGGTGACATCACAAGCATTTTCTATGGCCGCTCGGCACTACAGGGGACGGATGCGGAGGCGTGGCCTAACAAACAGGCACGCCTCTGTTAGAGGAGGAAGGCGGGATCGGTAATACAAACTACCTTTATGAATGGATTTTTGTATATTATGTAATAAACGCTGTTGTTATATGTGCATGATGGTGCTGTGAGTGTGTGTGAATGTCGTTATATGTGCGTGGATTGGTGCTGTGAGTGGTGTGTTGAATGTCATTCTAAGTGCATAAAATGGTGTTGCGGATGCGTGCAAATGTCGTTCTATGTGCGTGAATGGCGTTGCGGATGCGTGCAAATATCGTTTTAGTGCGTGAATGGCGTGTGCGTGAATGGTGTTGCGGATGCGTGGCGAATGTTGTTTTAAAGGGAACTATAGTGTCCAAATTCAAACTTTTAAAAACCTCATACTATTAACTATACTTCATCCCATCATCAACGGATCTCCAAACGAGCGTCACGTTTTGCCCGATAAGTGCCCATTCACGGCACGATTATCGCCGACCTGCGATCACACGTGTGTATAGTAAGCAGGATACGCGTGTACTGGCAAATCAAGGAGAAAGTTCGAAGACATCTCTACCAGTACCCATTTGGATCTGGGATGTAAGGTAAGGATTTTATTACACTACAGAGTGGGGCCAGTAGTGGGGGGAATTATAGTGTGGGGGTGGACATGCCCTTTAATAAAGCCAATTAATCTTCAATAAACTCTCAGAAACTCGGTAATCAAAGAAAAAACTTTTTATCCCATCTCTCTCCACACACAGTATAAGCCATAAATGAAAGTTATATGGTAACAAAACTTTTATTGTACAGAAGCCTGACAGACAGATTCATGTAATTAGCAGGGCTGCATTATTGTAATTGATTTATACTGTGATCATTCTAACTCAGACTGGCTACAGGTGTTTTTACCTGATTAACCTGTTGGTCCTATATATGTTTTCAAAATACAACCCCACCATTCCCTGACTGCCCTCTGCTATTAGAGAGTATCTTTAGGTAAATGTGATAGATATAATTAACTACACCAACAATAACTTTGTTCAAAGACAGTGAATTTGATCAGGCATGGCAACTAAATTCTGAGAGAACTTTATAAAACTTTTTTTTTATACATTAGACACCAAACAATCATTTATGACATGGAGCAAAACAGAGAGCAGCCATACTGCAACTACCAGGCACCAAAACTATGCATTTAAAAAGCTCAGTTAGGCACCAAACATCTGATAGTGCTATGCTTGCAGAACAAACTAGTAGCTCTGCTACTAAAACAGAACTAGGACTTGCTGAAGGCCTCTGGCTGTTTTATATGTCTCCTTGGCACACCCCCAACATATGTTGGTCAATAATACAAGAGCCAATCAGATTAAGATTTGTTTTGGACCAATCAGATTTTGAGGGTGTGTTTATGAACCACTTTAAAACTTCATGAAACTCAAGAGAGCTAGTTTGTAATCAGCAGTCAACTAGCAGGTCTTGCCTTTGTATTTAGGTTAGAGATTTGCAAGTAAGGTGCAGGTAATTTAGTTGGACTACAGCAATGATAATCTTTTGCTCCTAGGTTTATAGTGTCATTGTGTAGCAGTCCATAAACGCACATAACATGTTGATATAAATGATAAAAATTGATTTTTGTTTGCAGAACCTTAGGTTGCTTTACTTTAATCAAATAGTCTGCAAAATTGTGAGCAAGCCTAATAAATATGCGTTGCACTACTAGTCCACCATTCCCTGACAAGCACTCTCAAACAGCATAGGGCAGTTAGGGTTGTACATGAAATCAGCGTCAAGGCTGTCAGAATCACTGCAGTATAAATACATCAGGTTGTAATTAACGCAGCCTGTTACTTACTTTAATTTATAAGTGTCCCCCATTTGAGATGATCTGATAACTAAAAATATCCACTAAAATTTATTGCTCTAGTGCCCAGAGCAGGGATTTCCAACCGTGGGCCTCCAGATGTTGGAAAACTACAACGCCCAGCATTCCTCGATTGCAGAAGAAACCAAGGTATTCTTGGTTTTCTTCTGCAATGGAGAATGCGGGCGTTGTAGTTTTAAAAAATCTGGAGGGCTGCAGGTTAGAAATCCCAGACCCGCTTGGATAGCCGGAAAAACCAACTTGGATACCGCATTATACAGAAAAATGGGATTGGATAATGCACGGGAATGGCGGCAACGAAAGAGTTAATATTATGTAACATAGTAACTCTTTCGTTGCCGCATTCCCGTGGCAGGACGCACATAAGTAAAAAGACCTTTCAAATGCAGCAAAAAAAAAGTTTTGCAAGCATTATGTACATTCTCTTAAAGGTAACAGGTATAAAAGGACAATCTATACTGAAACAATGGTTATCTTTAGATATCCAATCTGAAACTATCTTCTGCAGGTGCAGTTTTGCTATAACTGGAATGGACACAGTGTTCATGCAAATCATGTGAATTGCATGATGGGAAATTCCCTCTTCAATGCTGCCTCTTAGTAATTACTGAGCATGCTTGCCCTTATAGCTGTCGGCGACAGTGTGGTTGGGATCATGGGATTGGCAGGAACTGTGGAGCCATCCAGCCCCTTAACTATTTGTACGTCTTTTGCTGATTTGAGTAGTAGAATGAGACATTAGAATGAGTTAGAATGAGAACGGTGATTAATTGGTTATGACACTTTGGAGAGGGTAGTAGTAGAGAGGTGGTCAGGACTAGGTTTATACCAAACGGTAACTATGCCTTCTTACTAGACCAACTTGTTTTGGGACCACAGTTCTCCTTTAAACTTTCCAGGATCTTCACCCACCACTGAAGTTAAACTTACAGGCCTGTAATTACCCGGCTGTAAACGACTTCCCTTTTTGAATATTGGAATAACATCAGCCTTTTTCCAGTCCAGAGGCACACCACCGGACATGAGGGAATCTGCAAAAATAAGAAACAATGGCCTAGATAAAACTGAACTTAGCTCCCTAACTACCCGAGGACGTATTTTATCCGGTCCAGGAGATTTAATAATATTAACCTTATTTTGTTCTTTCTGTACCATATCCTTGGATTTCAGTTTTATTGAAGAACGGTAAAGGAGCTGTGTCTTACCTCCTGTTCTTTAATTAAAACCAGCAGGAGCCGTGAGAGGAAATACGGAACTTACCCGGTCTCCCGCTCCTCCGCTGTTGTTCTGACAAGTCCTGACACACTTTGTACTCTATGCGCATGCACATAGGCACTGTGGGATTAGAGTGGGAACAATGTGTGGGGTAGTGTGCCTGATAGGCGACGCTACCCGACTGATAGTCGGGAGACTCGCGGGCCGGCTCTTCTGACTTCGCGCGCCCATTCCCAGTAATACATTGCGTCAGGAACAGGCGCGCGCGTATGACGTCATACGCCGGTATAAAGAGGCGTAGGCGCGGTCGCTGGGCGCCATTTTAGTTCCAGCAGGCTTTCAGAACGTGCTTTCCCACCTGCCCGGCCCCTTCTCTCTTTGGTATTGTAAAAATGTTTGATATTACTTGTTATGTGGTTACCATAGCAACCACGGTTATACAAGCTTGCAGGGACCAGGGGGATTAAGGACTATGCAAATATATGCATATTATGCAAATAAAAAAGCTGTGGCCGTTTATTCACCCAACACTGGAGTCTGTCTCTTTATTAATTAAAAGGTATGGTAGCTGTCCGCTTGGGGGTGATAGGCCAGATTGCCACCAATTAATGTCACCAGCGCAAGAGTATCATCTTGTGCAATCAGTCTGTAAGTATTATGAAGTCACAATCAAGAAACCTTTTTAATCTTAAAACAAATTCATAGCAAAATGTTTTATATAATGATCATCTGATATTCTGCTATTAAACATCAATTTCCTCTTCTTGCAGCAAGGGGTTGCCAGCCTTTAGCAGGGCTAAAAAATGGAAGCGTTATATTAAGTCACAATGGAGCGGTTATTACATTTACATGCAACAAAGGTTTCAAGCTCTATGGATCGCCAATTATCTACTGCGATGGAAGGAAGTGGAATAGCACAAAACCTAGTTGCAGAGGTTAGATATCCACTTTGATTTCACTATTTTCATGGGCCATACAATTATATCAATAACAAATGTAGCTGGGTGGAGGCTGTCCTGACATAGTGGCAGGTTGGGTTTATTCAAAGAATATTTTATTGATACCCATGAGCCTGGGGTTCTGTAATCATCCACACAGGAAATCTCTATGTTATTATACAGAGCAAGGCTGCAATTAGATTAATAAAGGAGAATCCATCTCACTGACCCATAATATTCTGTGAAGCTCCTTACAAAAAGGGATTTATTTTGTAGAAATGATGACCGTATATGACATCCATATATCCAACTGACAGTTATTGAAACATTTAGAGAACGTCTGTTATTGTTATGATTGTATTGAAGCTATTCAAGTGGATGTCGTATATCGGGCTGATAACCTGAAAGTGTTTTTGAAAACCAGCTTTGTATTACAGCTGTTCTTGCTGAAAACCGCTCCAACCGTCTCCATCTACCATGTCTACCTTCTGTACCATAGATACACGGAATATCGAATATTAAAGGGGAACTGTGGTCTTCCATTTTGTATGTGCCTTATGGAGGCAGCCATTGATCACCTGATCATCTGACCGCTGCCTTGGTTTAGGGTTGGAGCATGCTCACTGCTGTCTTTTCTGCTGGGAAATTCTAATTAACATACCAGAAATGCAAAATCAAATTATAATTCCCCAGAAGTCTGTTTTCCCTTATTTGCATAATGAGCAAGGGAGTTGTGGGCAAAACTCTCCCTAACTTGCTTGACTCCTTGTAAATCTTATTTTTCAAAGCCCAGAATGAATAAAAGCTACGTTTACACATAAATACTAAATATATATAGGCAGTGGTATGCACTATATTTGATAGTTTTTATAAATATATATAAATAAAAAGGAATTTGACCAGAAAAAAAAGAAAATCAGTTTTCTAGTTCATTAATTAAAAAAATGTAAGATATAAAGATTTTTTGATAGGACCTGCTCTAAAATAACATAAATAGAGAATTATCCAGCAGCAGCGCTGTTTTAATACTTATTACCAAATAATGAGGATCTAAGGCTCACCAGAGCTGAAGGGAGCTTGTTGAGCCTACCCAGCCAGATATATACTAGACCAACAGTCAACTGTTGGAGCCTTTATGCCTAAATACAAGACTACAACTTATCAGTATAGCTGCTAAGCCAAACTAGGCTGCAATTTAGATCTCTTGCATTTTATAGTGTCTCCCAAACAAACCTTTAAAATCTGATTGGCCTGATTTAAATCTTGAATCTGATTGGATCTTGGGTATTGGACCCGGATCCCATCTCTATTTGTAATGCCATAACTTGTCTGTTTTCTCGTTTATGTGTTTTCCATTTATTTTTGTACAGTAATAGCCTAGTTTTATTAAAGAATACCAACATTTTGATCAGATTTATGGTGAATAATGCTTTAACCAAGATAACGATAGAGATAATGATCAGTAATGGGATTGTTGAGTGACAGGCTGGGTACAAACCATCCAATTTTTCGGACCGACTTACCAATATTACGTGTATCAGATGGTCATCACCAAGAATTGGATGGTGTATTTGCGGGCAGCTGCAACCGATCTTGGTATGTCGAAAAATTATGTCTGATTGTGTGGTTCCCGATGGACCATATGAATGGCCGTGGCGAACTTTTCTAGCGACTGCTAGTAGTGAATGGTCAGCCGTAGGCTTTTGCTATTTGGTAGATTGGGTTGAAATATTGGCGGTACTTTTTTGTCCACAAACGAAGCCTACCTTTAAAATGACTCTAGGATAATGCATTTAGCTGTAGTCTATCCAAAGTTACTGCAGTATAAAGGGTGTTTTCTCCTGTGAGCAGTGACATCACCAGAAATTGAAAAAAAAAGATAGCCTGACAATATTTTTAGGTGGACAAAGAGCAATGGACAAAGAATGGTTGCAGCTCTGTAACTAGCTTCAGAAAAGATTTCTATTTTGGGCGTCACAAGCCTGTCACAGAGACACTGGGCTGTGTGGAAAGTGTAATTTTACAAGGCTATACACCTATAACTTAAGATCTAGAGAAGCTAGAGACATCTCTAGGCTTGTTTGAAAGGCTGAAAAAGAATTACGCTAGATCAGCCATTTACCAGAACATCCAATCATGCAACATGACTAATTTGGACTGGAAATAGAACAGATTGGTTGGCTGCTAGTTTTCCTTCCAATCTCCGTCTGATCAAAATTATCAAAGAAAAATCATCAGACGACCAATCAGGCACCAAAAATCTGCCCCTGTGTATCAGCCCTCACACACATAATAGCTTTGGATGCTTCATATTACACAATCCCACTGTGATACATTATTTAATACATTTATGGTGTCCTTTGAATGTAAACCCTTAATGTTAAAGGGAAAAATGGGGTCTCCATGTTGTATTGTGCTATGGAGCAGCATTTTTTCTTTTTTTTGATCACCTGATCATCTGACCGCTGCCTTGGTTTAGGGTTGGAGCATGCTCACTGCTGTTTTCTGCTGGGAAATTCTAATTAACATACCAGAAATGCAAAATCAAATTATAATTCCCCAGAAGTCTCTTTTCCCTTATTTGATAATGACAAGGGAGTTGTGGGGAAACTGTCCCTAACTCGCTTGACTCCTTGTAAATCTTATTTTCAAAGCCCAGAATGAATAAACGCTATATGTTTACACATGCATACCAAAACTAAATAAAGGCAGTGGTATGCACTATATTTGATTGCTTTTATAAAATATGCCTGTATATATTTGAACTATTTTAGAAGGTATGTGTGAAGAAAAAAAAAATCAGATTTCTGGCCAACAAATAAAAAAAATGATAAGAAAAAAATATTTTTTAGCCCTTCTCTAATATAACATAAATAGAGAACTACATGGCAGTAGTGCTGTTTTAATAAGTGTCACCAAATACAGAGAATCTAAGGTTCACCAGGGCTGAAGGTAGCTCATGGAGCCTACCCAGCCAGGTGTATACTAGTCTAACAGCTATCTTTTATAGCCCTTGTGCCTAACTACAACTTATCAGTACAGCAGCTAATCCAACACTAGGCTGCAATTCAGATCTCTTGCATTTTATAGTGTCTCCCATACACACCTTTAAAATCTAATTGGTCTAATTTAAATCATGAATCTGATTGGATCGAGGATATTGGACCAATCAGATTTAGGGGTGGGGTATAGGATTGGTCCAATACCCAAGATCCAATAGACAGATATTAATTAATCAGACCAATCAGATTTTAAAGGTGTGTTTGGGAGACACTATAAAATGCAAGAGAGCTAAATTGCAGCCTAGTTTGGCTTAGCAGCTATACTGATAAGTGTAGTCTTGTATTTGGCATAAAGGCTACAACAGTTGACTGTTGGTCTAGTATATATCTGGCTGGGTAGGCTCAACGAGCTCCCTTCAGCTCTGGTGAGCCTTAGATCCTCATTATTTGGTAATAAGTATTAAAATATCCCCAACAGCTGGATAATTCTCTATTTATGTTATTTTAGAGCAGGCTCTATCAAAAAATCTTTATATCTTACATTTTTTTAATTAATGAATGAGAAAACTGATTTTCTTTTTTTTCTGGTCAAATTCCTTTTTATATATATATATTTATAAAATCCATCAAATATATTGCATACCACTGCCTATATATATATTTAGTATTTATGTGTAAACATAACTTTTATTCATTCTGGGCTTTGAAAAATAAGATTTACAAGGAGTCAAGCGAGTTAGGGAGAGTTTTCCCCACAACTCCCTTGCTCATTATGCAAATAAGGGAAAAGAGACTTCTGGGGAATTATAATTTGATTTTGCATTTCTGGTATGTTAATTAGAATTTCCCAGCAGAAAACACAGCAGTGAGCATGCTCCAACCCTAAACCAAGGCAGCGGTCAGATGATCAGGGGATCAATGGCTGCTTCCATAAGGCACATACAAAATGGAAGACCACAGTTCCCCTTTAAGCTTCCATAAGGCACATACAAAATGGAAGACCACAGTTCCCCTTTAATGGATCATGTTTAATTTAGAGGTTCTGTTGGTTAATAAACATTGTTTGTTTTTTTTAAATAGAATTTGACATGATGAGTATGGGCAAGCCACATATTTTTTTTAAATAGAATTTGACATGATGAGTATGGGCAAGCCACATATGAAACATCCTCCACATGGTTTCTTTAATAGTCCCCAAACTGGGATCCAGCACAACAGTACAAGAAGCGGGACACCTAACTTTATAATACCTATCGGTTCCAATACTGAACACATGAACATTTCTGTTGAGAATAATAACAGATACAGATATTTCTTAAATAAATCAAGTAATACCCATTTAAACACCCTTTCTTATAAAGCAGATAAGATAGAATATTCCATACCTCAACCAGAATTGCCCCATGTACCCACAAGCACTGCATACTTTGTTGGAGTCAGTCCATGGTCACCTGCCACTAACACCTCCAATGTAAATGTCACTGCCACAGTTCAACCACCTGGAGAATACTTTGTGGTCTCTGTAAATAACAGTAACATATCAGATTTATCCCCCCTGTATACTACAAACACAGCCCAACACGCACATAGCAAATTCATTTTAACAACTACACCTGGGATGGAGACATCTCCTTTAACACAATCCACACTCACAATATTCAAACTTATTAATTCAGTGATTCCAGATAAACAAGCAAATGAGAACAAACCATCCTTATATCGTTTATTTGAGAACTTTATTAATATAATAGCACAGACCATTACACCCGGTGTTACTGCTAATACAATCACTTTAGGGAACCAGGAACATCTTACGTCAGCAAACTCTTCCACATCAGAGAACATTACCCATAAAGTGCTTTTAAAGGAAATGGACCTGCCAGAGGGAATTAATCTTCCAACGAATGGTTACGGCCCAATGGGACTGACAACCACGGCTACACCTCTGTTAACCAGTCACATCAATTCTTCAGCAGTTTCTTCCACCATTTCCTTTAATGATTTAATGCAACAGCAAACAATAAAGACTTTAACAGACACAACAAAAACAAAACCAAACAGTGAAGTTGATCACGTGGAAGGGTCTCCAAACACATTAAGCCCAATGGGAATAACTAACTTAATTCAAAAGCTGTTGGTATCCACGATTAGAACTATTGCCAAGGAGAATGGCTCTGAACAATTTGTGACGGAAAGGACAACATCCATAAAACTAGGAAATGGACAAAGCTACAGAACCAAGGTTGTCTCTAAAGCTCCTACAATTGACTTAGCTAAAACCGGCACCACTTCGGCCAAAGTGGTCCATTATATCCAGGCTGGAAGTCTCAAGAAGAGTTTTAGAAGAAGACCCCATTGCACATACCCACCAGTTCCTACCCATGGCACCTTTAGATTCCTAACAGTAATGGATCCATACCCAAACCAGTATCAGTATTACATTCAGTACTCCTGTTACCCAGGATACACAATGTCACATGGGGACGTTTTCAGCTTCTGTTTGGAGAATGGGGTATGGACTGGAGTCACGCCTGTTTGTGAAGGTTTGTACACTGGGCTTTTGGACTGTTTCCTTGTTTTGGCTTGGGTACTTTTGTTTTTTAGTTTTAGTGGGGAATCATCTAAGGATGTGTACACACAGTCTGATATTTTGGCCTGATCGATCGCTGCAACAGATTTTGTTTGAAGATCATTTTTGATGCAATATTGGGGTTTTAAACATGATTGGTCAAACAATAATATCATTAAAACTGCACTATTTCACATCAGACAGAGTTTAGCGTTCAGTAGTCTATCTGATGTGTACACAAGGGGAATATAAATGCACAAAAATTCTGGGTGGGTATTGCCAAAAGAATAGCTATGGTAAGAATGTGTCATATTATTAAGGATAGTTCTATTATTAAAGGGTATGTACACTGTTTTTTTTTTTTAATATTGCCCATTACTGGAAACCATAGTTCTTCCTAACTATCACTGTACCATTCATTTGATGATCTGCCACTATTTCTTAAGATATACACATATACCTCAGTGTAAGGGCTACTACATAATCCTAATAGAAGTGTGTAAAGCACACTAGTACCTGCCCTAAGGCTACTGCATGTAGTAATTCAAAGATTAAGATTAGGAAGCATTTTTTTTTTTATTATAGTTTCCCTTTAAGGTTTATTATCAGCAAAGCCCATAATGAAACAATATAGGACTGTATAGAAATTCTGTCCAGTATCCATTTTTTGGCCAAGGCTACTGTTTGCACCGCTGCCTAAAACAAACATCGCCATCATAAATTTGCTCAATACCAGCGGTAAAATTTACGATCAATATAAAAATTCGTTATCGGACTTTCCACAAAGACATTATTTTCTTTGACTATATTTAAATATGTTATATTCTAAATTGTAGAGACACAAGCAGAATAGTTATTTTTAATTGGTAGTGTGTGGCATGACATCTCAGTGTGTGACATGATGTCTCAGTGTGTGGCATGATGTCTCAGTGTATGGCATGGTGAATAAGTGTGTTGCATGATGTCTCAGTGTGTTGCATGATGTCTCAGTGTATGGCATGATGTCTCAGTGTGTTGTATGATGTCTCAGTGTTTTTAGGTCGTAGGTGGGTGGTCCCTGTGTCTGGGGGGGTGGGGTTGTTGTTTGTGTTTATGACCAAAAAAAACTGTTTGGTCATGTGACCCCAAAATCTTGAAATATCCACATTTGATATCTGTTGTATTCAATTAGATCAACTGGACTTGAAATGAGTTCTTGAAGACGTTTCGCTAGTCACCCGACTGGTTTCTCAATTCAGAATGACTTGTACAAGAATCTGTGGCAATTATGTACCCTGGAAATCCCAATTAGCATATCACAGCCAGGTGTTAAGGGCGTGATTGATAGTGGCTAAGAGGTGTTATAGGAACGCCCAGGTAAGGTGTTAAAACAGCATTGTACCTGGCAGACAGTTGGTGTCGACCCCCCCCACCTCTATTTAGGCTTGGTTTCTTTATTTTCACATAAATGGCCTCCTTAACACCTCTCTTGAACCAGTCACGTTCCTTCGCCAGTATGTTAACATTACAATCTTCAAAGGTATGTCCTTTACACGGCATCTTAAGGATAAAGAACATACCTTTGAAGATTGTAATGTTAACATACTGGCGAAGGAACGTGACTGGTTCAAGAGAGGTGTTAAGGAGGCCATTTATGTGAAAATAAAGAAACCAAGCCTAAATAGAGGTGGGGGGGTTCGACACCAACTGTCTGCCATGTACAATGCTGTTTTAACACCTTACTCTGGGCGTCCTATAACACCTCTTAGCCACTATCTAATCACACCCTTAACACCTGGCTGTGATATGCTAATTGGGATTTTCCAGGGTACATAATTGCCACAGATTCTTGTACAAGTCATTCTGAATTGAGAAAGCCAGTCGGATGACTAGCGAAACGTCTTCAAGAACTAACCCCCCCCCATAAATGGCCTCCTTAACACCTCTCTTGAACCAGTCACGTTCCTAAGCCGTGTATCTGCATCTTAAGGGTAAAGGACATACCTTTGAAGATTGTAATGTTAACATACTGGCGAAGGAACGTGACTGGTTCAAGAGAGGTGTTAAGGAGGCCATTTATGTGAAAATAAAGAAACCAAGCCTAAATAGAGGTGGGGGGGGTTCGACACCAACTGTCTGCCATGTACAATGCTGTTTTAACACCTTACTCTGGGCGTTCCTATAACACCTCTTAGCCACTATCTAATCATGCCCTTAACACCTGGCTGTGATATGCTAATTGGGATTTTCCAGGGTACATAATTGCCACAGATTCTTGTACAAGTCATTCTGAATTGAGAAAGCCAGTCGGGTGACTAGCGAAACGTCTTCAAGAACTACATTTCAAGTCCAGTTGATCTAATTGAATACAACAGATATCAAATGTGGATATTTCAAGATTTTGGGGTCACATGACCAAAACAGTTTTTTTTGGTCATAAACACAAACAACAACCCCAACCCCCACACAGACACAGGTACACCCACCTACTGACCTACCCTTCTATTTCTGTGGCAGCTATAATTATCCTACAATCATCAAAAAAAGTTAGTTTTATGGTCATAAATGCAAAACAAATACCCCCCCAACCTGACACACATCTGCTTCCAGGCAACCATGCTTAATGGGTAACTATAGTCGAAAAAACATATTTCGACCAATAAAAAAAAACAGGGAGATTCAATAAAAGTTCTTTTCGTTAAATATGGTGCTAATTTTGCCCCAACAATCAGATCTTTAACATTTGAAAGCTAACATCTGTTGGGGCAAAATTAGCATAATTTTTAACGATAAGAAATTTTATTGAATCTCCCTGAAATTTTTTTTTACCAACCAACACGGGTACACATACCTACTGACCTACCCTTCCATTCCTGTGGCAACCATACTTAAAAGGGTAACAATAGTAAAAAAAAAAAAATGATGTCCTCTTTTATTGCCATTGCAAGATTGTTAAGTTGTTTAACCTGCAGCACAGACACACATTCCCTTCCAAAATTCAACCTTTCCCTTTCAAGTTTATGTTCTAAAACATTATTTAATATGCCAGTAATACAAAATAGGAATGATCCTTTAAATATCGTCTCTAAAATTGTCAAGATATTCAGTAAACACTTGAAATGCTGAGGTATAATTTTAAGCTATAAACTATAGTATATATAATGTATTACTAGGGTTCTTTTATATGCATTAGGTGAGATTGTGATAACTACTTATAGCATGAGTGTAAGGTTACTGACTATAAAAATGTATGTGTTCCACTTCTACTGAATATCACTGCAAACTGACTTAATGTTTCCATAGTACTTAGTGGGACTGGAAAAGTGTCTTGCCCCCAGGGTACCAGTGCTCTTGTATTTCTGCTATTGTGGTTAATGCAAGGAGAACTTGTATTCAGTTATATGTAAGGTGCACAGGTCCTTCCATCTCCTTCCAGAGTGAATCCACTTGAGCAGCTGCACTGATAGGATCCAAAGGTGTTGGTACAGTTGTGCTCACACAGGCGGACTTTATTGCTGCACTCGTTAATATCTTTATCCCAGGACAGAGAAAAGTATATTTAGTAATAAGGCAACAAGTTAACAAAAACAGTCAGATTTGTCATTTAAGGCTGAATCCAAACTAAAAAATATCTAGTTTGGGGGTAACCGATTGGACATAAAAGTGTATCTAAACTGAAAATAAAAAAGTAAATAAATAAATTGCTGATTACTAGAAAATATTATTTTTCCCAACTATTATAGCTGTCAATCAAGTGCCTCATTATCATGAACTATTTTTCTCTCTCCCAGTGAGGGTCCATAATGATTACTGAGTGTGCTTGCCCTTACAGATCAAGTCAGGTTTGATAAAGGAGGTATCAGTTAAAAGGAAAGGGGGGGCACTGATCCTGTGCATAACATATATTTAATTATAGATTCTCCACCCAGAAAAACAACTTTTCAAAAATGGATTCTATATTTCACTAGCTGCTATATAATCTATATAATCACTAGCTGCCATCTCCCAATTCAATTTACAAGGTGAGATCTTCCTGTGTTTATTATGCCCTGTACACACCTTTAAAGGGGAACTGTTGTCTTCCATTTTGTATGTGCCTTATGGAGGCAGCCATTGATCACCTGATCATCTGACCGCTGCCTTGGTTTAGGGTTGGAGCATGCTCACTGCTGTCTTTTCTGCTGGGAAATTCTAATTAACATACCAGAAATGCAAAATCAAATTATAATTCCCTAGAAGTCTCTTTTCCCTTATTTGCATAATGAGCAAGGGAGTTGTGGGGAAAACTCTCCCTAACTCGCTTGATTCCTTGTAAATCTTATTTTTCAAAGCCCAGAATGAATAAAAGCTATATGTTTACACATGATATATATATAGGCAGTGGTATGCAATATATTTGATTGATTTTATAAATATATATAAAGGAATTTGACCAGAAAAAAAAGAAAATCAGTTTTCTAGTTCATTAATTAAAAAAATGTAAGATACAAAGAGTTTTTGATAGGGCCTGCTTTAAAATAACATAAATAGAGAATTATCCAGCAGTAGGGCTGTTTTAATACTTATTACCAAATAATGAGGATCTAAGGATCACCAGAGCTGAAGGGAGCTCATTGAGCCAACCTAGCCAGGTATATACTAGACCAACAGCCAACTGTTGGAGCCTTTATGCCTAAATACAAGACTTCAACTTATCAGTATAACTGCTAAGCCAAACTAAGCTGCAATTTAGATGTCTTGCATTTTATAGTGTCTCCAAAACACACCTTTAAAATCTGATTGGCCTGATTTAAATCTTGAATCTGATTGGATCTTGGGTATTGGACTCAATCCTATACCCCACCCCTAAATCTGATTGGTCCAATACCCTCGATCCAATCAGATTCAAGATTTAAATTAGACCAATCAGATTTTAAAGGTGTGTATGGGAGACACTATAAAATGCAAGAGATCTGAATTGCAGCCTAGTGTTGGATTAGCTGCTGTACTGATAAGTTGTAGTTAGGCATAAGGGATACAAAAGATAGCTGTTAGATTAGTATACACCTGGCTGGGCAGGCTCCATTAGCTACCTTCAGCCCTGGTGAGCCTTAGATTCTCCGTATTTGTTGACAAGCATTAAAATGACACTGCTGCCATGTAGTTATTAGAGAAGGGCTAAAAAATATTTTTTTCTTATCAGTTGTTTAATTATGGGGCCAGAAATCTGATTTTTTTTTTTCCTGACAAATACCTTCTAAAATAGTTCAAATATACACAGACATATTTTATAAAAGCAATCAAATATAGTGCATACCACTGCCTTCATTTAGTTTTTGTATTCATGTGTAAACTTATAGCGTTTATTCATTCTGGGCTTTGAAAAATAAGATTTACAAGGAGTCAAGCGAGTTAGGGAGAGTTTTCCCCACAACTCCCTTGCTCATTATGCAAATAAGGGTAAAGAGACTTCTGGGGAATTATAATTTAATTTTGCATTTCTGGTATGTTAATTAGAATTTCCCATCAGTAAAGACAGCAGTAAAGGCGGCGGCCAGATGATCAGGTGATCAATGGCTGCCTCCATAAGGCACATACAAAATGGAAGACCACAGTTCCCCTTTAAATGCTTTATCCCAACCGACCTTTACAAAAATAGCCGCGGCCGACAGTTTAGCCAGGACCAACTGGCCGTGGTTTTCTGATGTGTGTGACCGCCCATTCGAATGAACAAACTTTCAGATGTGTTTGTCCAGCAGGGGGAGACAGAGCTGCAGGATTGTGTAACTAAACACAGGCAGATCTCCGCTTGTAAACTAAATTGGAAGATAGCAGCTAGCGATCCTACCTCCCATAGAATCCATTTTTGAAAAGTTTTTTTCTGGGTGGAATTACCCTTTAAGATGAGGCAAAGTAATTTTTTTTAAGTTTGCACACCCTTTAAAAAGTCAGGCAAAATACTGGTGCAAATGAAATACTGAATCCAACATTCCCTTATGCTAAATAGGTTAGCACGTCTAATAGCTTAGACTAAAAAGAATATCAAAAAGCTGCAAATGTTCGAATACATAGAGGAAGATCGATTATTTTTACGTCTTTAAAAAAGCCCAGTACGTTACAAGTTAGTGAACTGCTATGACAAGTACATATCTGATTGAGATGCTGTACACTTACCTCTACAAGTCCTGTTATCACTGAGCAGCTGGAAGCCTTGTCTACAGCTACAATCCACCTGTCCTTCACTGTGGGGTTTGCAGATCTGGGAGCAGCCACCATTGTTAATTGAACAGGGTTTCAGTTCTGTTTTATAAAAAAAAGTCTGTGAGTCATTATATGTATACAAATGTAAAAATGAAAAAGTATTTTCCTTTTATTGTACTGAACAAAAATTCTGCAGCACTTAACATTGGTTAATGCATTGACATGAGGTCCTGGCCTTATCATCAATGTCTGTTACACATGCATGAACTTAAAGGGGAACTGTGGTCTTCCATTTTGTTGTGCCTTATGGAGGCAGCCATTGATCACCTGATCATCTGGCCGCCGCCTTTACTGCTGTCTTTACTGATGGGAAATTCTAATTAACAACCAGAAATGCAAAATTAAATTAATTCCCCGAAAGTCTCTTACCCTTATTTGCATAATGAGCAGGGAGTGGTGGGGAAAACTCTCCCTAACTCGCTTGACTCCTTGTAAATCTTATTTTTCAAAGCCCAGAATGAATAAACGCTATAAGTTTACACATGAATACAAAAACTAAATGAAGGCAGTGGTATGCACTATATTTGATTGCTTTTATAAAATATGTCTGGTATATTTGACTATTTTAGAAGATTTGTCAGGAAAAAAAAAATCAGATTTCTGGCCCCATAATTAAACAACTGATAAAAAAAAAATATTTTTTAGCCCTTCTCTAATAACTACATGGCAGCAGTGTCATTTTAATGCTTGTCAACAAATACGAGAATCTAAGGCTCACCAGGGCTGAAGGTAGCTAATGGAGCCTGCCCAGCCAGGTGTATACTAATCTAACAGCTATCTTTTGTATCCCTTATGCCTAACTACAACTTATCAGTACAGCAGCTAATCCAACACTAGGCTGCAATTCAGATCTCTTGCATTTTATAGTGTCTCCCATACCAACCTTTAAAATCTGATTGGTCTAATTTAAATCTTGAATCTGATTGGATCGAGGGTATTGGACCAATCAGATTTAGGGGTGGGGTATAGGATTGGTCCAATACCCAAGATCCAATCAGATTCAAGATTTAAATCAGGCCAATCAGATTTTAAAGGTGTGTGGGGAGACACTATAAAATGCAAGACATCTAAATTGCAGCTTAGTTTGGCTTAGCAGTTATACTGATAAGTTGAAGTCTTGTATTTAGGCATAAGCCTCCAACAGTTGGCTGTTGTCTAGTATATACCTGGCTAGGTTGGCTCAATGAGCTCCCTTCACTCTGGTGATCCTTAATCCTCATTATTTGGTAATAAGTATTAAAACAGCCCTACTGCTGATATTCTCTATTTATGTTTTTTAAAGCAGGCCCTATCAAAAACTCTTTGTATCTTACATTTTTTTAATTAATGAACTAGAAAACTGATTTTCTTTTTTTTCTGGTCAAATTCCTTTATATATATTTATAAAATCAATCAAATAATTGCATACCACTGCCTATATATATATCATGTGTAAACATATAGCTTTTATTCATTCTGGGCTTTGAAAAATAAGATTTACAAGGAATCAAGCGAGTTAGGGAGAGTTTTCCCCACAACTCCCTTGCTCATTATGCAAATAAGGGAAAAGAGACTTCTAGGGAATTATAATTTGATTTTGCATTTCTGGTATGTTAATTAGAATTTCCCAGCAGAAAAGACAGCAGTGAGCATGCTCCAACCCTAAACCAAGGCAGCGGTCAGATGATCAGGTGATCAATGGCTGCCTCCATAAGGCACATACAAAATGGAAGACAACAGTTCCCCTTTAATATGTTTTAATGATAATGGGAAGAAATCCACAAATAAAAGAAGAACCAAACTCCTTGCAAATGTTCCCTGGGGTGAATTTGATTGTTGGGACACACTGAGACATCATACAACACACTGAGATGTCATGTGACACACTGAATCGTCATGTGACACACGGAGACATCATGTGACACACGGAGACATCATGCGACACACTGAGACATCATGTCAAACATTGAGACATCATGCAATGCCTTGAGACATGCGACACACTAAGACATCACGCAACACACTGAGACATCATACAACACACTGAGACATCATGCCATACACTGATGTCTCAGTGTATGGCATGATGGTCTCAGTGTGTTGCATGATGTCTCAGTGTATGGCGCATGCTGTCTCAGTGTGTTTGTATGATGTCTCAGTGTGTTAGGTGATGTCTTAGTGTGTGCATGTCTCAAGGCATTGCATGATGTGTGTCCAATGTTTGACATGATGTCTCCATGTGTCGCCCATGATGTCTCCTGTGGTCGCATGATGTCTCCGTGTGTCCACATGACTCCGTGTGTCACATGACGATTCAGTGTGTCACATGACATCTCAGTGTGTTGTATGATGTCTCAGTGTGCCCAACAATCAAATTCACCCCAGGGAACATTTGCAAGGAGTTTGGTTCTTCTTTTATTGTGGATTTCTTCCCATTATCATTAAAACATATTAAGTTCATGCATGTGTAACAGACATTGATGATAAGGCCAGGACCTCATGTCAATGCATTAACCAATGTTAAGTGCTGCAGAATTTTTGTTCAGTACAATAAAAGGAAAATACTTTTTCATTTTTACATTGTATACATATAATGACTCACAGACTTTTTTTTTATAAAACAGAACTGAAACCCTGTTCAATTAACAATGGTGGCTGCTCCAGATCTGCAAACCCCACAGTGAAGGACAGGTGGATTGTAGCTGTAGACAAGGCTTCCAGCTGCTCAGTAGTAACAGGACTTGTAGAGGTAGTGTACAGCATCTCAATCAGATATGTACTTGTCATAGCAGTTCACTAACCTTGTAACGTACTGGGTTTTTTTAAAGACGTAAAAATAATGATCTTCCTCTATGTATTTGAACATTTGCAGCTTTTTGATATTCTTTTTAGTCTAAGCTATTAGACGTGCTAACCTATTTAGCATAAGGGAATGTTGGATTCAGTATTTCATTTGCACCGTATTTGCCTGACTTTTAAAGGGTGTGCAAACTTAAAAAAATTACTTTGCTCATCTTAAAGGGTAATTCCACCCAGAAAAAAACTTTTCAAAAATGGATTCTATGGGAGGTAGATCGCTAGCTGCCTATCTTCCAATTTAGTTAACAAGGAGATCTGCCTGTGTTTAGTTACACAATCCTGCAGCTCTGTCTCCCCCTGCTGGACAAACACATCTGAAAGTTCGTTCATTCGAATGGGCGGTCACACACATCAGAAAACCACGGCCGTTGGTCCTGGCTAAACTGTCGGCCGCGGCTATTTTTGTAAGGTCGGTTGGGATAAGCATTTAAAGGGGAACGTGTGTCTTCCATTTGTATGTGCCTTATGGAGGCAGCCATTGATCACCTGATCATCTGGCCGCCGCCTTTACTGCTGTCTTTACTGATGGGAAATTCTAATAACTACCAGAAATGCAAAATTAAATTATAATTCCCCGAAGTCTTTACCCTTATTTGCATAATGAGCAAGGGAGTGTGGGGAAACTCTCCCTAACTCGCTTGACTCCTTGTAAATCTTATTTTTCAAAGCCCAGAAGAATAAAACGCTATAAGTTTACACATGAATACAAAAACTAAATGAAGGCAGTGGTATGCACTATATTTGATTGCTTTTATAAAATATGTCTGTGTATATTTGAACATTTTAGAAGGTATTGTCAGGAAAAAAAAAATCAGATTTCTGGCCCCATAATTAAACAATTGATAAGAAAAAAATATTTTTTAGCCCTTCTCTAATAACACATGGCAGCAGTGTCATTTTAATGCTTGTCAACAAATAGGAGAATCTAAGGCTCACCAGAGCTGAAGGTAGCAATGGAGCCTGCCCAGCCGGTGTATACTAATCTAACAGCTATCTTTTGTATCCCTATGCCTAACTACAACTATTCAGTACAGCAGCTAATCCAACACTAGGCTGCAATTCAGATCTCTTGCATTTTATAGTGTCTCCCATACACACCTTTAAAATCTGATTGGTCTAATTTAAATCTGAATCTGATTGGATAGGGGTATTGGACCAATCAGATTTAGGGGTGGGGTATAGGATTGGTCCAATACCCAAGATCCAATCAGATTCAAGATTTAAATCAGGCAATCAGATTTTAAAGGTGTGTTTTGGAGACACTATAAAATGCAAGACATCTAAATTGCAGCTAGTTTGGCTTAGCAGTTATACTGATAAGTTGAGTCTTGTATTTAGGCATAAAGGCTCCAACAGTTGGCTGTTGGTCTAGTATATACCTGGCTAGTTGGCTCAATGAGTCCCTTCAGCTCTGGTGATCCTTAGATCCTCATTATTTGGTAATAAGTATTAAACAGCCCTACTGCTGGATAATTCTCTATTTATGTTATTTTAAAGCAGGCCCTATCAAAAACTCTTTGTATCTTACATTTTTTTAATTAATGAACTAGAAAACTGATTTTCTTTTTTTTCTGGTCAAATTCCTTTATATATATTATAAAAATCAATCAAATATATTGCATACCACTGCCTAATATATATCATGTGTAAACATACGTAGCTTTTATTCATTCTGGCTTTAAAAATAAGATTTACAAGGAATCAAGCGAGTTAGGGAGAGTTTCCCCACAACTCCCTTGCTATTATGCAAATAAGGGAAAAGAGACTTCTCAGGAATTATAATTTGATTTTGCATTTCTGGTATGTTAATTAGAATTTCCCAGCAGAAAAGACAGAGTGACGAGATGCTCCAACCCTAAACCAAGGCAGCGGTCAGATGATCAGGTGATCAATGGCTGCCTCCATAAGGCACATACAAAATGGAAGACAACAGTTCCCCTTTAAAGGTGTGTACAGGGCATAATAAACACAGGAAGATCTCACTTGTAAATTGATTGGGAGATGGCAGCTAGTGATTATATAGATTATATAGCAGCTAGTGAAATATAGAATCCATTTTTGAAAAGTTGTTTTCTGGGTGGAGAATCTATAATTAAATATATGTTATGCACAGGATCAGTGCCCCACTTTCCTTTTAACTGATACCTCCTTTATCAAACCTGACTTGATCTGTAAGGGCAAGCACACTCAGTAATCATTATGGACCCTCACTGGGAGAGAGAAAAATAGTTCATGATAATGAGGCACTTGATTGACAGCTATAATAGTTGGGAAAAAAATATTTCTAGAATCAGCAATTTATTTATTTACTTTTTTATTTTCAGTTTAGATACACTTTTATGTCCAATCGGTTACCCCCAAACTAGATATTTTTAGTTTGGATTCAGCCTTAAATGACAAATCTGACTGTTTTTGTTAACTTGTTGCCTTATTACTAAATATACTTTCTCTGTCCTGGGATAAAGATATTAACGAGTGCAGCAATAAAGTCCGCCTGTGTGAGCACAACTGTACCAACACCTTTGGATCCTATCAGTGCAGCTGCTCAAGTGGATTCACTCTGGAAGGAGATGGAAGGACCTGTGCACCTTACATATAACTGAATACAGTTCTCCTTGCATTAACCACAATAGCAGAAATACAAGAGCACTGGTACCCTGGGGGCAAGACACTTTTCCAGTCCCACTAAGTACTATGGAAACATTAGTCAGTTTGCAGTGATATTCAGTAGAAGTGGAACACATACATTTTTATAGTCAGTAACCTTACACTCATGCTATAAGTAGTTATCAATCTCACCTAATGCATATAAAAGAACCCTAGTAATACATAATATACAGTTTATAGCTTAAATTATACCTCAGCATTTCAAGTGTTTACTGAATATCTTGACAATTTTAGAGACGATATTAAAGGATCATTCCTATTTGTATTACTGGCATATTAAATAATGTTTTAGAACATAAACTTGAAAGGGAAAGGTTGATTTTGGAAGGGAATGTGTGTCTGTGCTGCAGGTTAAACAACTTAACAATGGCAATAAAAGAGACATCATTTTTTTTTTTTTTACTATTGTTTACCCTTTTAAGTATGGTTGCCACAGGAATGGAAGGGTAGGTCAGTAGGTATGTGTACCCGTGTTGGTTGGAAAAAAAAATTTCAGGGAGATTCAATAAAATTTCTTATCGTTAAAATTATATAATTTTGCCCCAACAGATGTTGAGCTTTCAAATGTTAAAGATCTGATTGTTGGGGCAAAATTAGCACCATATTTAACAAAAAGAACTTTTATTGAATCTCCCTGTTTTTTTTATGGTTCGAAATATGTTTTTTCGACTATAGTTACCCATTAAGCATGGTTGCCTGGAAGCAGATGTGTGTCAGGTTGGGGGGGTATTTGTTTTGCATTTATGACCATAAAACTAACTTTTTTTGATGATTGTAGGATAATTAAGCTGCCACAGAAATAGAAGGGTAGGTCAGTAGGTGGGTGTACCGTGTCTGTGTGGGGGTTTGGGTTGTTGTTTGTGTTATGACCAAAAAAAACTGTTTTGGTCTGTGACCCCAAAATCTTGAAATATCCACATTGATGTATCTGTTGTATTCAATTAGATCAACTGGACTGAAATGTAGTTCTTGAAGACGTTTCGCTAGTCCCCGACTGGCTTTCTCAATTCAGAATGACTTGTACAAGAATCTGTGGCAATTATGTACCCTGGAAAATCCCAATTAGCATATCACAGCCAGGTGTTAAGGGCTGATTAGATAGTGGCTAAGAGGTGTATAGGAACGCCCAGAGTAAGGTGTTAAAACACATTGTACCTGGCAGACAGTTGGTGTCGACCCCCCCCACCTCTATTTAGGCTTGGTTTCTTTATTTTCACATAAATGGCCTCCTTAACACCTCTCTTGAACCAGTCACGTTCCTTTCGCCAGTATGTTAACATTACAATCTTCAAAGGATGTCCTTTACACGGCATACTTAAGGATAAAGAACATACCTTTGAAGATTGTAATGTTAACATACTGGCGAAGGAACGTGACTGTTCAAGAGAGGTGTTAAGAGGCCATTTATGTGAAAATAAAGAGAACAAGCCTAAATAGAGGTGGGGGGGTTCGACACCAACTGTCTGCCATGTACAATGCTGTTTTAACACCCTTACTCTGGGCGTTCCTATAACACCTCTTAGCCACTATCTAATCACACCTTAACACCTGGCTGTGATATGCTAATTGGGATTTTCCAGGGTACATAATTGCCACAGATTCTTGTACAGTTCATTCTGAATTGAGAAAGCCAGTCGGATGACTAGCGAAACGTCTTCAGAACTACATTTCAAGTCCAGTTGATCTAATTGAATACAACAGATATACCATGACCTGGATGAATGAGAACCTTCACAAGCATCCACATTTGAATTTTGTACCCATTATTATCTATGGGAAAAAATGGCCCTAAATTTGGCACTAACGTGAAAACACTTCCGTGGATTCTTAGCTAGGTAATAGCACACTTTTCTATGTGTCCTGTTGTAGCCGTATTAGTCCAGATAAAAACTGTGGGAGGAGATACAGTCCAAAAAAGCGGAAGAATAAAAAAAAAGAAGAATAAGGAAGAACAGTAATTGTCTCTTCAAGCCAAATTAATTAACCTGCATGAATTCTATATTGCTAAATAATAGATTGCTGTGCTTGTGAGGTTCTCATTCATCCAGGTCATAGCACATCCGTTGCATTCAATTAGATCAACTGGACTTGAAGTTTAGTTCTTGAAGACGTTTTGCTAGTCATCCGACTGGCTTTCTCATTCAGAATGACTTGTACCGAATCTGTGGCAATTATGTACCTGGAAAATCCCAATTAGCAATTCACAGCCAGGTGTTAAGGGCGTGATTAGATAGTGGCTAAAGGTGTTTATAGGAACGCCCAGAGTAAGACGTTAAAACAGCATTGTACAGGAAGACAGTTGGACAGTCAAATTTACAAGGGAAGAGGTACAAAACAACTAACTGGCTTTCTTGGACTGCTTGGTAGAAGTTTAGAAAATGGTAAACTGGAAGTGAGGTTTACAGAAAACCAACACACACAGATCAGTATTTGATGTTTGACTCCCACCACCCTTTAGATCACAACTGGGTGTCATCAAACCTTGCAACACAGAGCAGAGAAACATCCACTAGCACAGAGGCAAAGGCTAAAGAAATGAAACATCTCAGAGTCGCCCTTAAAACTTGTGGATATCCAGACTGGACCTTTGTCAAAAGAAGTAAAAGGAAAGAAAAGAACACGTATACCAAAAGTGAGGGGAAAAGCAAGACAGGAGAAAATAACATGGTCATCCCATATGTAGCAGGGTCCCTGAAATTAAGAAAATTTTCAAGAAACACCGTATCCCTATCGCTTTAAACTGAACACATCATATACGCAGTGCAGTGAAGAATGCTCTGATTTGTATGTGGGGGAGACAAACAGCACAGCATCAACGTAGGCCCAGCACAAAAGAGCCAATTCCTCGGGTCAGGACTCAGTCATGTACCTGCATCTTAAAGTTTGTTGGCATTGTAAACAACCGTTTTGGCTGTGTACACTTTACCGATATTTTTGGATTTGTGTACCCAGCTTAACTCATTGAATTTGTAATGTTAACATATTAGCAAAGGAACGTGACTGGTTCAAGAGAGGTGTTAAGGAGGCCATTATGTGAAAATAAAGAAACCAAGCCTAAATAGAGGTGGGGGGGTTCAGCACCAACTGTCTGCCATGTACAATGGTGTTTTGACACCTTAACCTGGGCTTTCCTATAACACCTCTTAGCCACTATCCAATCACGCCCATAACACCTGGCTGTGATATGCTAATTGGGATTTTCCAGCGTACATAATTGCCACAGTTCTTGTACAAGTCATTCTGAATTGAGAAAGCCAGTCGGTGACTAGCGAAACGTCTTCAAGAACAACTTCAAGTCCAGTTAATCTAATTGAATGCAACGGAATAGATTGCTGTATATCTCACGTCTGAAATCAGCAGCCTTTTGGAGAACTATGATGAATTCTGCAAATTTCCTGCAAAAGTGGGTCATGAACAGAGAAAATTGCATGTGCCTAGTCTCTAAATCTCTTCCTTACAACCAGAGCTGTCAAATAACTACTGATCTCCATGTGCACTCTCTGTTACTGACAATGAGCATTAGGAAATCAAATATTGCTCTTACAATACTGTAAGTACAGTACATACATGAGTTAAGCTGGGTACACAAAAATGCCAACGAACGTTCCTATATTTATATAGGCAGAACGCTCATGACAGAGGGCAGTCACTACTTGATAATGATAATGTGTATACTGTGTGTATCTATCTTTACAACATTGTAGATTTTATTCAGGCCAATTTACATTTAGCTTGTAATTCTCCTTGTTTCAGTGAATAGGGGCCATATTTAAAGCTGCAGTATCGCTTTTTGCGATACCGTGGTTTAGTTATTTACGATTGCGGTCGTAAATGTACGATCGAACGTTCTTAATTAACGGTAGTAACTACCGCAATGGTATTCTATTGCGGTATTGGTATTGGTATTCTACCAATTTACGATTGGTATCGTAAATTTACGATCGTTAAACCGTTCGTCAACCTTAAATCAATTTACGATACCGATCATTAAGGTCGAGGTATCGCTCAAAAGCGATACCACGGCTTTATAAATATGGCCCTATGCCCTCTATCTTTAGAAAATAAAAAATGCTTTAATATTATTGTTGTGGATTCATATAGCGCCAGCATCTTCCACAGTGCTTTACAATGACATGTATACATTCCCATCCCAATCTAAGCACATTTAATTGACACATAGATTACAACCTATCAGTATGTTTTATGACTGAAACCGGAGTGACCGGAGAGAACATACAAACTCCTTGCAGATGTGTCCAAGGGTGGAATCAAACTTAGGACTTCAGCGCTGCAAAGTATCAGTGCCAACCACTGTGCCACCATGCCACTGGTTAAATAAAATACAAAATCTGTGCAATTTGGATTAGATATGCTTATAAGGTTCTCATTCATCCAGGTCATGGTATATCTGTTGTATTCAATTAGATCAACTGGACTTGAAGTTTAGTTCTTGAAGACGTTTCGCTAGTCATCCGACTGGCTTTCTCAATTCAGAATGACTTGTACAAGAATCTGTGGCAATTAGTACCCTGGAAAATCCCAATTAGCATATCACAGCGAGTGTAGGGGTGTTAAGGGATTAGTATGGCTAAGAGGTGTTATAGGAACGCCCAGAGTAAGTGTCAAAACAGCATTGTACATGGCAGACAGATGGTATTCACATAAATGGCCTCCTTAACACCTTCTTGAACCAGTCCCGTTCCTTTGCCATATGTTAACATTACAATCTTCAAAGTATGTCCTTTATCCTTAAGATGCAGGTACACGGCTGAGTCCTGACCCGAGGAATTGGCTCTTCTGTTGATCCAGTTGATCTAATTGAATACAACAGATATATTATGATTGGATTAGCATACATATACGTTTTCAGGACCTGACAAAAAGTTAATTGAGATTTGACTTTTGTTGATGCCATCTGGTGGTGAATGGAGTGATCACATAAGTTAATAGTGGATGAACACTGTTGGTGAATTGAGTGATTGCATACTGTAAGTTAAAGGGGAACTGTGGTCTTCCATTTTGTATGTGCCTTATGGAGGCAGCCATTGATCACCTGATCATCTGGCAGCCGCCTTTACTGCTGGGAATTTTAATTAACATACCAGAAATGCAAAATTAAATTATAATTCCCCAGAGTCTCTTTACCTTATTTGCATAATGAGCAAGGGAGTTGTGGGGAAAAACTCTCCCTAACTCGCTTGACTCCTTGTAAATCTTATTTTTCAAAGCCCAGAATGAATAAAAGCTATGTTTACACATAAATACTAAATATTATGCAAATAAGGGAAAGAGGCTTCGGGGAATTATAATTTGATTTTGCATTTCTGGTATGTTAATTAGAATTCCCAGCAGAAAACACAGCAGTGAGCATTGCTCCAACCCTAACCAGGCAGCGGTCAGATGATCGGTGATCAATGGCTGCCTCCATAAGGCACATACAAATGGAAGACCACAGTTCCCCTTTAATTAGGTATGAGATCTGACCTAGAGTCCTGCAAAACCGTTACTGCCACCCTGGCTTGGGGTTGGCATTAAGTAAACCGCAGTAAAGGACTAATCCACAATAAAGCGCTTTTAAGCGCAATCCGATTGCGTTCTGAGCACGCTTTTAAAAGAGCACCACTATTGTGGCCCAGTTGATGTGGCCCCACTTGTGCTCTAGGGAGCGATGCGTTGCAATTCATAAATCGCACGCGCTCCGATTGTGAATCACTGGGTGATCGCATGCACTCCGATCTACTAATTGCAACGCAGTCTCCATCAACTGGGCCACACTAGTGTGCACTCTTTAAAAGCGTAATCAGATCGCGCTAAAAAGCGCTTCAGTGTGGCCTGGCTTTAAAATCCTAACTCATGTTACCTAATAGTCTTCAGAAGCAATAGTTAAAGGTTAATTAATGTACACATTTCTGGTATATTCCTCCTTTTGCAGTCGGGGTAGCTTTATATGTAGTATACTATGGACCATATTTGTAAAGGCATATAATATTAATACAGTTCTACTACTTTTTATGAGGTCATTCAATGATTACTAGTAGTTTTATTATTTTTTTTTTATATATATATATATATATATATATATATACTATATATAATTTTAGATATTTTTTTATATAATATATTTTATAGTAGTGCTTACTATAATATGCCGCAGAGAGACACAAAAATTCCTTCAGACATGTGATGATAAACAGATTCCTAAGGGCATATTAGGTGTCAGGGTGACATTTAGTGTAGAAGAGAATGTTTGCAGTGTGCGGCAGTTTGTAAACCTTTAATAATATACCTGAACGCAGCGAAGTTTTGACTGGATATTTACATGCTGCAAGGGTATATAGGAGCTCTCATTAGCCACCAAAGCATAAGATTGCTGACATTCAGCAATCAGTTGTGGCCAACAGTAATTATGTATTTAATAGGCTGTAAAGGAAATTAGCAAAATTGTTTTGGGGTCCATTGGGAATTATGTATTCCAAGCTACATTTATTTTTATAGCAAAGATAAAGAAATAACAAATACAGTTACAGCTGGGCCATTATCTGTTTCAGTGCAGTTACTTGTTCTGTGCATATCGAATGGTTCCTAAAAAGATCACTCCACAACTTGTCTTGTTCATTGAACATATACATCATAGACCAGGTGTTTCTAGGTAAGACATCCTCATTTATTATAACCTACAGAACCCCAACAAGAAAATGAATTATGACTAAATTTGCCTTTTATTGTTCTGGCCAACAATTTAAAGAGACTGATAACCAATCACATAGCAGAGGCTGAAACCATAGAATATGGCTGGCTTATGAAACATGAACAGAATATATGTTGTGTATGACAATACATAGAGAGCATTGCACATTGAAGTCCGTTTTAAGGTGCATTTCTTGAAACATGAAACTATGAAACATGTAAAGTCGTTGAAACAAAACACAATAAAGTTTTTTTTATACAAAGTTCCCTCTATTACTCTCACAACTATGATATATCTAGATAAATACATTCAGGATTTAGTTGATTTTGCCTCTATATGACCACCCCCCCCAGACTTCAATTGAACAGTAAATTGAAAATAACCTACCTTGAAGATTCTTTAACAACAGAACCTTCTGCTCAGTGACACAATCACAATGATTGCAAATAGTAAAGCATTTTGCTTCACATAAGAGACACAGGTTTTTACATTTCAGTTTGGTTCTAAGTGGCTTAAACAAAATTAATCATCTAACTATATAGCGTTATCTAAATAAATAGGAAAAGCAGATGATCTGCCATATTAAATACATAACTGAGCCACGACATGCTACTGCATCAAACAGCTGCTACTGGGAAGAAAGTCTTGTAGGTAGGTGGTTACAGCTTTGGTCAGGTAAGTCATTGTACCAAGGCTCCACTTGGTGCACTGTCAAAGAAGAAGTTGCAGATTCCCGTTGCAGCATCTTGATCAAGGTAAAACTCTGCAGCCCCTAAGGCTTTCTGTAAAAGGAAACGATAGCCACAGTGTATTGCTTATTATTCATTTAAAGGAGAACTGTTATCCCGTTTTTGTAAGTTGCACAAAACATGTCTAATGTTCCTTAACCCCTGCAAAGCTTCTGAAGCTATAATATAAAAAAAATCAAAAACACATACTTTAAAAATCGCCTATAAAAGTCCATACTTGGGCGCCGCCATTTGGATTCCATCCCTTCCTGTTTCTGCTCAAAACTACAATCCCAGCATGCAATTTCCTGATGCTGGTGACATCACAAGCATTTTCTATTGGCCGCTCGCACTACAGGGGACGGATGCCGGAGGCGTGGCCACAAACAGGCACGCCTCTGTTAGAGGAGGGAGGCGGATCGGTAATACAAACTACCTTTATGAATGGTTTTTTGTATATTATAACACCATTGTAAAAAATATAATTGTTTGTAAAAATACTTAATTTAATTACTTTTTAATTATTATATATGTAATATAACGCTGTGGTAATGTAGTTGATATGTGCATTATTGGTGCTTGTGAGTGTGTGTGAATGTCGTTATGTGCGTGATTGTGCGTGTGAGTGTGTGGTGAATGTCATTCTAAGTGCATAAATGGTGTGCGGATGCGGCAAATGTCGTTCTATGTTGCGTGAATGCGTTGCGGATGCGTGCAATATCGTTTTAAGTGCGTGAATGGCGTGTGCGTGAATGGTGTTGCGGATGTCGTTTTAAAGGGCAACTATAGTGTCCAAATTCAAACTTTAAAAACCTCATACTATTAAACTATACTTCATCCCATCCATCAATGGATCTCCAAACGAGCGGGCCGTTTGGCCCGATAAGTAGCCCATTCACGGCACGATTATCGCCGACCTGCGATCACACGTGTGTTTAGTAAAGCAGGATACGCGGTTACTGGCAAATCAAGGAGAAAGTTCGAAGAATCTCTACCAGTACCCATTTGGATCTGGGATGTAGGTAAGGATTTTATTACACTACAGAGTGGGGCCAGTAGGGGGGAATTATAGTTTGGGGGTGGACATGCCCTTTAATAAGCCAATTAATCTTGCAATAAACTCTCAGAAACTCGTAATCAAAGAAAAAAAACTTTTTATCCTCAAATATCTCTCCACACAACATGTAAAAGCCATAAATGAAAGCTTATGTGTAACAAACCTTGTATTGTACAGAGCCTGACAGACAGATTCATGTAATTAGCAGGGCTGCATTATTGTAAATTGATTTTATACTGTGAATCATTCTAACTCAGACTGGACAGGTGTTTTACCTGATTAAACTGTGGCTCTCTAGTATGTTTTCAAAATACAACCCCAACCATTCCCTGACTGCCCTCTCCTATTAGAGAGTATCTTTAGGGTAATGGTGAAGATATAATTCAACTACACCAACAATACTTTGTTCAAAGCCAGTGAATTTGATCAGCATGGCAACCTAAATTCTGAGAGAACTTTATGAAAAATTTTTTTTTTTAGACTAAGCACCAAACAATCATTTATGAGATTGGAGCAAAAAGAGAGCAGCCACACTGCAACTACCAGGCACCAAAACTAATGCAATTTAGAAAGCTCAGTTTAGGCACCAGACATCTGATAGTTGCTTGCTTGCAGAACAAACTAGCAGCTCTGCTACTAAAAAGAACTAGAATTTGCTGAAGGCCTCTGGCTGTTTTATACTGTCTCTTGGCACACCCCAACATATGATTGGTCATAAACAAGAGCCAATCGATTTAAGATTTGTTTTGGACCAATCAGATTTTTGAGTGGGTTGTGTTTATGAGACACTTAAAACTCATGAACTCCTCAGAGGCAGCTCAGTTTGTAATCAGGCGATCAAACTAGCAGAGTCTTGCCTTTGTATTTAGGTTAGAGATTTGCAAGTAAGTGGCTGGTAATTTAGTTGGACTACAGCAATGAATATCTTTTGCTCCTAGGTTTATAGTGTCATTGTGTAGCAGTCCATAAACAGCACATACATGTTGATAATAAATGATATAAAAATAGATTTTTGTTTGCAGAACCTTGTTTTGCTTTACTTTAATCAAATAGTCTGCAAAATTGTGAGCAAGCCTAATAAATGCAGTTGCACTACACGTTTCCACCATTCCTGACAGCACTCTTCAAACAGCATAGGGCAGTTAGGGGGTTGTACATGAAATCATGCGTAACGGCTGTCAGAATCACTGCAGTATCATAACAATCAGGTTGTAATTATGCTAGCCCTGTTACTTACTTTAATTACTAAGTGTCCCCCAATTATGAGATGATCTGATAACTAAATATATATCCACTAACAATTTATTGCTCTAGTGCCCAGAGCACGGATTTCCAACCTGTGGCCTCCAGATGTTGGAAACTCAACGCCCAGCATTCCTCCATTGCGAAGAAACCAAGGTAGTATTCCTTGGTTTCTTCTGCAATGGAGGAATGCTGGCTTGTGTTTTTCAAAAATCTGGAGGGCTGCAGGTTAGAAATCCCAGACCCAGCTTGGCATAGCCAGGAAAAACCAACTTGGATACCGCATATACAGAAATGAGTGATTGGATAATGCAAGTGAATGGCGGCAACAAAAGAGTTACTATGTTATGTGACATAGTAACTTTTCGTTGCCGCCATTCCCGTGGCAGGACGCACATAAGTAAAAGACCTTTCAAATGCAGAAAAAAAATATCAAAGTTTATTGCAAGCATTTCTGTACATTCTCTTAAAGGTAACAGGTATAAAAGGCATCTATACTGAACAAGGTTATCTTAGATATCCAATCTGAACTATCTTCTGCTAGGTGCAGTTTTTGCTATAACTGGAATGGACACAGTGTTCATGCAAATCATGTGAATTGCATGATGGGAATTCCCTCTTCCAATGCTGCCTCTTAGTAATTACTGGCATGCTTGCCCTTATAGAACTGTCGGCGACAGTGTTGTGGATCATGGGATTGGCAGGACTGTGGAGCCATCCAGCCCCTTAACTATTTGTTTACTTTTGGATGATAGAATGAGAACGGTGTATGCTAGAGAGGTGGTTCAGGAACTCGTTTTACAGTAATATTCTTGCCTTTCTTACTAGACCAACTTGTTTTGGGACCACAGTTCTCCTTAAGGTACTCCATAGATATGGAAGTACATTTTAGCAGGAATCATGGAATACAAACATACAAAGAGATTCACTAAATGTAGGGAGAGCACTGAAGAGAGGGAACAGGGATTAAATCAGAACCCCATAAAGAGACAAAACAGCAATAAGACAAGGAAGACTGGATAATGCTATCGTTTATAATGCATCGTACGTAAATCGATTTTTATTACTGAAAAATACTATCCGGAATACGACTTTACAGCCGCAGCACCCATTTACACGAGCAAGCTTTACACCATCGTAAAAAACACTGATACAGCCATAGTTTTACCGATCGAAATAAAGATTTATATCGGACTTTTGCAATAACAAGCTTTATAAATGCACCCTATGGATGAAACAAATCAATATACACATGTTGAAGCAAGGCATTAGCAAATAGAGTCCCATTACCTGGTCCTGAAGGAATAAATCACTGGCCAGTGCACAATACGATCTACGTGGATGATTCCCCCAATGCTATCACCATCATGTCTGAACACTAATGTGAGCACATGAATTGCTTCCACAAGCAGTTGCCTGTATTCAGGTTGGGGGACGTGATTCAAAACGATTCCAATGAACGGCAAACTTGATTTCACAAGCAGTCATCTGCAATGATCCAAGATTCCAAGAATTAGTGAAAATATAGAAAGTCAAATTATGAAATAAACATTTCATAAACACATTCTGGAAAGATTTCTCACTGCATGTAACTTCTGAACCCTGTAATATAAAAATATTAGAAGCCACAGAAGACTGAGGCATAGGGCCATATTAAAAACTGCAGAATCACACAGTCTGCAAGACGGGGTTATCCTTAAGTACGCAATCGTATTGGCGGAACGTTCATAACCTACAACATACGTTTGTAGAATACCAAGTGGTAGTAAAATACCGCAATGGTATTCTATAGCCGATCATTAATCTGCGATCCCGACCTAGTTTTACAATTGTTTATTGTAGATTTAAGATAGAATCGTAAATTAACCACACTGGAATGCTTGCTAAAAAGCGATACCGCACTTTATAAATATGGCCCCTAGTACTTATACAGGTCATGAAAGTACAAGGGACTCTCATACCCTTCATTTATAATGGTACAGAATGTTCTCATATATATCAGGTAAAAAATAAAGAGGTATAGGAAAAACTATTCAGCACCAATCGCGATCGTACATTTACGACCGAAGGTCGTTAATTTACGAACGTTCGATCGTAGCAACGCTGCCGGTAGTAAAGTACCGCAATGTTATTTTATGGAGATCGTAACTAACTACGATTTCTTTATGTAGATATTACAATCAGTATCGTAAATTTACGACGTTAATCTCCTATCGGTTTAATGATCCTAAATTTACGATACCGATCGTTAAATAAGCAGTAAGCACTAAAAAGCGATACCACGGCTTTATAAATATGGCCCATTATCCTTTTAAATTTTCAGGGTTATTCAATAAAGAGTTCTTATTGTTTAAAATGGTGCTAATTTTGCCCCAACCAATCAGATGTTAGCTTTCAAATGTTAAATAAGATCTGATTGGTTGGGGCAAATTAGCACCATTTTTAACGATAAGAACTTTTATTGAATCTCCCTGTTTATCTTATTAAGCAATTGATACTTGTTTTTTAAAAGCTATATTCAGTTACCTTCTTGGCTTGAGAAGGAAGGACAAATCCATCGATCGATAAGCCATGGCACTAGTAAGAAAAAACATTTAAAAAAGGGACATAGAACACAAACAGAAGCCAACAGAGTAAAAACATGGATACTATTGGTCACGAAACAGACAGCAGCCAGATTCCTTAGTATTTCCCACACTGGCTGTTGCAAATTCAATTATTTCGGTGTAACAATATATATTAGCTGCACAGATGAAAAGTTCAAACTTCACCCTATTCGTATCCACATCTATATTCGCAAGAGCCTCTGTGAACACATACAGCTACATACACACATTGGATAACGATTCTTTATAACCCAGCAGTCCAACAGTCTTTGTCTAATGATTCCCTACAGACAGCTGCTTGGTAGTAGAGTTGCCTGTGTTCCCAATGTTAAGTGATTTGGAATGACAAATCACTAAATAATGTTGTTGGCTCACAACACATTCATGTTGGGCCTTAAGGGCTGGTACAAAGTCATCCAGGATGCACCGCAAAAAACCTTAGTTTTTTGGCCCAATAGACTGATACATGGCAATATCGTAGGCGTGGACCAAAAAATGTGCTTCTAGTACAGCCTAATGCTGACAGGCCCTAGGCTGCACAAACTGGGTCAAGGTCTTTCCACAGTTTTAGAAGGAAAAGATGTACATTTATCAAAGGCTGTTCCAACTAGTTTTCCTCTAATGAGCTCGGAAAGCGCGCTTTAACTCTGCAAACTTAATAATTTAAACCAAAAGGAACAGAAAGCATATTGGGTTTCTGGCCTTGCATGACAACCACATGAAGAATATAAGCTAGACTCTCATTCCAGTTTTTTCAGGTTTACCTTTGAAGAAGACTCCACACTTTCTGTAAAATCTACTGGTACACTGTTAATAGCCCCATCAAGCCTCCTTCTCCTCAGCCACTGACCTGATGGTCATCAAAAATGAGCTGGGGCCCACGAAATCCGGTCGGTGAAAGTGTACCATGGGAGATGTAGGGCTGCTGCATCTCTGTAACAATATAAGGAACCCCATTAATAAGTCTAGTACAGAACTATGGTAATGTACAGCCTAAAGGATTTAGAGGCCAAAATGTTAAAACATCAGAAATATCTCAAGGGGATGACTTCTCAGGTCAGCCTCTGGTTTGTTTACAAGGACTTGACAATGGATCCATTGATCACGTTGGTTATCAGAGCCTGGTGTACAGCTTAGCCCCATATACCTGAGACATTGACTCCGTTTTCTAACAACAATAACTACAATAGCATGGAGCTGGACAGAAACCTTTTCAGGCATTTTTTGAGGAATTTGTTTTTTTTTTTTATGAATCCTACGGTCAGCTTGCCTTCCCTGTTCCAATAGACCACAATGTTTTCCCCATTATAAGATGATCTAGTATAGTTATAATGAACCGTAGCACTCCAGATGTTGAGAAACTACAACTCCTCAATATTACTACTGACCCCTTAGTGACCACAGAGAAAGTACAAAGTGCTGCACCAATATACATTACAGACAGGAACATACTAGGCATTTAGTCACTGCTGCAAAAATGAATGAAAAAATAACAGATTTACAGAAACATTTCTCATAGTCACCCTGGACCGCAATAAAATGCAGATTCAGTGTAACAAAGGGATTAGTCAATCACAGATACTGTAGTTACCAAAAGAACTGAAATAAACAGAAATGTAGCATGAAAGGGCAATCCAACTGCATTGACATGAAAGCTAAAACAAAACCTCAAGCTACATCTGTTTTTGTTTGATGTTTACTGAATATTCTTTTCTCTTCATGTTCATTTTACTTACTGTTCCATTTCAGTTTCCAAAAAATCTTAATTTTAACCCTTTCGAGGACCAATGATGCTTTAAAGTACCCAATGACAAAAAACAACAAAAAAAAAAAAAACCATAAACTCATCAAAATAAAGCTTTACCTGCCTGTGTTTACGGTATTTGCTGAGTTTTTATCATGCAGGAACAAACACCAGAATGTTTGCAAGGGGTGGACAAAATCGTTCACAGTGGGAGCCAGTGATAAACGCAAGATCAAGATAAGAATAAGATGTTTTGTTTGTGCCAATATTTAGTTAGAATGAGAATGTCCTTCAATTTATGCAGAGATGTTAAAGGGTAATTGTGGTCTCATACAAGTTCTCTATTTACAAGAGCTCTACCACACCTTTCAAACAAGCCTTGGATTATTTATCTAGCTTTTCTGGGTCTTAAGTTTACAAGCCTTTAAAGTTACACTCAGACAGTCAGGATAAACAAGGAAGTGTTACAGTCACATGATGAGCTGTTTAAGAAGCCCCACTCCCCAAAATTTGATCCTGCTGAAGCAATTTAAAGACCTGCACCATTCTCTGTCCATTCTTCTATCTTGTTTTCTTTTCAGGCTTGAGTGCTAGCTTTAAACTGATTAAGAAAATTTGGAGGCAGGACTTATAATGCAGTGGATGATGTCTCTGTTATGGCACAGTTTGGATACACATGGGCATGCTCAGTGCCTGTGGTAGTGGGGGGTGGAGCATGCTGTATCTTTGGATAGACTGCAACTAAAAAGCATGATCCTGGAGTAATTTCAAGGTATGAATGTGCTCTTTTTTAATAAATGTCAGTTGAATGTAGGGCAACATGTTAATTAGTGTTTGTTGTTTAATATTTCTTCACCAGTAAACATAAAACTGACTCTGTCCCAATGATTATGTAGGAAAGTGGGTTTATTTTGATTAGAAATAGGGTGTTGATGTATTACAATATTTTACTTAAAGATGAAATCTTCTCATCTGCCTTACAAGAATGTATGGGGGTTTTTCACAGCACACTTACAGGTAATTGGATAATCAATGAATTTTTGGATTAAATCTAGGGGCCATACTCCTTTGTACAAAATGCTTCGGTGCCTGGGTCAGTACTGGTATTGGTTCATCCTGAATTAACAACATGAAAAATCAGTTTTTATCAGGCAAATCCTACTACATCAACCTCCATAACCAGATAAGCAGAAAAGTGAAGGGTGAGCCCAGGACTCAAGTTCATTATAACCAGGTGCAAGTTTACTTTTTGTACACTCTAGTCCAGTCCATAAACCCATTTGCATAATAGGAAAATACTGGTAATAACGTTAAATACTGGTTCAGATTCTAATCTTTTTTCATTTGATTTAGTCATTTGTAATATTTTTTGAAAGTAAGATAAAAATACAATGGAAAAAGACATTTACTACCATATATACATATTTACTATGGGGGATAAAATAAGCTATATGACAATGTTAGATTTTGTAATAAAAATTATGGAGGAAGGTAAGGCTGGGTACACACCAACCGATATTTTCGGCCGACCGAATGATTCATGCCCCTTTCGGTCGGCCGGCCCGACGAAGGGGGGTGGAGTCAAACATCAAATACTGATCTGTGTGTGTTGGTTTCTTGTAAACCTCTACTTCCAGTTTACCATTTCTTAAACTTCTACCAAGCAGTCCAAGAAAGCCAGTTAGGGTTTTGTACCTCTTCCCTTGTAAATTTGACTGTCCAACTGTCTTCCATGTACAATGCTGTTTTAACTTCTACTCTGGGTTCCTATAACACCTTTTAGCCACTATCTATCACGCCCTTAACACCTGGCTGTGATATGCTAATTGGGATTTTCCAGGGTACATAATTGCACAGATTCTGTACAAGTATTCTGAATTGAAAAGCCAGTCGGATGACTAGCAAAACGTCTTCAAGAACTAAACTTCAAGTCGTTGATCTAATTGAATGCAACGGATGTGCTTGACCTGGATGAATGAGAACCTTCACAAGCACAGCAATCTATTATTTAGCAATATAGATTCATGCAGGTTAATTAATTTGGCTTGAAGAGACAATTTACTGTTCTTCCTTATTCTTCTTTTTTATTCTTCCGCTTTTTTGGACTGTATTCTCTCCCACAGTTTTTACTGGACTAATACGGCTACAACAGGACACATAGAAAAAGTGTGCTATTACCTAGCTAAGAAATCCACGGAAGTGTTTTCACGTTAGTGCCAAATTTAGGGCCATTTTTTCCCATAGATAATAATGGGTACAAACATCAAATGTGGATGCTGTGAAGGTTCTCATTCATCCAGGTCATGGTTAATCTGTTGTATTCAATTAGATCAATGGACTTGAAATGTAGTTCTTGAAGACGTTTCGCTAGTCATCCGACTGGCTTTCTCAATCAGAATGACTTGTACAAGAATCTGTGGCAATTATGTACCCTGGAAATCCCAATTAGCATCACAGCCAGGTGTTAAGGGTGTGATTAGATAGTGGCTAAGAGGTGTTATAGAGAACGCCCAGAGTAAGGTGTTAAAACAGCATTGTACATGGCACGACAGTTGGTGTCGAACCCCCCACCTCTATTTAGGTTGGTTCTATTTTACAAGAACTACATTTCAAGTCCAGTTGATCTAATTGAATACAACAGATATACCATGACCTGGATGAATGAGAACCTTCACAAGCATCCACATTTGATGTTTGTACCCATTATTATCTATGGGAAAAAATGGCCCTAAATTTGGCACTAACGTGAAAACACTTCCGTGGATTTCTTAGCTAGGTAATAGCACACTTTTTCTATGTGTCCTGTTGTAGCCGTATTAGTCCAGTAAAAACTGTGGGAGGAGATACAGTCCAAAAAAGCGGAAGAATAAAAAAAAAGAAGAATAAGGAAGAACAGTAAATTGTCTCTTCAAGCCAAATTAATTAACCTGCATGAATTCTATATTGCTAAATAATAGATTGCTGTGCTTGTGAAGGTTCTCATTCATCCAGGTCATAGCACATCCGTTGCATTCAATTAGATCAACTGGACTTGAAGTTTAGTTCTTGAAGACGTTTTGCTAGTCATCCGACTGGCTTTCTCAATTCAGAATGACTTGTACAAGAATCTGTGGCAATTATGTACCCTGGAAAATCCCAATTAGCATATCACAGCCAGGTGTTAAGGGCGTGATTAGATAGTGGCTAAAAGGTGTTATAGGAACGCCCAGAGTAAGACGTTAAAACAGCATTGTACATGGAAGACAGTTGGACAGTCAAATTTACAAGGGAAGAGGTACAAAACAACTAACTGGCTTTCTTGGACTGCTTGGTAGAAGTTTAAGAAAATGGTAAACTGGAAGTAGAGGTTTACAGAAAACCAACACACACAGATCAGTATTTGATGTTTGACTCCCACCACCCTTTAGATCACAAGCTGGGTGTCATCAGAACCTTGCAACACAGAGCAGAGAACATCTCCACTAGCACAGAGGCAAAGGCTAAAGAAATGAAACATCTCAGAGTCGCCCTTAAAACTTGTGGATATCCAGACTGGACCTTTGTCAAAAGAAGTAGAAGGAAAGAAAAGAACACGTATACCAACAGTGAGGGGGAAAAGCAAGACAGGAGGAAGAACATGGTCATCCCATATGTAGCAGGGGTCTCAGAGAAATTAAGAAAAATTTTCAAGAAACACCGTATCCCTATCTGCTTTAAACTGAACACATCATATACGCAGTGCAGTGAAGAATGCTCTGATTTGTATGTGGGGGAGACCAAACAGCAACTGCATCAACGTATGGCCCAGCACAAAAGAGCCAATTCCTCGGGTCAGGACTCAGTCATGTACCTGCATCTTAAAAGTTTGTTGGCATTGTAAACAACCGTTTTGGCTGTGTACACTTTACCGATATTTTTGGAATTTGTGTACCCAGCTTAACTCATTGAATATTGTAATGTTAACATATTAGCAAAGGAACGTGACTGGTTCATGAGAGGTGTTAAGGAGGCCATTTATGTGAAAATAAAGAAACCAAGCCTAAATAGAGGTGGGGGGGTTCAGCACCAACTGTCTGCCATGTACAATGGTGTTTTGACACCTTAACCTGGGCTTTCCTATAACACCTCTTAGCCACTATCCAATCACGCCCATAACACCTGGCTGTGATATGCTAATTGGGATTTTCCAGCGTACATAATTGCCACAGATTCTTGTACAAGTCATTCTGAATTGAGAAAGCCAGTCGGATGACTAGCGAAACGTCTTCAAGAACTAAACTTCAAGTCCAGTTAATCTAATTGAATGCAACGGAATAGATTGCTGTATATCTCACGTCTGAAATCAGCAGCCTTTTGGAGAACTATGATGAATTCTGCAAATTTCCTGCAAAAGTGGGTCATGAACAGAGAAAATTGCATGTGCCTAGTCTCTAAATCTCTTCCTTACAACCAGAGCTGTCAAATAACTACTGATCTCCATGTGCACTCTCTGTTACTGACAATGAGCATTAGGAAATCAAATATTGCTCTTACAATACTGTTAAGTACAGTACATACATGAGTTAAGCTGGGTACACAAAAATGCCAACGAACGTTCCTATATTTTATATAGGCAGAACGCTCATGACAGAGGGCAGTCACTACTTGATAATGATAATGTGTATACTGTGTGTATCTATCTTTACAACAATTGTAGATTTTATTCAGGCACATTTACATTTAGCTTGTAATTCTCCTTGTTTCAGTGAATAGGGGCCATATTTATAAAGCTGCAGTATCGCTTTTTGCGATACCGTGGTTTAGTTATTTTACGATTGCGGTCGTAAATGTACGATCGAACGTTCGTTAATTAACGGTAGTAAACTACCGCAATGGTATTCTATTGCGGTATTGGTATTTGGTATTCTACCAAATTTACGATTGGTATCGTAAATTTACGATCGTTAAACCGTTCGTCAACCTTTTAAATCATAAATTTACGATACCGATCATTAAAGTCGAGGTATCGCTCAAAAGCGATACCACGGCTTTATAAATATGGCCCTATGCCCTCTATCTTTAGAAAATAAAAAATGCTTTAATTATTATTGTTGTGGATTCATATAGCGCCAGCATCTTCCACAGTGCTTTACAATGACATGTATACATTCCCATCCCAATCTAAGCACATTTAATTGACACATAGATTACAACCTATCAGTATGTCTTTATGACTGAAACCGGAGTGACCGGAGAGAACATACAAACTCCTTGCAGATGTGTCCAAGGGTGGAATCAAACTTAGGACTTCAGCGCTGCAAAGTATCAGTGCCAACCACTGTGCCACCATGCCACTGGTAAATAAAATACAAAATCTGTGCAATTTGGATTAGATATGCTTATGAAGGTTCTCATTCATCCAGGTCATGGTATATCTGTTGTATTCAATTAGATCAACTGGACTTGAAGTTTAGTTCTTGAAGACGTTTCGCTAGTCATCCGACTGGCTTTCTCAATTCAGAATGACTTGTACAAGAATCTGTGGCAATTATGTACCCTGGAAAATCCCAATTAGCATATCACAGCGAGGTGTTAAGGGCGTGATTAGATAGTGGCTAAGAGGTGTTATAGGAACGCCCAGAGTAAGGTGTCAAAACAGCATTGTACATGGCAGACAGATGGTATTCACATAAATGGCCTCCTTAACACCTCTCTTGAACCAGTCCCGTTCCTTTGCCAATATGTTAACATTACAATCTTCAAAGGTATGTCCTTTATCCTTAAGATGCAGGTACACGGCTGAGTCCTGACCCGAGGAATTGGCTCTTCTGTTGATCCAGTTGATCTAATTGAATACAACAGATATAATTTGGATTAGACTTAGCATACATATACGTTTCAGGACCTGACAAAAAAGTTAATTGAGATTTGACTTTTGTGATGCCATCTGGTGGTGAATGGAGTGATCACATAAGTTAATAGTGGATGACATCTGTTGGTGAATTGAGTGATTGCATACTGTAAGTTAAAGGGGAACTGTGGTCTTCCATTTTGTATGTGCCTTATGGAGGGCAGCCATTGATCACCTGATCATCTGGCAGCCGCCTTTACTGCTGGGAAATTTTAATTAACATACCAGAAATGCAAAATTAAATTATAATTCCCCAGAAGTCTCTTTACCCTTATTTGCATAATGAGCAAGGGAGTTGTGGGGAAAACTCTCCCTAACTCGCTTGACTCCTTGTAAATCTTATTTTTCAAAGCCCAGAATGAATAAAAGCTATGTTTACACATAAATACTAAATATTATGCAAATAAGGGAAAAGAGGCTTCTGGGGAATTATAATTTGATTTTGCATTTCTGGTATGTTAATTAGAATTTCCCAGCAGAAAACACAGCAGTGAGCATGCTCCAACCCTAAACCAAGGCAGCGGTCAGATGATCAGGTGATCAATGGCTGCCTCCATAAGGCACATACAAAATGGAAGACCACAGTTCCCCTTTAATTAGGTATGAGATCTGACCTAGAGTCCTGCAAAACCGTTACCTGCACCTGGCTTGTGGGTTGGCATTAAGTAAACCGCAGTAAGGACTAATCCACAATAAAGCGCTTTTAAGCGCAATCCGATTGCGTTCTGAGCACGCTTTTAAAAGAGCACACTATTGTGGCCCAGTTGATGTGGCCCCACTTGTGCTCTAGGGAGCGATGCGTTGCAATTCATAAATCGCACGCGCTCCGATTGTGAATCACTGGGTGATCGCATGCACTCCGATCTACTAATTGCAACGCAGCTCTCCATCAACTGGGCCACACTAGTGTGCACTTTTAAAAGCGTAATCAGATCGCGCTAAAAAGCGCTTCAGTGTGGCCTGGCTTTAAAATCCTAAACTCATGTTACCTAATAGTCTTCAGAAGCAATAGTTAAAGGTTAATTAATGTACACATTTCCTGGTATATTTCCTTCCTTTTGCAGTCGGGGTAAGCTTTATATGTAGTATACTATGGACCATATTTGTAAAGGCATATAATATTAATACAGTTCTACTACTTTTTATTGAGGTCATTCAATGATTTACTAGTAGTTTTATTATTTTTTATATATATATATATATATATATATATATATATATAATTTTAGATATTTTTTATATATATATATATTTTAAGTAGTGCTTACAATATAATATGCCAGCAGAGAGACACAAAAAATTCCTTCAGACATGTGATGATAAACAGATTCCTAAGGGCATATTAGGTGTCAGGGTGACATTTAGTGTAGAAGAGAATGTTTGCAGTGTGCGGCAGTGTGTAAAACCTTTAATAATATACCTGAACGCAGCGAAGTTTTGACTGGATATTTACATGCTGCAAGGGTATATAGGAGCTCTCATTAGCCACCAAACGCATAAGATTGCTGACATTCAGCAATCAGTTGTGGCCAACAGTAATTTTATGTATTTAATAGGCTGTACAAGGAAATTAGCAAAATTGTTTTGGGGTCCATTGGGAATTATGTATTCCAAGCTACATTTATTTTTATAGCAAAGATAAAGAAATAACAAATACAGTTACAGCTGGGCCATTATCTGTTTCAGTGCAGTTACTTGTTCTGTGCATATCGAATGGTTCCTAAAAAGATCACTCCACAACTTGTCTTGTTCATTGAACATATACATCATAGACCAGGTGTTTCTAGGTAAGACATCCTCATTTAATTATAACCTACAGAACCCCAACAAAGAAAATGAATTATGACTAAATTTGCCTTTTATTGTTCTGGCCAACAATTTAAAGAGACTGATAACCAATCACATAGCAGAAGGCTGGCTTTGAAACATGAACAGGAATATATGTTGTGTATCGAAATACATAGAGCAGCATTGCACAGACACATTGAAGTCTCCGTTTTAAGGTGCATTTCTTGAAACATGAAACTATGAAACATGTAAAGTCGTTGAAACAAAACACAAATAAAGTTTTTTTTATACAAAGTTCCCTCTATTACTCTCACAACTATGATATATCTAGATAAATACATTCAGGATTTAGTTGATTTTGCCTCTATATGACCACCCCCCCCAGACTTCAATTGAACAGTAAATTGAAAATAACCTACCTTGAAGATTCTTTAACAACAGAACCTTCTGCTCAGTGACATCCAATCACAATGTATTGCAAATAGTAAAGCATTTTGCTTCACATAAGAGACACAGGTTTTTACATTTTCAGTTTGGTTCTAAGTGGCTTAAAAACAATTAAATATCATCTAACTATATAGCGTTATCTAAAATAAATAGGAAAAGCAGATGATCTGCCATATTAAATACATTAACTGAGCCACGACATGCTACTGCATCAAACAGCTGCTACTGGGAAGAAAGTCTTGTAGGTAGGTGGTTACAGCTTTGGTCAGGTAAGTCATTGTACCAAAGGCTCCACTTGGTGCACTGTCAAAGAAGAAGTTGCAGATTCCCGTTGCAGCATCTTGATCAAGGTAAAACTCTGCAGCCCCTAAGGCTTTCTGTAAAAGGAAACGATAGCCACAGTGTATTGCCTATTATTCATTTAAGGTACTCCATAGATATGAGCAAGTACATTTTAGCAGGAATCATGAATACAAACATACAAAGAGATTCACTAAATGTAGGGAGAGCACTGAAAGAGAGGGAACCCTAGGGATTAAATCAAGAACCCCATAAAGAGACAAAACAGCATAAGACAAGGAAGACTGGATAATGCTATCGTTTATAATGGCATCTGTACGTAAATCGATTTTTATTACTGAAAATACTATCCGGAATCGACTTTACAGCCGCAGCACCCATTTACACTGCAGCAAGCTTTACCCATCGTAAAAAACACTGATACTAGCCATAGTTTTACCAATCGAAATAAAGATTTATTATCGGACTTTTGCAATAACAAAGCTTTATAAATAGCACCCTATGGATGAAACAAATCAATATACACATGTTGAAGCAAGGCATTAGCAAATAGAGTCCATTACCTGGTCCTGAAGGAATAAATCACTGGCCATGTGCACAATACGATCTACGTGGATGATTCCCCCAATGCTATCCACCTCCATGTCTGACACTAATGTGAGCACATGAATTGCTTCCACAAGCAGTTGCCTGTATTCAGGTTGGGGGACGTGATTCAAAACAGATTCCACATGAACGGCAAACTTGATTTCACAAGCAGTCATCTGCAATGATCCAAGATTCCAAGAATTTAGTGAAAATATAGAAAGTCAAATTATGAAATAAACATTTCATAAACACATTCTGGAAAGATTTCTCACTGCATGTAACTTCTGAACACCTGTAATATAAAAATATTAGAAGCCACAGAAGACTGAGGCATAGGGCCATATTTAAAAACCTGCAGAATCACAAGTCTGCAATACCGCGGGTTATCCTTAATGTACGCAATCGTATGGCGAACGTTCATAACCTACAAACATACGTTTGTAGAATACCAAGTGGTAGTAAAATACCGCAATGGTATTCTATAGCCGATCATTAATCTGCGATCCCGACCATAGTTTTACAATTGTTATTGTAGATTTAAGATAGCAATCGTAAATTAACCATCACTGGAATGCTTGCTAAAAAGCGATACCGCACCTTTATAAATATGGCCCCTAGTACTTTTATACAGGTCATGAAAGTACAAGGTGACTTCTCATACCCTTCATTTATAATGGTACAGCATGTTCTCTATTATATATAAGGTAAAAAAATAAAGAGGTATAGGAAAAACTATTCAAGCACAATCGCGATCGTACATTTACGACCGAATGGTCGTTAATTTACGAACGTTCGATCGTAGCATACCGTGCGGTAGTAAAGTACCGCAATGTTATTTTATGGAGATCGTAAATCTACGATTTCTTTATTGTAGATTTACAATCAGTATCGTAAATTTACGATCGTTAATCTCCTATCGGTTTAATGATCCTAAATTTACGATACCGATCGTTAAATAAGCAGTATCGCTAAAAAGCGATACCACGGCTTTATAAATATGGCCCATTATCCTTTAAATACTTTCAGGGTTATTCAATAAAAGTTCTTATAGTTTAAAATGGTGCTAATTTTGCCCCAACCAATCAGATGTTAGCTTTCAAATGTTAAATAAGATCTGATTGGTTGGGGCAAAATTAGCACCATTTTAAACGATAAGAACTTTTATTGAATCTCCCTGTTTATCTTATTAAGCAATTGATACTTGTTTTTTTAAAAGCTATATTCCAGTTACCTCTCTTGTGCTTGAGGAAGGAAGGACATATCCATCGATCGATAAGCCATGGCACTAGAAGAGAAAAACATTTTAAAAAAGGGACAATAGAAGCACAAACAGAAGACAACAGGAGTTAAAACAATTGATACTATTGGTCACGAAACAGACAGCAGCCAGATTCCTTAGTATTTCCCACACTGGCTGCAATATTCCATTATTTCTGTGTAACAATATATATTAGCTGCACAGATGAAAAGTTCAATACTTCACTATTCGTATCACATCTATATTCTGCAAGAGCCTCTTGTGAACACAATACAGCTACATACACACATTGGATAACGATCTTTATAACCCAGCAGTCCAACAGTCTTTGTCTAATGATTCCCTACAGACAGGCTGCTTGGTAGTAGAGGTGCCTGTTGTTCCCAATGTTAAGTGATTTGGAATGACAAATCACTAAATAATGTTGTTGGCTCCACACACATTCAATTGTTGGGCCTTAAGGGCTGGTACAAAGTCATCCAGGATGCACGCAACAAACCTTAGTTTTTTGGCCCAATAGACTGATACATGGCAATATCAGTAGGCTGGACCAAAAAATGTGCTTCTTAGTACCCAGCCTAATGCTGACAGGCCCTAGAGCTGCACAAACTTGGGTTCACAGGTCTTTCCACAGTTTAGAAGGAAAAGATGTACATTTATCAAAGGCTGTTCCAACTAGTTTCCTCTAATGAGCTCGGTAAAGCGCGCTTAACTCTGCAAACTTAATAATTTAAACCAAAAGGAACAAGAAAGCATATTGGGTTTCTGGCCTTGCATGACAACCACATGAAGAATATAAGCTAGACTCTCATTCCAGTTTTTTCAGGTTTACCTTTTGAAGAAGACTCCACACTTTCTGGTAAAATCCTACTGGTACACGGTTAATAGCCCCATCAAGCCTCCTTCTCCTCAGCCACTGACCTTGATGGTCATCAAAAATGAGCTGGGGCCCACGAAATCCGGTTGGTGAAAGTGTACCAGTGGGAGATGTAGGGCTGCTGCATCTCTGTAACAATATAAGGAACCCCCATTAAATAAGTCTAGTACAGAACTATGGTAATGTACAGCCTAAAAAGGATTTAGAGGCTCAAAATGTTAAAACATCAGAAATATCTCAAGGGGATGACTTCTCAGGTCAGTCCTCTGGTTTGTTACAAGGACTTGACAATGGATCCATTGATCACGTTTGGTTATCAGAGCCTGGTGTACAGCTTAGCCCCATATACCTGAGACATTGACTTCCAGTTTCTAAACAACAATAACTACAATAGCATGGAGCTGGACAGGAACCTTTTCAGGCATTTTCTTGAGGAATTTTGTTTTTTTTTATTGAATCCTACGGTCAGCTTGCCTTCCCTTGTTCCAATAGACCACAATGTTTCCCCATTATAAGATGATCTAGTATAGTTATAATGAACCGTAGCACTCCAGATGTTGAGAAACTACAACTCCTCAATATTACTACTGACCCCTTAGTGACCACAGAAAGTACAAAGTGCTGCACCAATATACATTACAGACAGGAACATACTAGGCATTTAGTCACTATGCTGCAAAAATGAATGAAAAAATAACAGATTTACAGTAACATTTCTCATAGTCACACTGGACAGCATAAAAATGCAGATTCAGTGTAACAAAGGGATTAGTCAATCACAGATACTGTAGTTACCAAAAGAACTGAAATAAACAGAAATGTAGCATGAAAGGGCAATCCAACTGCATTGACATGAAAGCTAAAACAAAACCTCAAAGCTACATCTGTTTGTTTGATGTTTACTGAAATATTTCTTTTCTCTTCATGTTCATTTTACTTCCTGTTCCATTTCAGTTTCCAAAATAATCTTAATTTTAACCCTTTCGAGGACCCATGATGCTTTAAAGTACACCCAATGACAAAAAACAAACAAAAAAAAAAACCATAAACTAAATCAAAATAAAGCTTTACCTTGCCTGTGTTTACGGTATTTGTCCTGCAGTTTTTATCATGCAGGAACAAACACCAGAATGTTTGGCAAGGGGTGGACAAATATCGTTCACATTGGGAGCCAGTGTATAAACGCAAGATCAAGAATAAGAATAAGATGTTTTGTTTGTGCCAATATTTATTTAGAATGAGAATGTCCCTTCAATTTATGCAGAGATGCTTAAAGGGTAATTGTGGTCTCCATACAAGTTTTCTCTATTTACAAGAGCTCTACCATACCTTTCAAACAAGCCTTGGATTATTTATCTAGCTTTTCTGGGTCTTAAGTTACAAGCCTTTAAAGTTACACTCAGACAGTCAGGATAAACAAGGAAGTGTGTTACAGTCACATGATGAGCTGTTTAAGAAGCCCCACTCCCCAAAATTTGATCCTGCCTGAAGCAATTTAAAGACCTGCAACCATTCTCTGTCCATTCTTCTATCTTGTTTTCTTTTCAGGCTTGAGGCTAGCTTTAAACATGATTAAGAAATTTGGAGGCAGGACTTATAATGCAGTGGATGATGCTCTGTTATGGCAGTTGGATACAAATGGGCATGCTCAGTGCCTGTGGTAGTGGGGGGTGGAGCATGCTGTATCTTTGGATAGACGGCAACTAAAAGCATGATCCTGGAGTAATTTCAAAGGTATGAATGTGCTCTTTTTTAATAAATGTCAGTTGTATGTAGGGCACATTTAAATTAGTTTTGTTGTTTAAATATTTTCTTCACCTAGGTAACATAAAACTGACTCTGTCCCAAAAGATTATGTAGGAAAGTGGTTTATTTTGATTAGAAATAGGGTTGATGTATTACAATTATTTACTTAAAGATGCAAAATCTTCTCATCTGCCTTACAAGAAGTTATGGGGTATTTCACAGCACACATTACAGGTAAATTGGATAATCATGAATTTTGGATTAAATATAGGGGCCATACTCCTTTGTACAAAATTGCTTCGGTGCCTGGGTTCAGTAACATGGTATTTGGTTCATCCTGAATTAACAACATGAAAAATCAGTTTTATCTAGGCAAATCCTACTCACACTCAACCTCCATAACCAGATAAGCAGTAAAAGTGAAGGGTGAGCCCAGGACTCAAAGTTCATTATAACCAGGTGCAAGTTTATTTTTGTACACTCTAGTCCAGTCCATAAACCCATTTGCATAATAGGAAAATTACTGGTAATAATAGTTAAATACTGGTTCAGATTCATAATCTTTTTTCATTTGATTTAGTCATTTGTAAATATTTTTGAAAATAAGATAAAAAAATACAATGGAAAAAGACATTTACTACCATATATACATATTTACTATGGGGGATAAAATAAGCTTATTATGAAATGTTAGATTTTGTAAATAAAATATGGAGGAAGAGTAAGGCTGGGTACACACCAACCGATATTTTCGGCCGACCGAATGATTCATGCCCCTTTCGGTCGGCCGGCTGAAAATATTGGCTGGTGTGGGGTGGCCGGCCACGACCAACCTCAATCGTCCGGACGAATGAATGATCGGACGTGTCGGAAATTTTCTATCGACCGTGCGGTTCCCTATGGGAACGCTTGATCGATCGTACGCATTTTCGTACTGACGGACATTTGTCCCGACAAATAGTCCCTCAGTGTGTACCCAGCCTTAAATGGACAGATAAAGGAACAGATGAGGAAAATAAAAAAGGTTTACCGTAGACCTTGATGAATGAATGCTGCTGCTTACAGACTGACCACTCATGTACTAAGACATAAAAAAAGGCACGTAAACAATTATGGATACACAAAACAGATTACATTAAAGGACACTGGTAAGAAAGGATAGGGACAGAGGACATCTATTCAACAGTGAACAATGGAATAAGTTTATTTCTTTTTATCTTGACAGGATAATTTTATAAATTAGCAATTTAACGACAAATTTTGAAATAATGAAGAATAATTGATTGGACATGTGAGGTCTGTCCAATCAAGTCATTCTAATTAGGGGTTAGGGGTTTATCTTCCTCTAATTAGGGCTTATCTTCCATTTATAGTTATATATATGTAGCAGTTGATAAAGAACGAAGTTAGAAGCTAGCTAGTTAGAAAGCGATGTGTACAAACGAACGTTTTGGCCATTAATCCGCCCGTGTGTAGGCGCTTTATCGGCCGAAACAGTCGTTCGTTCAGAGATCGTTGAACGACCGACTTGGCGGATCTCCGAACAAAACACCGTTTTGCCCGATAAAGCGCCTACACACAGGCCTATTATCGGCTGAAACGTTAGTTCGTACACATCGTGCATCGCGGGTATCTGGGATCTGCCATACTGCTACCCTACACAGATTTCAGCACAGCAATAAACAATCGTCCATCTTTCAAAACAGATTGTGATCAGTGTATTACATTTTTCATAGACAAACCACTGCATCAGATTTTATAAATGATGCATAAGGAAATGTAACAATATATGATAAGAATGTTCATTACTATATAATATTCCAATTTACTGAGGAGTTCCATATTCAGCAATTCAGTTGTATAAAAGTGCGATCTTCTATATTATATATACAAATATACTACTACAAAGAAAAGATATGCAAAAAATGTTCTGTCTTTTTCTGTAAAGGAGAAATAAATGGAAGATAAAGTTCCTAATAAATAGGATATAGCATCAGTTGTGTGTTCACCAGGGTATAAGATTTACAGTAGTTTAATTTACTTTAATCTAAAAGCAGATACAAGGTGGCCATACATGTTCAGATTCTCATTTACCTGCATGCACAATAAACTTGACCCCAACTATCAATCTCCATAGATCACTATTTATTTCATATTGAAAATTAGAGTCATTTGGGCCAAACCCCTAAAATGGAGATTCCTTAACTAGTCAGATTGGCCAGGACCATCCTGATTAATAAAATTCATTTCTATTGTTCCGGAGATCATAGAGTTACCAGGCAGCCAAACAAGCTGAAAATTTATGGCCTCCTAAATGATTAACACCTATACTTTTTTATTGCTATGTTTATAAGTCTATATTTACTCACTTGTAAACAGCTGAGTGCCTGAAATTCATTAGGCTGTTATTTAAGAGGGAACTGGTATAATCCATCTACATACCGTACTGTAAGCAATCACTAACATAATGTCTAGAAGCCATTTACCTTTTGATAAAATCTATACATATTATATACAAATATACTGATGATCAATGCTTACATTATAATTTTGGCATCTTTAAAATTGAAACCAGGTATCTCCCTGCAAAGAGACTCTGCTACTAACATATAATCATGAATTTAGTTTATAACCAAGGGTTTACTGTGCGGGAGAGTCACGTCTAGCACATTACTCATTGGCTTCTATCTTGTCCAACCCATCCTCCACCACCAATTGGTGACCAGGTAAGTCTATTCTGTGCAGGTAGGATTCTAGCAGTTATCCAATAGGCTGCTTTGCTTCTATAGTTGATTTAATGTAATACAGTATTCCTGGGAGCATAGTCCCAGTCCCATACTCACTCAGTGAGTGTTTCACAGCAGTCTTCTAAAGATTGTTGATTGCATTAAAGAGATAATATAGTAGCATACTAGCTGAGGAGTTAAAAACACACTACTGTGAAGAACTAATACAAACCGAGTCAATTCTCCTGCATTCAGCATAATCTACTCAATGATATTTGCTAAACTATGTTAAGTTGACAAACTATGAAACTGATGTTACAAGGACAGGCCCTCGATAATAATAGTTAATATATTCCAAGTGCTCTTCTTAGCACTTTCCAAATATACATTTTACAACAGTCTGTCTACACCTGTTCCATGACATTTACGCCTATTTACCCTTCTGGTTGCTGAGAACATTAAGTTTGTGTTATGCTGTGAAAGATGGTAACAAGTCAGATTTGTGTTCTTGGAATCTGCCAGTTCCTCACATCAGAGCCCAGCATGTCATAATTAGGGCCACCCAAAGGAGCATTTAGTGCTCTCAAAGTTCTATACTTGGCAATAGGAGAAGATAAAAATATATTATTGCCAACACAAACATTGGCAATAACCCCAATGTTTTTTTACCATTATTTTAGAACATATAAGACGTCTGTCCAGAGGCCTGCACTACACTGATGATGGCTCAGTGAAGCCGAAACCGGTCTGTAGTTGGTGCTCCAGTTTTGCATTTAGCTTGTGGAATGCTGTAGAAATCTTTTTAAAGGGGAACTGTGGTCTTCCATTTTGTATGTGCCTTATGGAGGCAGCCATTGATCACCTGATCATCTGACCGCTGCCTTGGTTTAGGGTTGGAGCATGCTCACTGCTGTGTTTTCTGCTGGGAAATTCTAATTAACATACCAGAAATGCAAAATCAAATTATAATTCCCCAGAAGTCTCTTTTCCCTTATTTGCATAATGAGCAAGGGAGTTGTGGGGAAAACTCTCACTAACTCGCTTGACTCCCTGTAAATCTTGTTTTTCAAAGCCAGAATGAATAAAGCTATATGTTTACACATAAATACTAAATATATATATATATAGGCAGTGGTATGCAATATTTTGATGGATTTTATAAATATATATAAAGGAATTTGACCAGAAAAAAAGAAATCAGTTTTCTAGTTCATTAATTAAAAAAATATATAAGATATAAAGATTTTTGATAAGCCTGCTCTAAAATAACATAAAAGAGATTTACCCAGCTGTTGGGGATATTTTAATACTTATTACCAAATAATGAGGATCTAAGGTTCACCAGAGCTGAAGGGAGCTCGTTGAGCCTACCCAGTCAGATATATACTAGACCAACAGTCAACTGTTGTAGCCTTTATGCCTAAATACAAGACTACAACTTATCAGTATAGCTGCTGAGCCAAACTAGGCTGCAATTTAGCTCTCTTGCATTTTATAGTGTCTCCCAAACACACCCTTTAAAATCTGATGGTCTGATTTAAATCTTGAATCTGATTGGATCTTGGGTATTGGACCAATCCTATACCCCACCCCTAAATCTGATTGGTCCAATACCCTCGATCCAATCAGATTCTGATTTAAATTAGACCAATCAATTTTAAAGGTGTGTATGGGAGACACTATAAAATGCAAGAGATCTGAATTGCAGCCTAGTGTTGGATTAGCTGCTGTACTGATAAGTTGTAGTTAGGCACAAGGGCTATAAAAGATAGCTGTTAGACTAGTATACACCTGGCTGGGTAGGCTCCATGAGCTACCTTCAGCCCTGGTGAACCTTATATTCTCTGTATTTGGTGACAAGTATTAAAACTGCACTACTGCCATGTAGTTCTCTATTTATGTTATATTAGAGAAGGGCTAAAAAATATTTTTTCATATCATGTTTTTAATTGTTGGCCAGAAATCTGATTTTTTTTTCTTGACAAATATTTTTAAAAGCAATCAAATATAGTGCATACCACTGCCTTTATTTAGTTTTTGTATTCATGTGTAAACATATAGCTTTTATTCATTCTGGGCTTTGAAAAATAAGATTTACAAGGAGTCAAGCGAGTTAGGAAGAGTTTTCCCCACAACTCTCTTGCTCATTATTTTAAATAAGGGAAAAGAGACTTCTGGGGAATTAAAATTTGATTTTGCATTTCTGGTATGTTAATTAGAATTTCCCAGCAAAAAAGACAACAGTGAGCATGCTCCAACCCTAAACCAAGGCAGCGGTCAGATGATCAGGTGATCAATGGCTGCCTCCATAAAGCACATACAAAATGGAAGACCACAGTTCCCCTTTAAAGTCGACATCAGCATCTCAGCAATATTAAATAATATTTTATCAGAACTGGATATGATATAATGGTAGTTATTATGTTATATAATTTTCTTCCTAATGTTAGAAACAATATCAGTCCTGTGCTTTTCAAATTTAGATTCACTGATCTTGTCGGCTTTTGTTATGATAATATCATGTGTAATGTTTTATCATCATGTTGCCCAGGAAACAGTGTCAATTATACGCAGGGCGTGGTTGCTGGTTATTTCCAATTAGAATTCCAAAAGATCACAGCCCGAAACTATATAGGGAGGGAGTAACTGTCTATATGGTATTGATCTGAGCTAAATCAATGGAATCTGTCACATATTTAACCTTAAAGGACAACTAAACTCGAAAATGAAATGAAAATGACCTGGGGCAGGGAGGTGGGATTGATTATTCTTCCAATATTATTTGTTGAGGAGTTACAGTACATACAGTTTCATCTGGCAGGTTAGTCCTGGACTTTCCTATATCAAAGATATTGCAGAAGTCAAGAGAAAGCCTTGCAGAGGAAGTTTTTTTGTGCTGGTGCTTATCCCAGAAACAATTTTGGGAGGTAGGCATTACCAATCCTACCTCCATGCCAAAGGTAAGTTAATTTTTAACTTTTTTTTTTTTTTTTAAACTTTAAACGCACTGAAGTTCTCCTTTAAAACTTTCAATGGCACAGCCACAGTAAGCAATAATTAATACGGTACATTTCAAAAAAAATTTTTTTTTACTGTTATGCAAAAAACTATTTAGATTATAATTCCCTTTTACATACATGAACATTGCAAAATATTCTTCACAGAAGAAAACACTCATGCGACAGTTTGCCTTTAAGGAAGTACAGAGCCCATGCAATAGTTAAAGGAGTGAGTGGTCTATTTGTTACAGGAGATTAGTAATGAAAGAAATGCAGTAAGAAATTCAACATCAAAATGACACACTATGTCACCTGATCATCAGTGCTAAACCTCCTATCCATCTGGAATTAAAAAATAAATTATAACAGAATTAAAAAGCATTAAGAAGAACAGGCAGATGTGAATGAAATAGACTGCTAAAAGCATTAAAGTGGCTGCCTCCCCCTCAAATATATTTTGGTAAGATACCCAATCTCTCCTCACTCCCCTTCTGCAGCTCCTGGATCTTCTGGGTATACACTGCAGTCGTGGCCTTCATTAGTGATATAACAGCCAATGACTGCAGCGTATTCTCAGAGATTTCTCTTCTTAAAACTGAAAAAGCTCAGTGAGTCTGCATGAAAGCTCTGAGCTTTAACAGCATTCAGAAGAGATGGGGGGGGGGGGTGATTGAGGGGCAGGATATCCCATATTCAACTTTGTAAGTATTTCTACGTTGTTCTGGATACAAAATTTTATTTTGTGGGTGGACATGTCCTTTAATGGTAAGAAAATCCATATCTGGCTTGATTTGAATTGTAAAAAATGAATTAGCAGGGAAGCAAGCAGATTTCATTTTAGCTGAGGCTTTTTTATATTACGTGACCCCATTATGTTACTATGTGGTAACATAATTTAAATAGCTCCAAACCTCAGTTTATTTTTTTGATCACTAGCAAATTTCTATTTGTTCTGTGACTTTAGACAACAAAGTACAATTCTTAGGGGGTCTGGTTTCCATCAGAGCCTACTTACTAGCACCTACCAAGTAGAAGAGTTTCCGAAATCGCTGTTCGAACAAATCTTTAATGGGCCACACAACAGACCAACAGACTACCTATTGGTGTATCGTTCGGTAGGTCTGCTGGTTGGGAATATCGAACCATAATCCACCTGTGTGTACCACTGCAGAAAAACAGTCCAATGACTGCTGGTAATTACCCTCTAATAGCTATTTAGACCCGAGAGACACTCTCCAAGCTGCACATTTTGTACAGAGCTTAGTAGTACTGACTTCTCCCTATTACATAGCTGGAGAATGCAATCATAGACTCTGCACTTCCAGAATATAAAATCCACACTTAAACTGATGTTTGGGGCAGTGATATTTATAGCTCTAGGAACACGTGTTCCCATTGTTCAGACATTACAGTATAAAATGAAAACATCTTTACACTCACTTGTTTCATTTCACTCTTTAGCTTGTTGATGCCAGTTCTCTCTGTCTTTGTAGCTCCTGTGTGTCCCATTTCGTGTATAGATATGGCAGGGCTGGTGGCTGATGACTCAATTGGACGCACTTTTAAAACAGAAGTACAAATGTGTGATAATACTGGTTATTACCTACACTCTATTATAACAAGATGGAAACCATGTAGCAATCAGACAGTAAGAATCACTGCCAAGGCTTTCAAGTCAGAACTTGACATGAGCCACAAAGATCTACCTACCAAATCTGCGCAGTTTTTCAAGCCTTGTGAGCCATTTAGTTTGGAGACAAGTTATTAACCTTTTTAAAATGGTATTAGTGCCATAAACTCATCCTTATATACTATAAAGATGTGCTTGATTCACTTGGCATGCTCGGTTAAGACTTTAGAAGGCGCCATTTCCCTATCAAAATGCTTATGAATTGAACTAATCAATATCAGACGCAGTACATAGGGTAGAATGTCTGGTCATAACCAACTGCTCACGAAGATCCATATGCAACATACAGCTACTGTAATAAGGAATTGGATGCACTTACTACTTCGTTCAACACCAAACTCTTTTCCACTTAGTATATGGTGTAGAAGATTCTTCATATCATAGGGACTAAGGCTCATTAAACTTTCAGATGCTTCCTCACCTGCAAATGTAGAAACCAATAAACATAAATAGTTCCTCAACCTTTTAAAAAATAGTTATGTGAGTTAAACAAAAGTGTGTGCTGCAGACCTTAAAGCTTTAAAGTTTAGACTTTTTACTTTTAGCTCTAAAACAATTCATTATAACTTTACCTTTCTAAATAGATTTAAATCAAAATGAGGGCACAAAAGAATTGTCCAATAGGATAACAATAAAAATGTTTTCAATCAATTATTATAATTATCCAGTTGCTTCACTAGGAATCACTGGGCCCCCTAAGCAAGACTATAATGGGGCGCCCTTGGTTTCCTGCCCCCCTTGTGATTGCTCCCCCTTCTACACCCCTGTGTTGTTACACCCCTGTAATTACTGTTATTATCATTAATAGTCATTACTCTAGGAAGAAATAAAAAGAGCAACAAGCTTGTTACCTGAACAATTTAGGCTACGTGCAAGTTCAGTGGCCATCACTTGCATAATGAGTCCAATCCTTAGCCTAAGCATTTCTCCAAAGAGCCCAGGTTGAGATCTGACATACATAGCCAGATAAACCATAATCTCCTGTGAAAGGGAAACATAATTATTGTAAGAATCGATATTTATAACAAAGTAGCAGACAATGCGTTTACTTCTTCCTCCCAATATTGTTTTGTGAAGAAGCGCCAGAACGTACAGTTTTCTTAAGCCAGGTTAGGCCTGGTTCACAGTAGACGCACTTTATTGCATTTGTGTGTCTTTTTAACGCACTGCTTGCTGCAGTTTAGTGTGGCAAAACATTCAATGAAAGTCTATGGGGAAACACACTGTAGTGTGACTGTAGCCTTAGTGTCCTTGGCTTTACTTAAAAAAAAGATAGTGCTCAATTCAGGAGGAAGTCTATTTCTCTTCATGCTTCAATCAATGATTTTGGGAGGTAGGAATTACCAATCCTACCTACCCAGGTACTTTATATTTGAAGTTTTTTTTTAAAAAATAACTTTATATGCTCTATGGTTCTCCTTTAAAAGACAGTTTAATCCATACTTAAAAATGTATGTTTTAGCATAATTTTGGCAAAATGATATTATTAGATATAGATTTGGACTCTACAGGGCATTGTGGAAACTGAAAATCTAAAACACTGTCAGGGGGGAACTCTCTGGTGCCCCTAGGAAGCGTCTCTGGATTTAACCCTTGCATTACCTAAAAGGGACTCTAAAACCATTGGTACATGAGACTGGCTTTAAGGTGTGCATTGCCCTTTCTGGAATTGATGCAATTCTCTCCTTACTATTACATATTTGCTGTGTGACATAATATCCAATGTCACATGAGTAAGGGTCTTTCTGTACGTCCCCCCTCTTGGCCCCTGATCAGTGGGAGGACATGCTCTGTAAGAAGCACTTTGGATAGATCCTAGACTGAGGGGGTGGAGATTGGACAATACATTTGTCCTTAAACTGTTCCGTAGAAATAAAAGGCTAATCCTACCTGAGTAAGTACAGCAATGCTAATATCTTGTCCGCTAGCTTCATATATAAGATCTGCCAGCTTTTCTGGAGGCAAAGGACTGAAAAAAGAGTTAATGTATATAAGTATACATAGATGTATATGGTGTTCTGTACAATTTTTGATTTAGGAAAATATATGGAAACATATCAGGCAGAAAGACTAAACACTTACGCTGTGATTGTCTTCTCTCTAGGCTCAGGGGGGAGGCCAACAGTCAGCTGTTTCTGATGGGACAAGATATCTGTACATGCCTATAGACAAAGCAAGGAACACTTTAACTATGTTTATGGAATCTACGCAACCAACTAAGGCTACTGTACATTGAGGGTAATTTAGAACCCTGTACTACGTAAGACTATGGTACCTCAGCAAGAACTTCCACTCTTTTTTTCAGTAAGCCAGAGATGTAGCGGATCAAACCCCATTCGTGATTGAGTCCAGCTTTGACATACAACTCACTGAGCAGGATCTGTACAGTCACACCGCACTGTCCATTCAAATTGGTATCCCAGTCTAGACCTCTGTGTACGAGAGACAGGAAAACAGAAAATTAGAAATGATTTGGTTTCCAGAGTTATTTTTAGAAACTGTGGTTTATAGTCTCCCAGACAGGGGTGGACAACCAGTCAAGACCATTCTAGGAGCCAAGTCAGAATTAACTAGATCTATGACATAAATAGAAAACCCATAAAAAATTAAAGGGCCATACACGCAACAATAGTACAAATTGTAGTATGGTAGAATCGGTATCGGCCCATTCCATTTTTCTTGTGTGTCCGATAAGAAAAAGAAAACACACGGTCCAATATCCAGATATCGTACAATCAAGCTTGTGGGTTTGGGCTCCTTTATTTTCCAGATATTACTTTCTAGTTATAAAATTTATATTGAGCGAACATGGAAATGGCCACGAGAAAGGAACACACCTGCTAAACAAATTCACTGTCCACAAAGTCGCTCCAGTAGAGTTTGTTCAGGAGCAGTGATCTGAGCACTGGATCAGCTGGTCAGGTGATAAGTCACATTACAGAGCAGAAAGATAAATGAATGTTCTCTGTGGAATTATTATTATTAGTCCTGATATAAACAGGCTGTGTCTGGTTGGCTAGAGGTTAATCATAAGCAACAGTTGGACATGTAATGAAATTCCAGTTCCAGAAAAAGTCTTTTTGCCGTAATCTTTAATTTTTATGAGCTACATACATAAGTTTCTAGAGTGACAATGTCATCTAGCTCTATTAGCAGTGCTGTGTCCCCTAGCAAAAGGGTCTAATCTGTGTGTCCTCAAGCTTCCTCTGTTGACAATCTACTGAGGGACACTAATACTTTGAGTAGAGCTGGGTTGCTACAACATTCTTTGGCTTTAATCCTGTAACATGGGTCAAACCATGTGACATCCTCCCTGCTATATTTCTATATTTACAGCCTATTTTTCAGTCATATGTAATGTGATTTTATTTTAGGACACAGAGTTGCCCTATATTGATTCCCCTTGCTATTCCCCTGTGCAGGTCTAAGTAGTTTACAAGAGAAAGAAGTAGTATTCAGCTATTTTAAAGGTAATGGATTTTAATGCTAAACTGAAATGATCATTGCACAGACGAGCTAAGAAGGATTGATGCAATTCCCATATTAAATGCTCTGACATCTGTCATACAACATGTTCAACATGGTACCTGCATACTCACTTTATCACACACAGTATGTACAGTATATCAGCTTGGTCTTGAAGGGTAGGACATTCCTTTAGCTTCCCAACAAGCTTGTTGCAATCAACATCCCCATGGGCATCTTTTGGTAGATTTAGTTCAGTTTCATGATTCTGTAAAAGTAACACACAACATTGCTTTTTTATATGTAATACAAGTGGTGTGATACATGCCCTTAAATGCCCCCATGGAAAAAGTTCATGTTGGGCAGACCTAAAGGTCAGTAAAAGATCATAAAAAAATCAACTAGGAGGTTTAATCTAAAGGAAAACACGTGCACCAATGGGAAAACCAATGAGAAGCTTAGTCCAGTAAGCTTGAAATGGATGGTGCAGCAGGATGTACGTATCCCACATTAGTATTCCCCCCCCCGACATCACCTTAGGTTTATGTGGTTGAGGAACCTCCAGCAGGTTTAAGGATCTCCGATGAGCACTTAAATTTTTAGCAGGTAGGAACAAGTTGGAATCTGAAAGAAATGTAAATTAGATAGAATGTAAACAAAAAAAGCAACAAACCCGGTAAGGAGGTCCTGATAATGTTCATAAGTGACTAGTTTTTTATTATTTAAAAACTGTCAAGATGCTATTGAAAGCAATGTTAGGTGATCAGGTTCTATGTGATGTATTGCACTTATCTACCCAGGGTCTTTTACTACCTGAATGGGAGACAGGGCTGCCTCCCTAATGAGGCAGGTTGAAGCACATTACAGAGCAGCACCCTGTAGAGAGGCAGCAGTTTTGATGGCAGAAAAAGAAAAAATTCCATGTCAGATGCCAGGGGGCCCTAAAAATGCCCTTTGTAAAAAACTCACATTTTCGGGAGTTACTGTCACTTTAAATAGCAGGGGAAGCCGTGACTTACATTGCACAACAGAATGCAGCTAGGACCCCCCCCCCTCCCTTCTGACTGGTGATTAATTTGATCAAAATCAATGTTTGTTAGCCCTGCAGATCAAAAATCAATGTTGGACATCAATTACCAGTCACTGTGGGCATCTAATACCAGTCACTGTGAACATCATTTACCAGTCGACATCATTTACCAGTCACTGTGGGCATCTAATACCAGTCACTGAGGACATAGTTTACCAGTCATTGTGGGTGTTAAGTACCAGTCATGTGTATACAGCCCCTCCCACTTCCAGAAAAAGCATCACCCACTTTCAATTACAATACCACACCCCTTATGGCGGCACAGCGAGGGGGATTTTTTTTTCTGGTTCCCAAAAGTTTAGAGACAGCCCTGCATCCGATTTATATTTCTGGTCATGTTTTACATTTCAGGGGGTCCACTGCGCAGTGTGGGTGTTTGATGTGTTTTAATAGATATGTGTAATAAAGGTGTTTTGTACTAACATTGCTTTAAATGTCCACCACTGGGTCTTTATTAATTACATATTTGGATGCTAGGTTGTCAGAGGTGTCCCTAGGGTTTTTATTCCATATGCACACATGTGCAAATTCTATGTTTCAGCTTCATTCTCACTTCAATATACATCGTATCTGGGTGGCACTGCCATTATCAGGGTAATGCTCTGATTTGTATGTGGGGGAGACCAAACAGCAACTGCATCAACGTATGGCCCAGCACGCAAGAAGCATTCCTCGGGTCAACTCATCTGTGTACCTGCATCTTAGGATAAAGGACACCCTTTGAAGATTGTAATGTTAACATATTGGTTGTATTCAATTAATCAACTGGACTTGAAATGTAGTTCTTGAAGACGTTTCGCTAGTCTCCGACTGGCTTTCTCTCAATTCAGAATGACTTGTACAAGAATCTGTGGCAATTATGTCCCCTGGAGAATCCCAATTAGCATATCACAGCCAGGTGTTAAGGTGTGATTAGATAGTGGCTAAGAGGTGTTATAGGAACGCCCAGAGTAAGGTGTTAAAACAGCATTGTACATGGCAGACAGTTGGTGTCGAACCCCCCCACCTCTATTTAGGCTTGGTTTCTTTATTTTCACATAATGGCCTCCTTAACACCTCTCTGAACCAGTCACGTTCCTCTCGCCAGTATGTTAACATTACAATCTTCAAGGTATGTCCTTTATCCCTAAGATGCAGATACACGGCTGAGTCCTGACCCGAGGAATTGGCTCTTCTGTGCTGGGCCATACGTTGATGCAGTTGCTGTTTGGTCTCCCCCACATACAAATCAGAGCATTCTTCACTGCACTGCACTGCATATATGATGTCGCTTTTCTTGTGTTTTGTATTGGGTCTTTCGGATGACAAATTGCCCTCAGCGTGTTGTTCGGTTTAAAGCAGACAGGCAACGATGTTTTTTGAAAATTCTTCTTAATTTCTCGAGACCCCTGCTACATTGGGATGCAGGGGTCTCCGAGAAATTAAGAAGAATTTTCAAAAAACATCGTATCCCTGTCTGCTTTAAACCCAACACGCTGAGGCAGCAATTGGTACATCCAAAGACCCAATACCAAAACACAAGAAAAGCGACATCATATATGCGGTGCAGTGCAGTGAAGAATCTCTGATTTGTATTGGGGGAGACCAAACAGCAACTGCATCAACGTATGGCCAGCACAGAAGAGCCAATTCCTCGGGTCAGGACTCACCGTGTTCTGCATCTTAAGGATAAAGGACATACCTTTGAAGATGGTAATGTTAACATACTGGCGAAGGAACGTGACTGTTGAAGAGAGGTGTTAAGGAGGCCATTTATGTGAAAATAAAGAAACCAAGCCTAAATAGAGGTGGGGGGGTTCGACACCAACTGTCTGCCATGTACAATGCTGTTTTAACACCTTACTCTGGGCGTTCCTAAACCCTCTTAGCCACTATCTAATCACACCCTTAACACCTGGCTGTGATATGCTAATTGGGATTCTCCAGGGTACATAATTGCCACAGATTCTTGTACAAGTCATTCTGAATTGAGAAAGCCAGTCGGATGACTAGCGAAACGTCTTCAAGAACTACATTTCAAGTCCAGTTGATCTAATTGAATACAACAGATATACCATGACCTGGATGAATGAGAACCTTCACAAGCATGTTAACATATTGGCAAAGGAACGTGACTGGTTCAAGAGAGGTGTTAAGAGAGGTGTTAAGGAGGCTATTTATGTGAAAATAAAGAAACCAAGCCTAAATAGAAGTGGGGGGGTTCGACACCAACTGTCTGCCATGTACAATGCTGTTTTAACACCTTACTCTGGGCGTTCCTATAACACCTCTTAGCCACTATCCAATCACACCCTTAATGTCACGAACTTACCTGCCACTCCGGTCCCGCGCCGCTCTGGACTTCCGGGTGGGCGGCGTCGCGGACGTCATGACGTCACGACGCCGCCACGCCGGGCGGCGCGAGCTTTGAAAAGCCGGCGTCCTCCTGGACCCGGCGCCCGATAGTAGCACTAGCTACCCTGGCTCCTTACTCACCTGCCTTGGATCCTGCTCCGCTCCTGCTCTTATACTTACCTTGCCTGCATCCAGAGACCACCATACCTGTATCCTGTACTTACCTTGCCAGTATCCAGTACTTACCTTGCCTGCCTCCAGGGACCCCCTTGCCAGTATCCAGTACTTTCCTTGCCAGTATCCTGTACTTACCTTGCCGGTCTCCAGTGACTACCTTGCCTGTATCCAGTTTTCGTCTGCTCACCTCATCTGTATCCAGTTACCTACCTCCTGTATCCAGTATCCAGCCTTCAGTTCCCAGCAGCACCTTGCTCCTGTTTCCAGCCTACAGTTCCCAGCAGCCTCTGTATCCTGCACCTTCTGGACTATCAGCCTCCTCCTAAAGCGTACTGTGAGTACCCGGCCGTCTGGCCATTTGTTACACTTAACACCTGGCTGTGATATGCTAATTGGCATTTTCCAGGGTACATAATTGCCACAGATTCTTGTACAAGTCATTCTGAATTGAGAAAGCCAGTTGGATGACTAGCGAAACGTCTTCAAGAACTAAACTTTAAGTCCAATTGATCTTGAATACAACAGATATACCATGACCTGGATGAATGAAAACCTTCAGAAACACATGGGAATAGATTGAGAGATTGATAGCCAGAAAGACATATAATGAGATAGACAGGTAAAAGACAGACAGAAAGAGCAAGATAGGGAGAGACAGAACCTAGTGAAATAGCTGGCATTCTGTGAGAGGGGAATTTAGCTGGCATTGTGAAAAGGTAATATGCTGGCATTGTGAAATGATAGTAAATAGGCTGGAATTGTGAGACAGTTAATATACGCTGACATTAAGAGACAGGTGAATTTGCTGGCATTGAGAGACAGGTGAATAGCTGGCATTGAGAGACACTGGCACTGTGAGATGGGAAAATAGGCTGGAATTGTGAGACAGGTGAATAGGCTGGCATTGTAAGACAGGTAAATAGGCTGGCATTGTAAGACAGGTAAATAGGCTGGCATTGTGAGACAGGTGAATAGGCCGGCATTGAGAGACATCTAAAAACACTGGCATTGTGAGACATGTGAAAATGCTGGAATTGTGAGATGTGAATAGGTTGGCTTTGTGAGGCCGGTAAATAGACGGGCATTGCGAAACAGGTGAATAGGCTGGCATTGTGACACAGGTGAATAGGCTGGCATTGTGAGACAGGGGAATAGGCTGGCATTGTGACACAGGTGAATTGGCTGGCATTGTGAGACAGTTGAATAGGCTGGCAATGTGAGACAGGGGAATAGGCTGGCATTGTGAGACAGGGGAATAGGCTGGCATTGTGACACAGGTGAATAGGCTGGCATTGTGAGACAGTTGAATAGGCTGGCAATGTGAGACAGGGGAATAGGCTGGCATTGTGAGACAGGTAAATAGGCTGGCATTGTGAGACAGGTGAATAGGCTGGCATTGAGACTGGTGTCACTCAGGACCATTTCCGAGCCCTTCTACAGACCATGTGTGACACATAGGTGCATGGGCTGAGCCATCACAACAACAGAGCCTGCACATCATGGGCAATTATATAAAAGGGTAAGAACCAGACTTTATCCTTCATCTACAAACTAACTGATGGTGGTAAGCCGAAGTATATATTCAGGGTTATTCAATAAAAGTTCTTATCATTTAAAATGGTGCTAATTTTGCCCCAACCAATCAGATAGCTTTCAAATGCTAAATAAGATCTGATTGGCTGGGGCAAATTTAGCACCATTTTAAATGATAAAAACTTTTGAAAACTTTTGAATTGAATCTCCCTGATTATTTCCTTAAAGGGTATGTCCACCCAAAAAATAAACTTTTTATATGTTCTTTATATAATAGCACCAATCTCAAACGCCATGTTCGTTTTTCTAAAAAACATTTGCTTTGCCCGATATTTAATGAGATATACATCAGGCTGCACTTCCGCACCACTTCCTCTCTCCCGCGATGTTAGCTGACCCCGCGCTACAGCTTAGACAAAAAAAAAAAGGATTCCTCCTTGCGCGGCTTCCCGGAAGCCAATGAGAACCCAGCATTCACGGAGAGGTAGGTGCATTCACGGAGGTGTGTGTGTAAGCCGAAAGCGGCTGGCTGCAACATGTTAATCCTGGATTTCTTCCGTACACAAAACTTTACGGCTGCGATTGGTTGATTAGCAAAAGAGGGCGGGATCCAGGGGTCAGATCATTACTGGATGCAACTTCCTCTGTGCTCACTGCTGGATGTTAACAGACATGCGCGAGAACATGAAAAGATAAGGTAACGTAACCTGGCTCTGTTTATCGCTGTACTGGTCCATGCTGCAGGATTAAGCCAGCTACAAAGGTCTGAAACTTTTGAACCACTGGACCGATTTAGATGCTGTAAAGTTTGTTTTGGCGCAGTTATTTGGGCCAAATTAACATAGAAAGTTAGTTTAGGGGGTGGACATTCCCTTTAATACACTAACCAGTTTTAAACTGATACCATCACCCACAATGGCTATCCTAAACATATTTATAGATGCTTTTTCCCAAAATATCAATACAATATTCTATCATTTATTTACAATCGCTAAAATGCTCATAGCCAAAATCTGGAAGTCAACCAAAATACCAAAATTAACAGAAATATTTCTACATCTGCCTAATAACATGCAATATGAGAAAGCTTACACCATCTCCCAAGGAAACTTTAAACACTTCTATTATAAATGGGAATTATGGTACGTTGATAACAGATCCATGTTATTAAATCTTTACAAAAGTCAAATTGAGATAATGGTTAGAAACGATCACTACAAGAGACAACATATATTCATGTATTTATATTGTTAAATATTTTATATATTGTATAAAATTAAGATATGAACCTATGAACAAACCTTTTGTATTTGATATTACCGTATATACTGATAAATACCTGATACCTTATAAATTTGTAAAAACTGATTGACTCGAGTATAAGCCGAGGGTAGAAATTAGTTGCCCTTTACATGGACAGCAGAATTCCCATACATGAATCCCATACAGTAATAGCCAAATCCAGTACCAGTAACCCCCAATTCCTTGGCACTCCAGATGTTTTGGAAACTACAACTCCCAGCATGCTTTGTTGCTGGAAGCAGCCAGACTACAGGAAGCAGGAAGTGTAAAGGCAGATCTGCTCCTGTAACTTTCTATGCAGGTTAACACAGCACCACCTACAGGTTACTATCCGCAATTGCAGAATTTGGATCTAAATTAGGACTTGACCCGAGTATAAGTCGAGGTTAGTTTTTCAGGCTAACTTTACAGCATTAAAATTTGACTTATACTTCAGTATATACGGTACTTGAAAAACAAATAAAAAATGTTATGTTCTAAAAAAAAAAAAACCTTTATATTCCATGATAGGTGCAGCTGTAAGGCCAGCTTTGGCTATTACAGGTTTGTCGAGAGCTAATAAATTTAGATGAAAATAATAGAGGATGTGGATAAAGCACTTTTGGATGGCACCCCCAGAGAACAGATTCGGGAGATGATCCAGAATATATCTTTTGCTAACTCCTTCGTTTCTGAAATTTTATTGGATAATCTAAAGCTTTTAGCCAAATCCATGGGGCTTTCATTAGCCACTCGTGGAGCTCTGTGGCTTTGTCAATGGCAGGCAGATGCCGCCTCCAAGCGCAATCTTGCCAGCATACCTTTTGAGGGAGAATTCCTATTTGGATATCGATTAAGAGATATTATTTCAGAGAATGTGGATAATAAATTTTTTTTACTGCCACAGTATACTAGACCTAGATGGTCTTTACCAACTTTTAACCAGCCCAGGTCTTCATTTCGCGAAGCCAAAGCCTACAGACCAGGGAAAACTTATAAAAACAATAATAGGAATTGTTGAACAAATACATCCTTTCGTCCCAGAGGTACCAGACAACCTAAGGAGAGAACCTTATGAAGGTGTCTCAGCCCATCATCCCAAGGTGGGGGGCAGACTTCAACAGTTTCGGGATGTATGGGTGCAATCCACGACAGATCGCTGGGTGTTAAAGACAATATCACTAGGTTATCACCTAGAATTTCTGCAACCCCCCACAAAGAACGTCTTTTTTGCAGCCAGGGAGCAAAAAACACCATTGGCAAATAAAAACTTAAAGGTGATCTTAACCTCAATGATGGCCAAGAAAATTCTGGAAAAGGTACCTATATCAGAAGAATCAAAGGGGATTTATTCTCCTCTGTTCCTTATAAGAAAATCATAGGGGGAATTTCAACCTATTTTGGGCCTCCATTTCCTAAATCAGTTTCTAAAAATAAAATCTTTCAGAATGGAGTCCTTGAGGGTTGTACGCCAACATTTAAGAAAGGGAGATTGGTTATGCAAAGTAGATCTTGAAGATGCTTATCTCCACAAACCGATCTATCCAGAACACAGGAGATATCTAAGGTTCCACATCCAACGGAGCCATTACCAATATAGGGTTCTCCCATTTGGGATTTCTACACCACCCAGGGTATTTTCCAAGATACTAGTTGTGGCTCTGGAGAGACTGAGAATGATGGGAATTCGTTGCTTTGGTTATCTGGACGATATTCTAATAGTGGCCAGCAATCTAGTGTTATTGGCAGCCCATGTCCAGAGAACTACATTTTCTCCAGACCCTTGGTTGGATGATAAAATGATAAAAGTCACAACTCATACACAATATCTGGACTATCTTGGGGTAGTCCTAGATACAAAGAACATGTTAGCTGAACTCCCAAAACCAAAGATTTTGGAGATCCAAAGATTAGTGTCCAAATTAATCAATTTCCCAGCAGCCCAAGCAAAATTTATTCAACAGGCGTTGGGGACATTAGTATCTTCCATAGAAGCAGTCCACTGGGCAATGTTACATCTTCGCCCTCTTCAGGTCTTCCTTGTCCCAGTGGAAGGAGTGTCAGAATCCCAGGCAACTCATCTACCTTCCTGTTGATCTGCGAGAACAACTACATTGGTGGCTACAGGCAGACAATTTCAAACCAATCCAATTACAAACTCATGTCTGGAAGAGCATAACTACGGACGCAACCTCCCGAGGGTGGGGAGCAACTTACCAGAAGCTAACATCCCAGGGTTCTTGGGACAACAAGACAACAGCAGAGTCATCGAATTACAGATGATGGCGGTATGGAAAGCAATTGTTTACTTCCAACAACATATCAAGAGGCAGGCACTGAAGATATATTCCGACAACACAACAGTTGTGGCATATATCAACAAGAGAGGAGGGACTCGGAACCGCAAGCTTTGGTCATTAGTCCAGAATCTCTTGTGGTCAGAAGCAAATCTCCTAGATATAGTAACCGTATATCTCCCTGGAATAGACAATCAAGAAGCAGATTTCCTGAGCAGGAGGAGAATGTCACCTGGAGAATGGGAGTTAAATCCAAAGTTTTTTCACAAAATATGCAGGAGATGGGAAACGCCCAACATAGATCTAATGGCAACCCAATGGAACACCAAACTTTCCTTATTCTGTACCAGGTTCCCTGTCGAGAAGGAAATACCAGTAGATGCCCTCTCCATCCCTTGGAATTTTCCTCTAGTTTATATCTTTCCCCCCTCTCCCCCTGATTCCCAGGGTATTAGAAAAAATCCACAGAGAAGAAGTAAAGGCAATCCTGATTTTACCAGCCAGGGTCCGTTCCAACATCCTCAATTAGAGAAATTAAAGCTGACGGTCTGGCTCATGAAAGGAGGACATTTGAACACATGGTACTTTCAAATTGGGCTACTCTCACACTACTGTCTGCCAGGAAAGCTTCAACTTCAAATAATTATTACAAAACTTGGGACACATTTACAAGATGGTGCCAGTTATTAAACAGTTATCTACTCCAACCATAATGGAGTTTCTGCAATCAGGATTACAGAAAAAGCTAATTATCCATACACTGAAAAATCAGATCTCAGGCATTTCAGCCATAACCAATGTTCAATGGGCATCAGATATCTTCATAAAAAGATTTTTTGAAGGTGTTAAACGGCTGAGACCAGAAATTAAAACACCTGTTCCTCCTTGGGGTTTATCTTTAGTGTTAGAGGTCTTTTCTATCTCTCTTTTTGAACCATTGGGACAAGCCTCCATTAAGAACTTGACTTTTAAAACAGTATTGTTATTAGCCTTAGCATCGGCTAAAAGGATATCTGACATCAGTGCTCTGAGAACATCCCATCATACTTGATGTCGTTTCCAAATAAAATCATTTTGAGACCAGATTTTTCTCATCTACCTAAAGTGGTATCGAAGTTCCATCTAAATCAGGAGATAACAATTCCAGTACTTCCACCTGCACCAGACTAATCTATACACACTTTAGATCCAGTTAATTGCATCAAAACTTATATTGAAGCAACATCCTCTTTCCGCAAAGAAGACTCCTTATTTATAGTATTTGTTGGGAAAAGGAGAGGTTTGAAAGCATCAAAGTCAACCATGTCTAAATGGATCTCAGAAGGCATCAGGTTATGCTACAGGTTGAAAAACAGAGAGGAGCCCCCTGCCATTCGGGCTCATTCCACCAGAGCAATTTCTACTTTCTGGGCTTATGCAGCCGGTGCATCTATTAAAGACTTATGTAATGCTGCTACCTGGTCTTCACCAAATACTTTCTTTAAACACTATAAATTAAATGTGTTGTTTTGGATTTTTGGATCAGCATATAATAAATAATGTAGCTACTACTATAAGCTGATGATGTCCTGGCAGTTCAACTGAGGGAGGGATTAACCCATGGTTGCCCACTGCCGTGCTCCAGCACAGGAAAACAAAAGAAGTTTGATACAATTTTCTGCTTTTTTCCTGATTGACTATAATGAGTACAATCCTCAAACAAGGAAATTTTGAGTTTTCAGGGTCATGTGCTCAAAACAGTTTTATGGTCATAAATCCAAACACCAAAACCCCCAACCACAACACAAACACAGATACACACACCTACTAACCCTTCCATTCCCGTGGCAACCATACTTAAAGGGTAACTACAGTCAAAAAACAAAATCATGATTAATCATCAAAAAATTTAGTTTTATGGTTATAAATGCAAAAACACATACTCCAATCTACCATTCCATTACCATAGCAGCCATACTTAAAGGGTAACTATTGTCAAATAACAAATTTTGACCAATCATCAAGCTGTTAGGTAGGTGTAAAGAGGAGTGTATAAAGGTTGGACTAGATGGATGTATGTCTTTAATCAACCTCAATTACTATGTTACTATGTAACAGCGATAAGAACTTTCTATTCACTGCAAAGTGTGAAAAAAAGGGACGACAGAAATTGTATTCCCAGGAAACATTTTATAAAAGGAGAAACACAATTTAGAAGTTATGTGTGTGTTAGTTATTTATTCTGTAATAATTAGGATATTGTATGCAGGAAACATTCCTTCATTTCATTTCAAATTTCTCTACACAGCAAAAGTACAGCGCAGACTAGTGGTGTGAGAAATATTCTTATTAAAGAAATCAGTTAGGTAGCTCTTGCTTTGTATAAATAATAATCATGGATACAAACCCTCCATATAGTTTCCACATAATACCTGACCCCTGTATATTGTCTTATGGTGTCATAGCGCTCAAGTGACAGTTATATGTATAACCCTCCCACCCCCACCCCTGTAAAATGAGCCATTCCGTTTCCCTGCCCTACTCCAATTACAATTTCTATTCTCTACCTTCAATTCACCACTTCCATTACCCTTTCATTTCCTATATATGTGTACCACATGAGGATTATTCATCAAATCAAATCAGTCACAAAAGTATTAAACCATTCTCCGTATTTATTCTGATATAATGAAGTGAAATCTTGCACCCCCTACCCCAAATCTATCCCTAAACTATCAGTAGTTAAACCTGCAAAACCTGTAACTGTTTTTAACTGTCACTTTATTCTGTGTTATGCTTTAAAGGGCAAGTCCAGCCCCAAAATGAAAACTTACATACAAGTAAATTACCTTCCAAAACCCTAAACAATAATAGTTTGAAATGTGAAATATATAAGTCTAACCTGAAATCCTGCACAATGTTCTGTTTCCCCTGTTTCTGCTTCCTGGTTCTTCCAGTTAGTAACTGTCAGTTATGGATTTGATAGTTGACATCACAGCCAATGAATGTTAATCCCCTGTTTGCCTCTTCTGAGCATGCCCAGGCTAAGCACAGGCTCAGTCCAGGTTTTTAAATTGCTCAGTTTCCATGAGGCATCCAGAAGCATAGCAGGCATACAGTAATGAATTCATAGGACAAACTATAATATATCAACATATTTTAAAGAGGCCATTCTTTCTAAAAGATGTTCTCCCCCCACCTGCCTGCCCCAGGGGAGAAGCATGCTCAGTTAAGACTTCCAGGGCTATGTACTGAGACCAGTTATAGGCTATTTGTGTCTTAAAGTCACGTTAACCAATGTACCAAGCGTTAACGTGACTTTAAGTCACAAATAATGGTAGTTGCGACATTATGCAAATTTTGTGTCACGCAACTGCCACAACCAATGTGCTAAGTCGTTAACGTGTTTTAAAGACTTAGAGGCATATTTATAAAGAATTGTCTTTTTCGTCAAATAATTAGCGCAGCACATCGCAGCGAAAATAGCGCCATTTGGGGCTTCGTTTCGCCTTATTTATAAAAAAGCGAAAAAAACACACTTCGCGGCTGAAAAAGGCAAACGGGCGCGATAAAGAGCGAAAAGTATCGCAGCGAAAACTTAAAGCATCTAAGAAGACTGCATTGCGAAAACCATTCAAAACCAGAAAAGCCCACTAGAAAATGATGTCAAGTTCAAAACGGCCACCTCACATTTACCAAGAAGTCAGCCATGTCTTATTTAGTCAATCTTCTTAGAATTTCTCAATTGGAATACAATTTTCTTTTGCACTGCACATTCGCCTTTCTAATGCGCGATCGCTTTTCCAAGGCATATTCCATTATAATGCGTGGTCGCCTTTCTAATGTGCTTTGGCCTTTCTAATGTGCGTTCGCCTTTCTGATGCGCGTTCGCCTTTCTAATGTGCGTTCGCCTTTCTAATGTCGCTTTTCCAAGGCATATTTCATTCTAATGCGCGATTGCCCTTCTAATGCGCGTTCGCTTTTTCAAGGCATATTACCCATTAGAATGCCTTTTCGCTCAAACAATTACTTTTCACCACCTTCAGGGTCACGCTAATCTTTCGCTCTTTTTAACGCAAAAACCACCTTTCGCTCTTTTATAAATCGCGTTATGCCTTTTCGCTAAAATTACCATTGCGAAGTAAGGCGAAAAGGGTTTAGCGATAGCGCGCGGAAACGGTTTCGCCATTCGTTAAAGCTACCTTTATAAATAGCGTTAACTGTCTTTTTGGCGAAAACCCATGCGAAAAGCGAATGCGAAAACATTTCGCTACTTTTCGCTCTTTTATAAATATGCCCCTTAATCTCTAACGCCAGCAGACATTTGACGTTAAAGATTCGCAAAAGGAAAACTCCATTTGCAATGCACTGAGAGCCACTATCAGCTCAGTGCATTGCCTAAAGGGGGGCGGGCAATAGATGCTGGGGAAATCAGGAAGTACCTGGGGAAAAAATTGAAAGTTGAGAAGGGAAGCCTATTAATCCATGCAGAGGCTGGTCACATGATTACAAGCTGGTCACATGGCTGAAAACTGGAAGTGTTCCAGCAGGAAGTTATATTGCTGAACCTTTCCAGCAATAACTTCTCACAAATTTTATCTAAAGATGTGATTTAGGTTTTATTTTGAAGGTAAGATGGAAGGCTTTTATATAATTATTACTAGTTTGGAAGAATTCGAGACCACAGTTAACCTTTAACACATTTATGGATTGAAGCTCTCACTGATGTGTTTGTTACAAAGCAGTAACAAATGTATTTATTTTATGCTTTTTTTTAGACATAATAAAGTGGGATGGAAGGTAAGTATTGTGCATTAGGGGGGCTAGTTAGGTAAGTATTTCAGAAGGTATCGGGATGGGGGTCTTTATTGAACCTTGACAGCTAGAACTATGTCCATTTTTTTCTGATAGTTACATTTTATGTTCCAACTTAATCAGTTTAGTCTGATTGCCACTTATAGTGTTAAAGGGGAGCTAAATCCTAAATCTACTCCCGCTAATTGGCAGTACCCAGGGTGAGGACCGAAAACTCAAGTTACTTAGCCCTGACAGTATAGCAGGTAGTTTGGATACCTACCAACTAGCTGTTGATGTCGCTTCTCTCTGGTCCTCTCCCTTCGCCAGGGTCGGCTATTCAGGGGATGCACCACCTATAGGTGGACATGCTTCTTACAGTGTGTGTCCTCCTAATGGTCAGCTTGCCCACCCAGTGAAGGGCTGGAACAGAGTGAGACCTGCAGCTAGAAGGTAAATATCCATACTTACAGCATCAGACTGGGACTCTGGATTAACAATGAGACAGAAATTAGCAAATCCACTGCACATCGTTTTGGACAATCAAAATTGTTAGTTAAAGTGTTAAAGGTCCTCACCCCTACAATAAAGCTGATAGTTTGGATACATACCAACTAGCTGTCAGTGTCACTTCTCTCTGGTCCTGTCCTCTCCCTGTGGTCGGCTATTCTGGGGATGCGCCACCTATGGGAGGACATGCTCCTTATAACGTGTGTCCTCCTATTGGTCAGCCTGCCCACCTAGTGAGGGGCTGAACTAGAACAGAGTGACACCTGCAGCTAGAAGGTAATTATCCAAACTTACAGCATCAGACTGGGATGATTGGAACATATTGGACCAGGTTCATAGCTGTCAAGATTTAATGGAGACATGTTTAATGTTATAGGTTGATCCAGGAATTAATCCGACTGCCATATGGAGCAAAATTGGCTTCCGTTGGATTTTTTCGCCTTCCTCTGGATCAACTCTGGGAGGTTAGGTTATTAGATTAGTGATAGGGTATACTTCGGGATTGGGGTAGTTATAACATAAATAAAAATCTTTTAAAGGGCATGTCCACCCTTTATAAAAACTTTTGGGACAAAGCAGGGTATACCCTCCCACCCCCAACCGCTATATTCATTAATCTAAAATCGTTGTCAATCTCTACTTACAACTCCTCGATCCTCTGCTGTTCTGGTCCAGCTCCCCTGCCCGCCGGAACTGCAAGCAGGGGGCAGGACCGGCAGCCGCGGCTGTGATTGGCTGAGAGGCAGCCAATCACAGCCACGGCTGACTTCACTGCAGACAGCGCAGGATCGAGGAGTTGTAAGTAGAGATTGACAATGATTTTAGATTAACGAATATAGCGGTTGGGGGTGGGAGGGTATCCCCTGCTTTGTCCCAAAAGCTTTTAAAGCTACATTACTCCCTGGCATGGAGTGATCGGGAGGAAAGAAGGGAGAGGGGGGAAAAGGCTCAACTGAGCATGCCTCATACCTTGTAGCCAGGATACATGCACAGGAAGAGGCACTGACAGCTCCTACCCAGCAGTTTCCTGCACTTTAAAGAGGCAGAACAGGAGAACCACAAGGAGCATGGATGTAAGGTAAGGATTTTTTTCTTTTGTACAGTGGGGCCAGCAGTTGGTAAAATATTAGTTTGGGGGGTGGACATGCCCTTTAAACATTGGTGTCCGAGTTTTTTGTTTCCTTTTACTTACTTTATATTTTCCTTTGTGATATGGGGATCAGCCTATGATAAGAAAGGGGAACTAACCATTTAGGTAACCAATCGTTTATCCCCTCCAATATGAAGCAAAAGGGACCTTTTAAAATATACATATGCACATATGCAACAAGGATTCAAAATTGGTATTTACCCAGAATTCGCCAAAAGCTTAGTGAGCATGTACGAAAGCTGTCTGTGCTCTTTCTGAAAGCAATTCTGGGCTGTGTGAGTGTCACAGATTTGAGGTGTGTGCTCATTTTGCCCTTTAAAGACACATGTACACAATTTGCCAGCTGTGCCATGACAGACTTCCGAACCACTAGAGCCAGAATCTGCTGATTAAAATTTTGTAAATCCTAACCATATATATACCTATGTGAAATCATATCCTGCACTCACTAAGGGCTAGGCCACACTGTCACGTTTTCTCACCCGCTAATGATAACACTTGCGATCAGTTAGCGTGTGAGAATCCCAGCACAGTGCATGTGGATGTGGGTAGCCACATTGCATGCATTGCGATCTGTTTTTGGAGTGCATACGATCACCATTTCTTTGTGAATCGCATGCGCTCTGATTCAGTGGCTTAGCTACAGACCTTTGGGCCCTAATGCAGAATTTGGACCTGGGCCCCCTTACCCCTGCTGCCAACACCCATCAGCACCACATGTACCTGTGGCACAGTAGCTAAACGATCAAACCTTGGCAGGCCTGGCACTAGTTATGCCACTTTTTGCAGTGGTATGGGGAAATCCTGAACAAGGACTTAAAGGGCATGTCCAGCCCTTTTTTGAACTTTTTATATATTATACATATTGATCCCCCAGCCCCAACCGCCGTAATAAAATCCTTAGAAAGTGCCCCGATATGTACTTACCTTCCCTCTATCCTCCGCGGCAGTCTCCAGGCCCTCGGCTTAAACGGAAATGCAAGCAGGGGGCGGGACCGGCAGCCGTGTCCCTGTTTGGCTGAGAGGCAGCCTATCAGGGACGCGGCTGCCGGCTGCTCAGAATGCCAGAGGATAGAGGGAAGGTAAGTAACTATCTGGGCACTTTCTAATAATTCTGTTATGGCGGTTGGGGCTGGGGGATCAATATATTTTACACTAGGGGGAGGGAGAAGAAAATGGGAGGGAGAGGGGGGGGGGGAGGACTCTCCTGCGCATGCCTCAGACCTTGTCGAGGTTGAGGCTGAGACAGGCGCAGGATGAGTCACCCAGACCTTCTACACTATACTTTCCTGGACTTTGGAGGGGCACAGCATGGCAACCATAAGGAGCTGGGATGTAAGGTAAGGATTATTGGAGTGGGGCCAGTATGGGGTTAAATTTGAGTTTTGGGGGTGGACATGCCCTTTGAATTAAAATATCTAGGACACCCCTGGACACCACAGGTGGAGGGCAAGGATATTAAAGGATAACTAAACTTTTTTGACCCATAAGGGTATCTCCACCCCCAAAATAAACCTTTTCAGTAGTGTAGGGCACTACACTAAGTTTAAAAAAGCCCAGAAATCGACTTCGTTCCCTTGGTTCTCTGTCTCTATTGCTCTTCCGTTACCAGAAGTAGCAATAGGGGCCTGACCAGCAGCTGTGATTGGCTGAAAGTCAGCTATGGAGAGAGCAGAGGGAACAAGGTCAGGTAAGTCTGAATCTGTTATTTTTTTAAACTTATAAACCTGGTGCCTAGTGGTTAGGGGGGGTGCCCTACACTACAAAAAGTTATTTTACTTCTAAAAGATGATGCAGCTTGAAGGGATCCAGGAGGGAGGGAAAAGGGAGAGCTCCCCTGTGCGAGTCCTTAGTCAAGGACAAGGAGGTAGCAGGCACTGGATGACACACAGACAGCTCCTGCTCTTCAGTTTTTGGGACTTTCAGCAGGCACTGCAGGAGAACCATTAAGGGGCAAAGGAGTAAGGTAAGGGCCAGCACTAGGGAAAATTTTAGTTTTGGGGTGGACATGCCCTTTTTCCTCCCCAGAACAACAATGTATTGTAAGATATTATTTCAATAAATTGCATTTTCATACATGTAAGAAGTGGATTCTGTACAGACTGAGAAACAGGCATATACACAGATACTAATATAAGAACTAATACCATAGGGTACATAGTGTGCCAGTAGTAACAATATTAATTGGGTGCAAGATCTGGTAAAAAAGGGGCAAAAGTACCAAAGCAGGGATAGTTAAGATAAGGATGAAGGAAGAGAAAGCTGGATACAAAGATAGAAGAAAGAGAAGGAAAAAGAACCAGGTTGTACTAGGAGCACAAAGCCCTCTAGGTACTCAGCACTGCATATAAGGCACTCAAATAAATATAAATAAGAACAACCTATCATCCAAACATGTAATTAATAAAGACCCAGTGGTGGACACTTAAAACAGTGATAGTACAAAACTCCTTTATTATACATATCTACTAAAACACATAAAACACACTGCACAGTGGACCCCCTGAAATGTAAAAAATGGCCAGAAATATATATAGGATGTAGCTGCATAAGCCCGAGAGTAGGGCAGTCTAATAAGGATAATGTCTGATATCAGTAAAGCAAGCAAAAGATGGCAAGTAAAATGCAAATAGTAAAGCAAGGAGGATAAAACATCTGAAGGTAGCCAGCCTGTACGTCCCCACAATTCTCAGTAAAGTCGTATGTATGGGAACAAATTAAGCAGGCAGTATCTCAAACAGTTGATAGCACAGAGTAAAGGACTGATCTCACCCACGGTATGCAGACATCAGATCGATATAGTCCGGGAAGATTCAGCAGTGTCAAAGTGAGAGATACAATAATGCTGCGAGTGGATGTAGCTATCATGAGGATTGCTATCAGGTATGGCCAACATAACGGGAGCCCCACGCTAAACAATCCAAGTGACTTTACTGAGAATTGTGGGGACTTACAGGCTGGCTACTTTCAGATATTTTATCCTGCTTGCATTACTAACTTCTCACATTTTACTTACCATCTTTTGCTTGCTTTACTGATATTTATATGAAGATACATCCTATCAGGGCTGCCTCCCTAATGAGGCAGGTGCCTGGGGCCCAGATGCCAGGGGCACCCAAAAATGCCATTTGTAAAAACCATAACTTACATTGCAACAGAATGCAACTAGGACTCCTTCCCCTATCTTCTGACTGCCAATTTTTATTTGATCAAATTCAATGTTTGTTAGCCCTGCAGATCAAAAATCAATGTTGGACATCATTTACCAGTCACTGTGGGCATCTAATACCAGTCACTGTGGGCATTATTTACCAGTCATTGTGGGCATTATTTACCAGTCATGTGTATAAAGCCCCTCCAACTTCTGGACAAGCTACACCCCAATTCTGTACAAAGCATCACCCACTTTCCATTATAAAACCACACCCCTTCTGACAGGGAGGGGCAGCATTTGGAAAAAAATTTCATGTGCCAAAAAGTATAGAGCCCCGATGGGAGATCAATATTATATTGCAGTGTGAGCCATATGGCACATAACTTGTATTCCTATGAAATACCCAACAAAATATGGTAAAAAAAAAACATTCAGTAAAGAACCACTTTCACCTTTACTTCCCTTCCCTTTAGCATGGTGAGATACAAAGCAGCTGATTGAAGAATTGTTCAGTCTCTCCCTGGATGAATCACAATGGGAATGTCTGAACACACTGAGCTAGGGGAGGAGCAGTAACTGCAGGTCAAAGTTTTAATCAGCATCAGTTTCTTGGATATAGGTCAGGGAAAATGCATTTTACTGTAAAGTTAATCTCCTCAAATATGATATTTTACAAATGTAGACCCCCCAAAAATTGTTGGAGGTAAAGCTTTTGGAGGTAGAGTGTCAAGCTATATAAAAACTACCCGAAATTAAATTAAAGGAGCTTCTCCCTTTACTGCAATAAGGGTTTTAAAGGAGAAAAGCACCTAAATTAAGTTTTGAAACTTTAGCACAGGGATATACAAAGTGGTTGATTGGAGAATTTCTCTATCTCCCTGGGTGAATCACACTGAGCGCGTCCGAGCTCACTGAGCTAGGGGAGGGGCAGTAACTGTTATATACCCTATATACTCGAGTATAAGTCGAATTATTCAGGCTTTAAAGTTAGCCTGAAAACCTAACCTCGACTTATACTCGGGTCAAGTCCTAATTTAGATCCAAATTCTGCAATTGCGGATAGTAACCAGTAGGTGGCGCTGTGTTAACCTGCATAGAAAGTTACAGGAGCTGATCTGCCTTTACACTTCCTTACAGTGCTTCCTGTAGTCTGGCTGCTGGACTCACTCAGCACTGCTCATCTGGATGCTGCAAATCTGATGGGTCTCCTCAGTTTGGGGCAAAAACAGCTGCTAGTACAGTGCAAATGACAGCTTGAAACTACAACTCTCAGGTGACTGTTTAACTATTGGGATCAGAGAGTCCTTTACTATATGGGGGTCAGAGGGCCCTTTACTATATGGGGTCAGAGGGCCCTTTACAATATGAGGTTCAGGAGAATTGTAAATAATGGTAAGATTAATTAAAAGTTTACTGAACCTTGCTACTCCACATGTTTAGAAACTAAAACTCCCAGCAACAAAGCATGCTGGGAGTTGTAGTTTCCAAACATCTGGAGTGCCAAGGAATTGGAGGTTACTGGTGCTGGATTTGGCTATTACTGTAAGGGATTCATGTATGGGAATTCTGCTGTCCATTTAAAGGGCAACTAATTTCTACCCTCGGCTTATACTCGAGTCAATCAGTTTTTACAAATTTTTCAGGTAAAAATAGGTACTTCAAGTTATACTCGAGGGTAGTTCTGATACTGTACTGTAAGATTTCAGTGATGTATTGTATTAATGCATCAAAAATCCATATATGCATTTAGTGCATTTAATGCATATATAGAAATAGAAGTGATGCATTGTATTAATCAGCAGTTCCTGGCCTGTAAGTGGGGGGGGGATGTGTTTCAGGGCAGACATCCCAAATTACAAATATAAAGGATACTGCATAAGATCATAGAAATACTAAATAATATAAATACATAACAGGGACAGTTTTACAATTAAAAGATAATGTCAATATTGTCTGAATTTGTTTCAAAAGAATTGTTACCTTGAGGTTTTGTTCTAAGAATAAATTTGGGGCTGATGCAATAAAAGATGCATCTGTTTGCCTGTGCTAATGATCTGTAGCAGCCAACAGGCGTTATCTAACTGCAGTAGCTCAGAAAAAAACTAACATATTATTGGTTGGCACGGGCAATCTTTTGCACCTTTTTTCGGTCAGCCTCTAACAGCCAGATGCACCAAGAGGCGCTAACCAATAGCATATAACCAGATTGCTCTCGGTGCATCGCCCTGTTAGCATTTTAGGACATTTTCCTGGAAGGTTTTAAAGTCTCTTAGTAAATCTGGAAAATTTCAGACAAGTGAAGCTATTGAAATATCCTCACAGCTAGACTGCGCGCTACAGGACCCTGGGGTTAAAGATTTGAAGTTCCTGCTCAGTGTGCTTGGAATCATCCAGAAATAACACTAAACACTGCTGATTGTGTAACTGCCTTGTGCTAAAAAATGCAGGACCTTTATGGTATCCATATATACCAGTGATGGCGAACCTTTTAGAGACCGAGTGCCAAACTGCAACCCAAAACCCCACTTTATATTGCATAGTGCCAACATGAACATTTAACCTGAATACGGAGTTTAGAAAAAAACTCAAATAGACACAGACCAATACAGTAGATAGAATCGATTACAGATTACCTATTAACCTCTTCATTACCACACAGGAGTTTGAGATCTAAAACAGTGACCATTAACCCCTACATTATTAGACAGGAGTTTAAGATCCAAAACAGGGACTCAAGCAGAGCTGAATGTTATAGCCTGTCACCTCTCTCTGCAACAGACAGCTCTCTGGCTTTTCTGGTAAACTCTGCTATGCATGAGTGCCCGCAGAGAGGGCTCCAAATGCCACCTCTGGCACGCGTGCCATAGGATCGCAAGCACTGGTATATAAAGTAGGTCCAACCACAATAACGTGCAGATAATCCTTAGTGTCATTAACCATTTAAAATGTTTATTTACGCTCTCTCTGTCACTCTGATTTTCCCATAATCCATTTTTAGTTGTTCCTCATCCCATCAGAAAACATTTTCCTTTACTATTTCCTAACCCTCAGTTTCAATCGTTAACAATTCCTTGTTTCAGTTTCGATTAGATAAATTAATTTACTTTAACTTATAAATTTCACACATCATTTTCCACTGAAAGCTTTTCAATACGGTGCCCACACTATTCAATGTATTTCTGTTTACACAACAACAGAGAAATGCAGTTTTGTGCATCATTAATCTACTGACACTTGTTAATAATACTTATAAACAATATTTGCACATAGGGTTATAAATACATAACAGGATGTTAAGCTCCAATTAAAGGGCAATTTACCTAAAAATCTAACTTTTGTTTTTTTAACCCTACAGACTAAAGTAATCTAAGCATTTTTACCCCCATATATCCTTAAAGGACAACTCTAACCACTCCCACTCATTAAAATATCAAGGACGAGAACCAATAGCGCTCAGCTCTCAGCCCTGGGATCACAATAGTTAAAGAGAAATACATAGCGAAAATTCAGCTTGCTAAGTCCAGTCCACAATGCCTTTCTGGTTCTGTGTTGTGGACTGGCCTATGGGAAAGGGACGGGTGCATATTAGAATGTTAGGTATGTATTTTGTTTAGCTTTTGTGCTCCCTGGGGACTGAATAGTTCATTCCATCTCCCTGTTATCACACAGTTCTTGATATTGCCTTTTTCAATACATACTGTATCTAGTTATACACAAAATTGTCAAGTAAAATGTCTACTCTTCCTCAATATACAAACATAGAAATACATATATATTGGCAATACAATGTATATTACAGAATGTAGCTTTTTTCTATTTCACAGATAATTTTGTTGGTTTCTTATATTAATAAATAGACTTTAATAACCTACATTTGTGGGTGAAATGTTCCACTTGCTCAACTACAGTATTAGTTGTTTTTAGACATGGAATTGAACAGTAAATACTTTGCCTTTAAAAAGGCCATTGGACTTACTTGGTACATCGAGGCCTTTGGATTTAGCCATTATAGAGAGAATATCCCTAGTAGAATGGAGAGCGCTAAAGGCATGGTATGTGTCTGAGCTGTTGTTAATAGGAGGTAAGAGGGAGGTAGATGCCAAGCTCTGCTGCAGTTGATTGATGTACTGATCAAGCTCATCCTGATCCTCCTCTTTAAAGAAATAACCAAACAAAAGTGAGGTTGCCAGACAATAAAGAATGTACAATAAAAACACATGGTAACATGATTTCTTCATTGGAAGGCTTGTTTGACTTCTATTTTTCTTCATTGCTTTTGATTTTACCTTTAATGAAGTCTATGAGCCTATGATCACTAGAGATGGACAAACTTCGTCAAATCCTTTCCGAATTCGGATATTTGGACTTCCGGGCAAAATCCAAACATTGACTGTAATAGTACCCATTACAGTCAATAGGGAGCAAAAAATCAGTTTGAATAGAATAAAGGAAAAATAGCAATGGTAACTTACTGAACATGGCTCAATGACCTGGGAAAGGTCTGGGGAACACGTACAAATAGCCAGATCTTTCTTTACACGCACGCTACTTTTGAGCTTCCGCATTCAACATTCCATAATTATCCCATATTCACACTCGAGGGTTCACCAAATCAGTATTTCTCCCATGTATACAGAATTGAGAGTTAAAATTTTTATAAACCTCCCATATACAGAATAGAAGGTTTTCATTTGATTCCATGAATTCAATAAATTCTGAAAATCAAATCCCAAATTCTAAAATTTGGGATTCAAAACTTTCATTTGAATATCGAAAAAGGTTCCACGAGTTGGAAAAATCCGAAAAATCTGCGTCTGTTCAGATCCATAAAATCATATTCAGAACTGGGTTTAGGTTTGAGTCCATTTTTGCCCCGAGATTAGTGACTTCTGTTCTGGTAGGAACAGCTTTGTTCCTTCTTGTAACTATACAGAAAGAATCTATTGCTTCTTGTAACTATAGGTATTTTCTCTTAACTATAGCCATATTTCCCTTATTCAAACTATTTGCAGATAAAGAAAAAACTGCTGCATGACTGGGAAAAGAAGAGCACATGTTATAAGGAGCACAATGTGTCACATGAGAAATGGCAATGAGGCACCTCAATGGGACCTATGCTGCGTTACCTAACACTGAATAAAGGTGTAGAATCTTAGGTGTCTCATTATTGTGTGATGGGCCTGTCTACTACTGGTCAAACATAGTGAACTGTTCTTAAGCTTAATTACATAATGGAAAATAAAAGCAATTGCAACAGTGGGATACAGACGACTGTCAGATTTCCTGGCCAGACAAATATTTAAACAAAATAGCAAATCACATTATAAACTAAACGGTTTCTAGAAATCATTGTTACAAACATAAAGAACAAATGTGATAGATAAGGAAATTCTGTTTCACCTTTCTCATTCTCATCACATGGAAACAGTTCTCCCTCATAGTTATTCACTGGACTGTAACATCCTTCATCTGTGTCATCAAAAAGCTTTTCATCACAATCAGAATCCAAAAAACTTAGATGAGTGTAAAAAGAAGTGGTAAGAAATTCCGATAATCTTCCCTGTTTGACTCTGTAAAAGAAGAAATTCTGTATCATTAAACAAATTCCATGATATTGTGATAACTTCACTCCATAAAACAAACTTTCTTCTGAGTGTAGGGCACCCCATCCCACCCCCAACTGTCAGTTTACTTTTCTAAAAAAAAAACCCAGAAAGATACTTGGTAACCGGCGCTCTCTGTTTGCCGGAAGGAACAGAGAGGAGCGTGACCGGCAGCCATGTCTGTGATTGGCTAGCAAGCAGCCAATCGCAGACTCGGTTGCTAGATATGCTCACAGCTGGGGGAACAAATGTCAGTAAGTATCTTTCTGGAGCTTGTTTTAGAAAAGTAAAATGGCGATTGGGGGTGGAATGGGGTGCCCAAACCACAGAAAAAAAGGTTAGGTGGGAGGGCTCCCCTGGGCATGTCACTGTCCTTATTGAGGTTAAGGAAGAAGCTGGGACCGGATGACACACAGACACCGCCTACTCTTCACTTTTTGTAACCTTGGACAGACACTGCAGGAAAATGGTAAGGATTGTTTTAACACTACACAGTGGGGCCAGTAGTGGGTTAAACTTTAGTTTTGGGGGTGGATATGCCCTTTAATGTGAACCAATCATGTGATCTATGAAATCCTTCCTGTCCTACTTTGCATTGAAATGGCTAACCGCAAGGAATAGTCTAGTAGAGAGAAGTAATAGCGGCAAATTTATATATAAGGAGCCAAAATCTTCTTGGTATAAGGGGAATTGTCACCGAATTTATCATTGGTAAATTTATGCTGATGAACGTGCTGATGAACGTAGTTTAAATTTGGGTATACATTTCAGTGCCATAACTTACAAAGGAACCCAGAACACACACAACAGGGCACCTTACAATAAACACATGAGGGGGAATTTTAATGAATGTAATTAAGGGCTGTGAAACGCAATGTTTTAGTTATTAGAATGGTTTATACACTGTTAGTCATTTCTGCCATGAAAATTAACAAACACCACAAGGCCATTTTATAAATAGGCACCATAGTGTTTGGAAATCTACCTTGCACCACCAAAATATCCATCCTCCAGCTTCCTAATGGTAGAGAGGATCGCAGGGTCTATGTCAGAGCCGTCTTCAGCTAAAAACAAAACAAATATGGTGTGGTCATTTTCAAAACATCTACACATAAATACATAAAGATTATTTAATATTGTTAGGGTTTCTGCAAAACTGTGTATTAATATTAAAGAACACCAACTGTAAAGGAATAATATTACTACGGTATATTAAATAACAGGGGTTACTATCAATGTATTTTCCTTTAGTAATATACCTTACAATGGAACATGGAATCCTTTTCCATTCTATCAAGCTCCCAGTGCAGTCATTTTACTGACTATGCTATTAACTTAAAGGACAACTATACTGTAAAAATTAACTTTGTTGAGGAGCTACAGACCATACAGCTTTAATCTGCCAGGTTATGGCCCTGGTCCATTCTATATTAAAGATAGTGCTGAAGCATTCAGGAAGACTGGCAAAAGCAGTTTTTTTCGTCCTGCTGCTCCTCATAGAAAGGATATTGTTAGGTAAAATCCCCAATATCCTACCTCCCTACCTCGGGTATTTTTTATTTTAACTGTTTTTGAAAAAACTTTATACGCACTATAGTTTCCCTTTAACTGACACACTATTGGGGACATTTACCCAGATTAACCATAACAAAGATTCACCAGCGGCTGTGGGGCTCTGGGTAAATCACGTAATTGATTCCCCCTTACGTAACACCAGATATTAGCACCAACAAATTACCAAAAAACATTAGGAAAATGACCAGGCCAGCAAAATGCCCCTTAAATTTATTTTTAGATCATGGCAAAAAGAAATCAAGATCAAGGCGATCATGCAGAATACTAAACCTACATCTAAATCCTTCAACTCATGAAGGCCATAGAGGAAAATGAAAGGGTTAACTATGAAACTGTAAGGGAAGATTTTTTATGGAAGAGCCGCCAACTTGTTGCACACCCCTTGCTTTGATTGGTTCCCCTAAACATTTACAGTCAGTTAACATGAGCACTATGACAGCTGACATTTAGAAAGTATGGTGGAGATACATGCAGTAGGTCACATCTGACTGTACAAAGTAGGAAGTACGCAGATATAAATAGAAAGGCCTTAACACTCACATTTAGCATTAGGTTTATTATTTTTGGATGAAATGTCATTCAATAAGTTTGCAGTAAATAAAACAGGATGGGGAAGGGCGTTTTCATCAGAAACATTCAGCTGATGTTTTCAGTGAATATCAACTCCCCAACCTTCCTGGCTGAGCATGCTGGGAACTGTAGTTATAATAGATTATACATATATTACAGCAGATCGGGTTCCGCCTAAACATTATTTATAATATTATAACTGTGTTTTTATCACATTGTAAGTTAACCTACCTGCCCTCCTCTCCTCATCACTTATTAACATTGAAAAACTTATTTAAAGTGATAAATAACATGATATTCTGGAATTAAAAATGAATAGGCAAGATCAATATTCTTCCATTGTTGTATATGCAGTGGCGTAGCTACTGTCTTATAAGCCCCGATGCTCAGTTCAGACCTGGGCCCCATTTCCACACATCAACCCTCCTCCCACCCTTGTACCCTCCTTCCTGTGAAATCTTTTTGTTCTCATTTATGATTTCACTTCTTTCTTTTTCCTTCTTTCCCCTTGTTCCATTCCCTCCCTCCTTCATCTCATTGGCTTTAGTTACTCCTTCTCCCTTTCAGTTTCCCAGGATTCCATTCTTTTATTAACCCCTTTCTCTCTATATTCCCATTCTGTCCAATTATTTTTCTCTCCTTCTCACATCCATGTTTGTTTCTTTCTTTTTGCTTCCTATTTATTCCATTTGGGTCTCCCATCTCTATTACCTTCCCCTCTTACTCTCCACTGCAGCACCTGCTGCTCTGTATAACTTTTATAACAATTTCTCAGGGGGCCGCATGAGGAACTTAATCTGGGCCGGACCAATAGGTTCAACTCAGTTCTCATTATAGAGATTGCAAAACTGGATTTTATAAACAGATGAAATAATATCCCTGGTTCATTTGATTTTTTTATTTTATTTTCTGCAGTTATTAATAGAAAGTGTGTAATATTTAAGATCCATTCCAAAAATTCAGTTATTATTTTTAGGGGGTATAGGTCTTGTATTGAGGGGCCAGTCAGGGGCAGGGGCAGCCAAAGGGCTGAATGTGCCCCCCGATCCTTACTTAGCCTAGGTCTGGTATAAATGTTGCTTTGCCTTCCTGTGTCCACTATTTTGCAGCAATATAACAGACACAGACCGGCTGTTTTAGATCGCAATGTAACTAAACTGTCTGTATCCATTTCACTGTTAATTACACCGAAAACCTACAGAGCCGATCTGTGCCTGTTACATTGTTGCAAAATAGTGGACACAGGAAGGCAAAGCAAAATGCTGTTAATCCCTGACTTCGGCTGGGTTTTACAGTGAATTGAGAGCCACCTTGGCAATGTACCAATGCCACTGTGTACATTTACACCTATAATGAGTCTTTTATGTTGGTTCCCATATCACTGGTACTGTACTGTATATAACTATGGTAAATAACACAAATATACTATTCACCCACACTCCCATCAAATATCTTAAAATTTCACTTGCTGCACAAGTTAAAGCTCATAGCACACACCAGTCTTAAAGAATAACAGGGTTATTCAATAAAAGATCTTATCGTTTAAAATGGTGCTTATTTTGCCCCAACCAATCAGATGTTAGCTTTCAAATGTTAAATAATATCTGATTGGTTGGGGCAAAATTAGCACCATTTTAAACGATAAGAACTTTTATTGAATCTCCCTGCAGGTGTTTATCTAACATGTGACGTTTCGACGTCCAACATACAATGTCATCAGACAATGATGAAAGCGTATGTTAGATGCCTAAATGTCCTTTTTCTTCAAGACTGGTGGGCGCTATGAACTTTCACTTGAGTTATGGTTATGAGTACACGGGGGAATTATCATGCGCAATCCTGTTCCATTTATAAAGGGTTTGTGTGACTTTAAGAAGGGAATTGTGTTTGTAATGCCTTAATAAAGGACATGTGGGTGACATGACATGGACAGGATTTAAGTTTGGTAATTTAATAGAAAACCAATTACTGAGCATAGAATGGGTAATAGGGAAGGTCAGGGTTGGTCGTCCAGTCATCCTCCAGCAGGAAGTCAGATAGGCCAGCTCATTTCTGAGCATCTCCACAATCATTCTGCTGTCCAGTGCTAAGTAGAAGTGGTGTTGGTCTGTAAACTGTAGGAGAGACAAGACATTAATCCATCAAATTGTTCACAAATAAGGTTTATTATCCAGTTAATAAAATCATTTATAATGTTATGTCGCCTATGTGTGCAGATATGTATTCAAGATAAAATGTTGTGTACTACACATCCCAGTGTTTATATTTCAGCTGATTATTTGTGCACACCCCTTTAACCCGTGTGCAGGCCTGTTTGCTTTAAGGGAACATTGTCCCTAAGGTACATGTAGTTACACACACTGTTATTATCTGGTATAAAGTGTATAGTGTTCAGATGTATATCCAGTGCCCGATACATGACGGGTATATGAACTGTTACCACTTTAAGTCCCAGTTCCTCCCATTATACCATTCTCTACAAAATAAATGTAATTTCTATTAAGAAAACAGCTTACCATATGTTATTTTATGATACATACCTGAGGTGAAAAAGTAAAGATTTGGTTCCTGATCGTGTACAATTTGGATGTACCTAAAACCCCTATGTGACGGTATGGTCGCCCACTCAGTCCCATTGCTTTGTTATATCCTTCAAAAGAAATATTACAAAGGTAATTAACACTAGTACATATTAGGTTCTGGTTTGCTGTTGTCCGTTGCTGGAAAATAAAGGGCATGGCCACCCTTAAAAAACAGAAAATTAGTCTCTTCCCATTTCTCTGCCCCTCACCCCAACAGATATTTAAGGTTAATTATTGTCCCCACTCATACAGAAGAACCTGGCTCCTCCCTCCATACAATCAATCAAGGCTTTGACTGCTGACATCACAGCCAATGATTGACTGCTCTTTCCCCTGCTGCCTCCTCTGCCCATGCTCAAGTTCCTAAAGTCTTAATGAGCAAGAGGAGTAGGCGTCAGCCTCTGCCAGAAAGACAATGTGGGGTAATACTTCCCGCCTTGCGAATTACAAAAACTACTGTATATTCAATCTTAATTTTGTGTGTACTATAGTAATTCATTTGCAAGGGTTTGCCAAGCTGTGGGAGCACACACATACACTGAACATACACTGATAGTAGAAAAATTCAAAAATTGATGTTGAATTAAAATTCAACATTAGTGCTATTTTTTAATCTAGCTAATGTCAATGATATTTAGAATTAAAAGAATTATATATTTTTAAATTAAAACAATGTAGAAAGTAGCATGTTTAAGCAGGGGTAGTTCAGTTCTTTCAGGAAGAAAGCAGATCTCAATGTACTTACCAAGCTTGGCATAAAGATGGCTCAGGATCCTGGCAGGCTGCACTCGGATCGGACGGACATCACTAAAGCTCTGAACGTCAAGATCATGTTTTTTTAACATCTTCTTAATTTCCTTAGATTCTGCTAAAACTGAAACTGAAATTGCACATAACAACCAAGTAAATACACCTGATTTTGATTTTAGAAAGAAATTAATGCTTTACAATAAGAAATAAGATTTTGTACAACATTAAAGGGGAACTGTGGTCTCCAAACAAGTTGAGTTTAAATTATAGGCCATCAACCACTTTAATCAACTTTAAAATGAGCCATCAACCACCTCTCTACGTGCTCCACAGCCCAAGATATAAAGAAAGTTAATGAGTGGGAGGCTGACATGTGACATTCCTAAGACTTCGTATGTAGTAGATGTGGGCCTAGGCACTCCTTCAGGCAATGTGCCAGTATGCTTCAGGTGCTGCTTCCTTCCGTCCTCTACCCCAAGGACTTCCACGCTATAGCACAAGCAAACAAGGGTCCTAAGACTTCTCCTGCACAGTGCCGCCGGCAAGCACAGCCTCAGACTCCCTCAGTTTGTGAGGGAGACAGGAAGTCCCTCCTCCTCTCTGCTGTGTGAAGTCCTGACAGAGTAGGTAAGGGAATCTACAGCCCTTCTTTCCCTCTCTGCCTGAAAAGGCTGTTTCCACAGAGTTTTCTGTGGGGGGGCGTGTCTGAGTGGCCCACGGCACCCGTGATTGGGCGGGGCGTGTGCACCCGCGAGTGGGTGGGGCTTGTGCACCCGCGAGTGGGTGGGGCCATGGCACCCACGGGTAAGGCATAAACTTTTGAGAGGCAGAGGGATGTGGGAGAGCCTCATTTTGCTGTATAACAGATAAGCACCTATGTCTCAAGGCTTTCTAACTATTGTAGTTTTGGAGGGATGATTTGCCTATTAATAATTTTTCATTTTTGGGGTGAATATGAACTTTAAATTATTCATAGATTTTAGTTCTCCTTGGACTAAAATGAGGAACCACGGTAACCAGTGATTCTGTTAAAATAGAAAAGGAAGAGAAATGTAAATGTCTTGTATAATGATTCCAGGTGTTATTGTAAAAATTAATTAAAGGATAACTGGTCTCAATTCAAGTGTCCTCAATATAAAAGAGCTTTCTTCCTTTCAAGCGAGGCAAGAATTATGGCTTCTCTGGTTCTTAAAGGACAACTATACTGTAAAAATTAACTTTTAAAAAATTAAAAAGCACCAGGGCCAAGGAAACAGAATTGATTACTCCCATCTCCCAATATTGTTTTGTTGAGGAGCTACAGCACATATAGTTTTCATCTGCCAGGTTATGGCCCTGGCCATTCTATATTAAAGATAGTGCTGAAGCATTCAGGAAGACTGGCAAAAGCAGTTTTCTTCGACCTGCTGCTCCTCATAGAAAGGATTTTGGTAGGTAAAATCACCAATATCCTACCTCCCTACCTCGGGTATTTTTTATTTTAACTGTTTTTGAAAAAACTTTATACGCACTATAGTTTCCCTTTAAGTTATAGGCTATTAAAATTACTCTCAGACAGTTACTCTACCCCCTCCCCCCCAGTAAAAAACAAACAATCTTTTCTGAAGCAATTTAAAGACAGATACAGCAGAATGATACAACTGGGCATGCTCAGTGCCTGTGGAAGGGGGGAAGAGCAATGGTGCCTGTGATGTCACAGCGCTATCTGGAAACACTACCATTTATACTGCTATAAGTTTGCATAGATTGCAGCTGAAAGCATCATCCTGGATCATTTTTAAAGGTAGGAATGTACTCTTTTTAATAAAGGTCACTGGTATGGAGACCACAGTTACCCTTTAAGGATATATTTCTGTGCACCTCTTATTAAATAAGCCCCAAAGTATTCTGCTACCTTGATGTTCCTTTATGGTTAATTATATGCAAAAGAATTTCTAAGATACTGAATATCGTTGAGTACAGATAAAACATATTCAACACATTTCACATGCGCCTGAATAAAATTATTAAAAGGGTTTAGTCTATATTATTATTGTATTGGGGTAACATTGGGGAAATGTTAAAATGGGGGATCATTTTTTTTCTCCTGGCAAAGAAATCTTTCCATTCTTCCTTTCTGTCTCCTGTTCCCATCATAGCCCTGTTTCCACCCATCAAAAAAAAGCGTAAAAGCAGAAAACGCTTGACAGGTAAAGATAATCCCCTGGCCCTACATCGATACCCTATGCTGATTCACCCTAGATTTGTGTAATATCCCGTAATACATAGCGTTCCTGCCAATAGTGGCCCAGGGTAGAAATCCTATTAGAAATGTTTCCTGTGTTGTTTGCTCTGAGTAGATTTGTTTACTGTAGACGCAGCTCAGTGCTAATAATTAGTAACTTAGTAGATCTACTGAATCTAGTTACAACCTTTAAATCTGGATGTGTTTTGTGTGCACCCAAATCCCCTTTAATAATCCACATAACCGTTTTGTACATGTGTTTACAAGGGCAATTTAGTTGCATGTTCCTGTCATATCAAGGTCAAATACACACGGAAAACAAGTCCTTAGTGATTTCTTTCCTTAGTGATTATAATTATATATGTATACTTTAAAGGATATGTACACTGGGAAATAAGTTTTTTTAAATGGCTCCAGTGGAAACTATAATTCTTCCCAACTATCCCTGTACCATTTCTTTTGTTGGTTTGTCCCCTATTTCTTTAGATATCCAGTCTGAAACATCTTACATTTAAGCTGTCAATCAAGTGTCTTATAGGGCTATGTACTGAGAGGCAGTATCACTCTCTATTGCCTCCCCTAGGCAATACATTGAGCCGATAACGGCATTGGTGCATAGCAAATGGGGTTTTCCCATTCCAAAACGTTAAAGTTTCTGTCTTAAAGGCTGTTATCGGCTCGGTACATAGCTTGCAGGGTTGTGCGACAGTTTTTTTGTACCTCCGCAACCGCCGTAAGTTATGTCTTAAGTCACGTTAAACCTTGGAACACGGGTTAACGTGACTTTAAGACAGAAAAATAACGTTTGCAGCTTTCAGTACATAGCCCCATTATTATCATTGCTGGAATGGTGACAGTTGTTACTTGAACAGCATGGTGGGAAATTCCCTCTCCCAATGCTGCCTTATAGGGATTACTGAGTTTGCTTGCCCTTACAGATAGCCAGATTGTCTGGCAGGGGGCTGAGTTACTGAGCTTAAGTAAAACAAGTACTGGATTGAAGTCATGCAGCAACACAAACACATCAGAGTAAGTGCTATTGCACTTGTAACCATTTATAGATTGAAATAAGATAAAGTATTTTTTTCAGTGTACAATTCCTTTAATACTTTATTCACCTGTAGATATAATAGACCCTTTTTTCTATCCGCTGCATCTTGCATTTATTGTTATATATATATATATATATTTTTTTTTTTTTTTTTTTACTGTACTAGCTAGAGGTACTAAGCACATAGTTGCTAGATGGTATAGAAATTCTCAGGCACTCCTGTTAGAGTGGCCTCCGATCCTGTCCTCTAGTTATCAACCAATGAGTGTGAGAGCATGAATACAAATAAAATTGATTGCAACACTCTAATGTGAAGGGTAAGTAATGGGCAGTTCTGTTTGTAAAACTGAATTGTTCTGCAGATGTGGATTTTGTTACAGGTTTTAAAATTCCTTCCTCTGCTACACGGACCGTTAGAAACATTAATATTTTCTGGCTGTCATTAGATTGATATATCGGTTGATAAAATTGGTATACGTGTATGCTAGGGATGAAGTCTGGTTTTCGATGGATTTTTCGGATTGTGGGACTTTAATCGAATTTTCAAAATGGAATATTTGGAAATAATTGAACACTAGACATTAAGCCTGCTACATTAATGGGCGCTAGATATGCTACCCATCCCCGATGCAACCACTGACCTGTAGCTATAAGATGCCCCCACTGACAGTTAAGCCATAAAGCCACTAAGGGCTAGGCCACACTGCTGCGCTTGTTTGCATTTGCGCTTGAGTTTTTTTCATATCATTGAAAACGCTGAATCGCACAGAAAACGCACGTTTTCGGGTGCGTCGTGACTGTGATTGCGGTTTGCGTTCCGCATTTTAAATCGCAGTCACATGCATTTTTTAATACAAAAAACGCATGCGCAAATGCAACGAAATTGCACATGAAATCGCATGCGATTCCGTGTGCGATTGCCTTGCAGTGTGGCCGTGCCCTAAGTCTGGAGGGACTGGAAATGAGGCTGAGAAGCCGCAGTGAGGAACTCCAGCAAGCACATGCCCACTTTTTCATCTCCTTTTAGGATCGGAATTTCCATTTTGTGCGCCACCTGTTGGATGAATATAGCATAGACGGACGCCTTTAGTTACTTTCTTGTTCGCCACCTGTTGGCAGAAATGCAATATTGCATGCCACACAGACACGGATGCAGATTACAGGAATGTAAACCCTCGATTGTAATAACATGGACTCTATATATGGGAGAAATAGCCCTCGATTTCGAATTTATGAAAATGATTGAAAACTTGAAAAAAGCCTGTGCGTAAAGAAAGTTAGCTTTATTTATATGTTTTGGTTATATGTCAGCGTTCCCCAGACCATTTCCCAGGTCTGCGAGCCATTTCAACTACACTAACTTACTATTGCTATTTATACCTTAAATTTCATTTCAGATTTTTAAACTCCCATTGACTTCTAAGGGTTTTCGGAACAGAACTCGCCGGTTTTGAACATCTCTAGTGTATATATCTGTAACACGAGGAGTAGATCGATTAAAGGGCAATTATCGGCTCCTCCCCAGTTTAATAGTAGCCAGTAATTCCTTGCAGGGCACATCTTCCCATTGATTAGCCCTGCCATAGTCTGGGACTGGAGCAGGGGAGCCAATAGGTGTACTATTAACTGGGGTGGGAATAGTTGCTCTTTTGTAGTTTTGGCGCCTTTTCTCCCTTTATGTTTATTAAATGGACTGTTATACTGTTTCTGAACTTGGCCTCGGGGGCAAGGTTTTCTTGTAGATAATCCTGCTCTGATTAGGAATAATTCCGTGAGGTTGTGTGAGATGTTATTCTGCAATCTACTTCCTTCCCCTGGTTGCAATCTTTCTTTCTAGACTAAACAACCAGATGAGCTATTTAGAATGGAACATCTGGAAAACACTGTTTACAAACATTGCTGTTAAGGTTAAAGAAAACATTCATATTGATCTAGTTGACAGCTTTACTCGTGTAGAGGAGCACTAATTGTGCATAACAAAGGAGGATTCTTACGTTCCTCATGTTCATTGCCCCATTGACTATTTAACTACAAGTCAAATTAAAAAAAACATGGAAGCAAACTTGCTGGCCAACACCCCCCTTTCACTCATACACCCCATTTACATTGCTGATCTAAGACAACATTTTGGGGGATTTTCAAAGCCTTTACCCCAAATCATGATTTTGACCAATTTGAGAAGTAGGTCTCAAATTGCTCTTACGATCTTGTGGGTGCAAGGTGCAATTTCATTGGCTGCCCTAGTGGATTAGTATATATACTGGTTAGGGTTATATACGGTAAAAAGCATTCCATCGTACCTTCAGAATGAACCCTAAATCACGTTTCAGCGATATTTCTGTTTTCAGCCATGTGACCAACCGCTGCCTGCGTTAATGGGCTCCCCTTCTCAACAACATTTTATTTTCTGTTGAGGTACTTCCTTCTTTTCCGGCGTTAAGTCTTAACATGCTTCTCCCCCAAGGCAGAGAGGAGGGGAAGAGGTCACGTAACCAACTAGAAGCAAGAATTCTGAGCACTCATCATAATATAATGTGATCCACGGCTCATAAAGGAAAGATTGCATGCTTTTATTTAACTCTTAACTTGTTCGGGGACCACAGTGGCCCTTTAACATTGGACTGATTACCAAGTTTGAGCAATTTTAAAACCTCAACAGATAGATATGAGACTGGTAAATTTATTTCAATGGTAATTCTATCAAACCTATACAGTATTACCATTGAATTTCACATCAAAAACTGAATTTCCATTGACTAATTGCTTTCTTGAGGGTTAAGAGGTTTTTACTTATTACATATTTAGAAGCAGTGCTCAGTTGAGAGGTAATTATCGCAAGTCTAGTGATCTAGAACTATGGAGAAGGACATTTCTTTAAGTCTAAATTAACGAAGGGTCAAACCTTCTTAGTAACCAGAACAGATCTGCTGTCTTTTTAGGTGACTTGATAAGATGGTAAAAATGGGAGCTTGCTGGGTTTGTATGGTGATTCTCTTTCCTTAAAGTGGTAACTATATTTCCATTTTGGGAGTATACAGAGGGCAGACATAATGGGTTATTTTCCCCTCCATATTCAGGTGGCGTTTCGGAACATGTTACGGTTGTGTTATTGTCTTTTTTGTTTTCCTTAGATGAAGAAAGGCTTTCTAGAAGAAAAAGCATAGTAGATACTATTTCCATCCAAGTGGATATTCTGAGCGGAAGCAACACAGAGGACAAGGTATATTATGTGGTTCTGGTTTAGTCTTTTAACCTAACATTCCATATATTGACTTTTTTTACTAATTTCTTTCACAAATTTTTGCTTCATTTATTCATGTCAATGAAAACTCTTGATTCATTGCGAGTTGATTTTATTTTACTTTGATTTCCCTTTACGTGTTATGGTTTCAAAGATGTCAATGTCATTTTTACACAAAATTCTTCAGCTGACTCGTATTAATCCAATCAGGTAGAAGTTGTTGGCGTGGTTTTAGACCAGGACGGACATTGCTACAAATAAGAGGATATACAAGATAATATTTTTTCTGGAATGGGGCTTACAGATGTGTAGAGAAGGTTTGCCGAACTGCAGTGATGCGTGAAACAGTATTGTCCCCAAACCTCTGTCACACTGGGTGTTCTCCTGGCATCTTTTGACTGGCCCACCCGGCTACTTTTTCATGCCACCTGGCTGGAGACAACATTGTTGTGATTAACTAAAGAATGTAGATGTAGGGTTAATAGGTGTGTGCCCAGAACCAAGGCCAGACAAAACTTGCATCAAAACTGCCCGATCAAGACCCCTTTCTAACATTCACAAGATAATGTAGTCCATGAAAGTGTGGCATGGCAAACCTACGTGCTTTGTATGCGGATCTCAAATTTTCCTGCCCTGCTGCTAGTGCTGCACTTGATGTGCAAAGAAATGGTGATCACATGCGCTACGAAAAAGGATTGCAATGCACGCAACATGGCCACCCACATAGACGTACACTGCTCTGCGATTCTTACGTGTGCCAAAGATTGCACGCGAGAACTCGGCAATGTGGCCTAGCATTTAATGAATCGTGCCAGGCTCATTTAACAAACTTTTGAAGTTACCAAAAAAACTAACTTTTATATCAACTTGTTTTTATACCAGTCACTTACTTTGAAATGAAATGTAATATTCCCAGACTTTCAGGCTTTGCATTTTTCTAAGGTGGAGAAATTAAGATTTGGCAAGCAAAATAAAAATTCATTTGAATGTATTTCTTTGTATCGTGCCTTTGATTTAACATGAAAGTGTACTCACAGATACATTAAGTCACTGCTAAGGAAATCTACAATAGATTCACGTTTATACGCACTGATTCCTTTATTTAAATGTGTAAACATCAAACAAATGAGTATTACTGAAACCCCAAATGTGTTAAATGATGCCCCAAAACCGATTTAACTTTTAAAGCCAGCAAGTTCATTTTTTGTTTTTGTTAGTAATAGTAAGCATTGAAAAATGACACATTAGCCTTGTATAAGTTTGCAAATAATAGGGGGTTGGTCAAAACCGCATTGTAAATAGATTCTTATTATTCCATGTGTACAGATTAACTGATTCAGAGGATTAAGGCAAAATGTGATATATACTGTATATAACCAACAAATGTTTAATAGGCAACTGTGCAGTAAATGGGTTTCAAGGTTCCATAATATACATTTTTAAGGTACATAATGAGCTGTGTTCAATATTATAGCTCAAAAGACGTTTCTATGTGATTGTGTACTTTATTTTTAATATAACTAAACTGGTAACGGACTGATAACCACATATTAATGTACTTAATATATTAACGTCGTTTCCACAAAGCAGATTAAGAATTTCATTAGATTTTTGTGTGAATAGGAAATCTCTTATTGCTCAAATTCATTACATTAATAACGGAGTCTTAGGAAATGGATATTTAATGACGGATTCTTTCGTATTACCGCCATAGTGGATGTATCCGATCAGAAGCTACAATTAATGGATAATGAGGGATATGTGACTAACATGAGATCATTGTTCATTGTGAACGAGGCATGAAACAGATTCTATTTTCTCGTTGTAGGTTAACACTGAAGAAATCACCTTTGAGTCGCTCAAAAAAGCAATTGGTGAGAATTGTTCCCTGTTGGGCCTTTCTTTAACCTTGTTCATAAAGGAGATTGTTACATTTGACCATTTGTTTTATTAATTGTCGCAATCTCCATTTTTGTTATAATGCTATAAACGATTACTCAGTAACTTATTGTACAACGCAGCATTGACCCCCAGATTGCACTGGACCAGCTTGACTTCTCCGTAGAAGTTTAAATTTATATTGTATCCTGATGAAGTCTCCCTTTTATCAAACAAAGTCCTTAAAATAAAACAACTAAGAGAACGTTCTCCCTTCATTAGAGTGTTCATGAGATTAAGCTTGTGTCCTATACTTTGTAACCATGTTCAAAAATGAAATGATAAAGAGTGTTATTAATCCAGGGAGGCAGGTACCCTGGGAGTTAATTTATAGCGAGACATCTGTGCTTCACATGGTGAATGCTTGAAATGTTATATTTGTATTAGCCCAGGAATTGTCCCACTGTGGTCTCATTCCTAGACAGTTGAAACAAACCACTGCCCATTACTTAATCATACAGATCCCAAGCTACTGTGTCACAAACCCCAATAGACCAATATTAAACAGTAACCGCCAGTGAAGAGCAATTGGGACATGGACAGATTTCCCAGACCTCCCTCTTTGTGCAGTGAACTCTTGTCTAGTCTCTTGCACAAACACTATCCATTGATCTCTTCTCACATTATCCAATGATCATTAATTAGACTGGGCAAGTTGGGCACATTGCTTTTAATAAAGAAATAAAATATGTGAGATGTATACAACATCAGAAGTGTCACACACCCTGAGCCATTGGGATTGCATGTTGACCCAGTGAATTTTCTTGCACAGACAATACAGGAATGGAAGAACAAGAGAAAGAGAAAAGACGTCTTGTTATAGAGAAGTTCCAGAAGGCGCCGTTTGAAGAAATTGCTGCTCAGTGTGAATCAAAAGTGAGTATTTCTTCTGCCATTGAAAGATGTATAGTCCCAAATAAAGGTTTGCGTAAGTGGGAGGATAGAAGTTAACATTCCTGTACTGTCAGTTTCTTTTTTCAGTTTTTATTACCACTTGTAACCAACCAGTTAAGCCAAACCAACAGTGGCGGCTCCAGCTCCAGAATTTTCCAGGGCACAACTTGGGCACAAAGGCTATCAAATGGGGCACATTAAAAAAGTACCAATAATCTATGTCAGTATAATGTAAGGTGTACAAAACAGCTATTACACACCTCACAGTTAAATTATGTGGGTTTTTTTTTACTAAGAATTTTAAGTTTATAGAATTAAACTACAATAATAGTTGAAGAGCATTGCCTGTCTTTCTATCTCGGTTTGTCTATCCATCTATCTATCTATCTATCTTATTATCTGTCAGATAGATAGGCAGATAATAATATAGATAGATAGATAGATAGATGGATAGAGATGATAGATAGATAGATGGATAGAGATGATAGATAGATAGATATCGTATATAGATAGATATCGTATATAGATATCTTATATAGATAGATATGGTATATATAGATAGATAGACAGATAGATAGATATCGTATATACATAGATATGGTATATATAGATAGATAGATAGATTATCGATAGATAGATAGATAGATAGATGGATAGACAGAAAGATAGAGAGATAGATAGATAGATAGATAGATAGATAGATGATAGATAGATAGATAGATGATAGATAGATAGATAGATAGATAGATAGATGATAGATAGATAGACAGAAAGATAGAGAGATAGATAGACAGATAGATAGACAGATCTGGAGATGGATAGATAATATGGTAGAGAGATAGGGAGATGAAGATGGATAGATAGAAAGATAGATAGATAGATAGATAGATGGTAGATAGATATGGAAATAGATCGACAGACAGAGAAATAGACAGATAGAGCAATATCTGTCTATCTATCTAAATCTAATCTCTTTCCCACACAGTGAACTGTTACCTCTGCACCCAGTGTTTCTATTTTGTACTGCTACTGCTTCAACCACTGATGCGGCCCCCTGTCCTGCTCGTAACTCTACTAAGTTCCTATTGGCCACACAGTGCTATGGTCTTATTAAAGTTTGAGGGGTATTTTTGTTTGTCTTTTTTAAACTTTATTTACAACTTACATTTCCTGGTCAGAACAACACAATGGAAAGCCGGTACGGTTCGGAACTTGGAAGGGGGGCACTGCATCTGTCAACTGGGGCTCGTACCCCATTGTTCCCCAGTGTAGCGCCGCCACTGCAAACCAACAAGGATGATCAGGAGAAACCACTCAAATATATGTATGTCAGATATATGTTTAATCACACACTGCTTAACTCGCACGTCATGTTTCAGGTGACGTCAACCTTTTCTCAAGTGCAAAATAGTGCTACTACAAAAGTGCATTAATAGTGACATCATAGGAATAGCAATGCAACAGACCACACCCACTCTCTACCCCTCTGATTATGTCAAGCCAACTAAGCTAATTTCTGCCATTCAGTTTGCACCACTTCCCCAGCTAATGTAACGGACGCAGGATCACTATACATTACCCTGGTTATTAGGTTAGGTATAGAGCAGACCACAGCACAACGTACAGCACATTGATTTTAGGCAAAATGACAAAAAAAACAACAACTTTAACTGGAAATGCATAGTATTCAAAAACATCCCACGCAAGGGGACTCCTTATTTATTTATTTTTACTTCTGTATCTATACAGCTGGTACGGCAGTTTAAAGTGAATTAAAGGGTAGTTAAACGTGGGTTTTCAATAGATGTCAGTTTAAGGAGAATTAAAGGGTAGTTACCATGGGTTTTCAATGGCTGTCAGTTTAAAGTGAGTTAAAGGGTAGTTACCATGGGTTTCATGTGCCTACAGCTAGGACACCAATGACCCAATGAGGAACAATGTCTCTCCAACAGTTCACAAGATGTGCAGGGGATTGCTAGGATCAGTGTCCAGTGATGATTAAAGGGCATGTCCAGTCAAAAAATGACAGTGTATCTGGAACTGCCAATACAATCATGTGCATTTCTGCAATTTCAGTGACTAGGAGGGGAATGAAGTCACCACAAGCACATTCCCCTTCTCTTCTGTTTCGAGCCTGTTGCAAGCAAAAGGATGCATGCTCGTTTCATTCTTGCCTTGACCCCATCCAGATAACCAGCAGCCAATCGAAACACTTAAAATTTGGACCAATAGGAATGCTTAAAACGGCAACCAATCGAATTGCAAGAAAATCAGCAGGCACAGGAGAACTCCTCTACAGGACAGTACGCCATTCTTCACAGATCTGATAGGTAAGAGATGGCAGCCGGGGTCAATGCGAAAGTAGGGGGATGAGAGATGGAGATGAAGAAGCAGAACAGGAGATTTAACTCAAGGGTGAATTTGTTTTGAAAACTTTAAATGGTGGGATTGTACTCAGTAAGGGGTAGTGAACAAATGGTGAAAAGTACATTTTTTGACTGGACATGCCCTTTAAAGCTGATGCTACACACATTGGCAGACAAGATGTTGTGGCAGAAGTGAAGGCCTGTTAAATTTCATAACCTGTCCCCACCATACAAATAATGCAGAATAACATCTAGTTGAAACACTGAAACCGGGTATCTTAGATAAAGCTGTTCTGATTGGTCCTGGCCAAAGCCCTGGGTGAAGTTGATTTTTCTTTTTAAGAAAGTATTTTAAAAGGAATTATTCTATATGCCTGCCCATACCTTTGGCTACATTTCAATTAAATATCTGCAATATGGAACCTGACGATTCTCTTGTTATAGGAATCCAACTCCATTACAACTCAGGTATAACAATGCTTCTCCATTGTAACTAGAGCCGTCCTACCTTTATGTCTTGTATTTGTAAACTTATACCTTCTACAGTGTTTGCAAAGAAACATTTTTGATAAACCAACTCTTGCTGGAAATGCTAATGTTCTGATGTCAACTGTAGGGTAAGTACTGTATATACTTGAGTATAAGCCGAGAAATGTTAACTTTAAAATCATCCTGAAAGTCTCCACTCGGCTTATACTTGGGTCTGAGCTGATCTGGCTGATTGAAGGAGCAGCTTTACAAAAACAAATAGCCCTGAAAAAAAAAAAGCTGTACCCCTGTAACACACAGAATCCTCTTGATTTCAGTGGGTTAGGCAATTGTTCTCCTGCTCCCTCAGATCAGCACAGACTGCAAGGGAAAAGGGAAAAAAGTAACAAGATTCAACAAACATCTCTTAAGGAGGGATCTTAAATATTCACTCTGCACAGAAAGGTATGCAGTGAATATCTGTGTATTGGACTTTCTATGGGTCTGTGTATGGGACTTTCTATGGAGCTGTGTATAAGGCTTTCTTTGGGGCTGTGTATGGGACTTTCTAAGGGACTGTGTATGAGGCTTTCTATGGGGCTGTGCATGGGACTTTCTATGGGGCTGTGTATGGGACTTTCTATGGTGTTGTGTATGGGACTTTCTATGGGGCTGTGTATGGGACTTTCTATGGTGTTGTGTATGGGACTTTCTATGGGATTGTGTACAAGGCTTTCTATGGGCTGTGTATGGGAGTTTCTATGGGACTGTGTATGTGACTTTCTATGGAGCTGTGTATAAGGCTTTCTATGGGGCTGTGTATAAGGCTTTCTATGGGTCTGTGTATGGGACTTTCTATTGGGCTGTGTGTAACACTTTCTATGGGGCTGTGTATAAGGCTTTCTATGGGGCTGTGTATGAAACTTTCTATGGGGCTGTGTATGGGACTTCTATGGGACTTTCTATGGGGCTGTGTATGGGACTTTCTATGGGGCTGTGTATGGGACTTTCTATGGAGCTGTGTATAAGACTTTCTATGGGTCTGTGTATGGAACTTTCTATGGAGCTGTGTATAAGGCTGTCTATGGGGCTGTTATGGTACTTTCGTGGAGATGTGTAATTGTATCTGTTGTATTCAATAGATCACTGGACTTGAAGATTAGTTCTTGAAGAGTTTTTCGCTATCATCCGACTGGCTTTCTCAATTCAGAAAGACTTGTACGAGAATCTGTGGCAATTATGTACCCTGGAAAATCCCAATTAGCATATCCAGCCAAGTGTTAAGGGCGTGATGGGATAGTAGCTAAGAGGTGTTATAGGAACGCCCAAGTAGGTGTCAAAACAGCATTGTACATGGCAGACAGTTGGTGTCGAACCCCCCCCCACCTCTATTTAGGCTTGGTTTCTTTATTTTCACATAAATGGCCTCCTTAACCGACTTTCTATGGAGCTTGTGTATTGGACTTTTATGGGGCTGTGTATGGGACTTTCTATGGGGCTGTGTATAGTTTTCTATGGGGCTGTGTATGGAACTTTCTATGGGCTGTGTATGGACTATCTAAGGAGCTGTGTATAAGTCTTTCTATGGGGCGTGTATGGGACTTTCTATGAGGCTGTATAGGGACTTTCTATGGGCTGTGTATTGGACTTTCTATGGGGCTGTGTATGGGACTTTCCATAGAGCTGTGTATAAGGCTTTCTATGAGGCTGTGTATGGGACTTTCTATGGGGCTGTGTAGGGGACTTTCTATGAGGCTGTATATGGGACTTTCTATGGGGCTGTGTATTGGACTTTCTATGGGGCTGTGTATGGGACTTTCCATAGAGCTGTGTATAAGGCTTTCTATGAGGCTTGGGTTGGGATTTCTAGTGAGGCTGTGTATGACTTTCATGGGCTGTGTATGGGACTTTCTATGGGCTGGTATGGGATTTTCTATGGGGCTGTGTATGGGCTTTTCTATGGGGCTGTATGGGACTTTCTATGGGGCTGTGTATGGGACTTTCTAATGGGGCTGTGTATGGGACTTTCTAAGGGCTGTGTATGTGGACTTTCTATGGGGCTGTGTATGGACTTTCTAGGGCTGTGTATGACTTTCAGGGCTGTGTATAGGACTTTCTATGGGCTGTGAAGGACTTTCTATGGGCTTTGTAGGAACTTTCTAGGTGCTGTGATGGACTTTCTATGGGCTGTGTATGGAACTTTCTATGGGACTGTGTATGGACTTTCTATGGGGATTTGTATGGGACTTTCTATGGGGCTGTGTATAAACTTTCTATGGGGCCTGTGTATGGGACTTTCTATGGGGCTGTGTATGGACTTTCTATGGGCTGTGTATAGGGCTTTCTATGGGGCTGTGATGGAACTTTCTATGGATCTGTGTATGGGACTTTCTATGGGGCTTGTATGGAACTTTCTATGGGGCTGTGTATGGAACTTTCTAGGACTTCTAAGGGGCTGTGTATAGGACTTTCTATGGGGCTGTGTATGGAACTTTCTATGGGGCTGTGTATGGAACTTTCTATGGGGCTGTGTATGAGATTTTCTATGGCACTGTGTATTAGATTTTCTATGGGGCTGTGTATGGATTCTCTATGGCACTGTGTATTAGACTTTCTATGGGGCTATGTATGGGACTTTCTATGGGGCTGTGTATAGGACTTTCTATGGGGCTGTGTATGGAACTTTCTATGGGACTGTGTATGGGATTTTCTAGGGCACTGTGTATAACTTTCTATGGGGCTGTGTATGGGATTCTATATGGTACTGTGTATTAGACTTTCTATGGGCTGTGTGGGATTTTCTATGGGGCTGTGTATGGGATTTTTTATGGCACTGTGCATTAGACTTTCTATGGGGCTGTGCATGGGATTCTCTATGGCACTGTGTATTAGACTTTTTATGGCACTGTGTATTAGACTTTCTATGGGGCTGTTATGGGATTTTCTATGGCACTGTGTATTAGACTTTCTATGGGCTGTGTATGGGACTTTCTATGGGGCTGTGTGTAACACTTTCTATGGGGCTGTGTAGGGGACTTTCTATAGGATTGTCTGTAGATCTATGGGGCTTTCTATGGAGAAGTCCATCCCTCAGCTTATACTCGAGTAAATCATTTTACTTGTTTTTCAGGTTAAAATAAGTACCTTGACTTATGCTCGCATCGGCTTATACAAAGTTATATACGGTAAATGTAGGCAGCATTACAAGGAGATGCCTATACCTGCACAATCTTGCCCACCACCAGAATCCAAGGATGTCCTATTACTGCAGTTGGACAGAACTGCAGATCCAGATAAAACACTTATAATCTATGCTAAGTAAACAATACAAATTAATAAATAGCCATTCTGTAAATATCATTGGATGAAAGCAAACATTTTTGTGTTAACTGTTTATAGATAAAAAAATATAAATATATAATACTATCCTGATTGAAATACATGAGAATATAAATATATACCGTTAATAATATTCTGACTGGAATGAATGAAAACGCCTATAAGCTCTAATAGATATAAAATGTGAGTGATCAATCGTTCTTGAACAAAATTCATAAATCATAACTGGTTTCAAAATCCATTCAAACAAACCTGTACAACAACATCGGTTTGAAAACTGTGGAGAACCTTCTGTTTAAAGAGATCAATTTCTTCCAGAGCCCGAATCCCTATGGAAACAAAGTTATAATAATAAATGTATTTATTTGCAATCCTATGCTTATCTTAGGGGGCGATGCAATAGCTGCTTTTTGGCTGATTAGTGCAAAACTCACAGTTCCCTATGTACCATTGGGTTAGCGTGGGTTTTTCCTTAATTTGCACTGGCACAACCATTTCCAAACTTTTTGGAATAGCAGGGTGTACCTATGTAAGAAAGTTAAAGGGCATGTCCACCCCGAACAAACAAACTTTTAAACTTAGCTTAATTGACCATCAGAATCCTCAACCACGCAAAGTTCTTACTTCTCAAAAGTTCTGCTAACCCTTGTTACAGCCTTCGTTCCCTTGGCTGTCTTCTGCTTAGGGGCCAGACCGGCAACGGCGTCTGTACTGCCAGTCCGGCAGCTTCCTTGCACAGAAAAGGCACGGGAGCTAGCACAGGTTTGTTGGGGGGTGGCCATACCCATTTTGTGCGAATTGTAAGGCCTTCCCTAGTAGGGGTTAAATTGCACGTCTTACACCTGTAACACTCACCGACAGGTAGATATACCGCTCTGATTTACATTTTTAATACTGTTTTTAAGATTTGTGAGCATCCATCTTTTATTACATGGAGACTTTGGTTACTATACCAGAAGATTATTGTGGACTCTAGAGGATCCTGGGAGTAGTAGTTCATTGTGCTTTACAATTGTAAACTGTTCAGTGTATGGAAATTTATTTCATTATGTATTAGAATTTAAAGACATTCTTGTATTAAAATATTATATCTTTAATCTTATTATCTGGAGTTTGTCCCTGCTATTATTCAATTATATTTGTAATTGCATGTCTTACCTGACCAGGATCCCACAATGTAGAAAGTCTGGCAAGGCGTTTACAGCCAGTAAGTAGCGCAAAATTTCTTACTACATCGGCCCATTAATATCTAAATTAATGTAGGATCTTGAGGGTTGCACAAGCTGCTAGAGGCAGAATTCATCCTAAAGATAATTTAACAGATTATATGTAAGGCATGGCTCGGCCTGGTTCTTTCTCCTTTAATTTTGGCCATGCACTGGCTCCATATTAGAATAATTCAATGTAAAGTTTGAATCAACCTAATATTAGGTCATCCTACAGTACTGCTGGCAGACATTCCCTGCCCAAACTCTTTCATTCAGACTGAGAAAATAATCTCTATTCTGCATCTAACACTGTAAAGCAATAAAATAACTGAAAGTACATATCTGTTGTATTATGTTAGATCAACTGGACTTGAGTTTAGCTCTTGAAGATGTTTCTATAGTCATTCCACTGGTACAAGTCATCAGTTGAGAGATCCAATCAGATGACTAGCGTCTTCAAAAACTAAGCTAGGCACCACCTAGCGATTTTTTCCTCCTGACCGCCGTTCGATACTTTCGAGCGGTCGGCCAGGAGGAAGGACCGTCGGTCGCGGCAAAAGCAGCCGCGTCCGATATTCACCGCGACCGATCGTGCGGTACATAGAGGACCGCACGATCGGACGAGTTTTCCACCCTGTCCATCTTCCTTTCGTCCGATTTGGACGAAAGGTCGATCGGACATGGGCACATTCGGATGCGATAATTTCGGTCCGATCGACCGATACACTGAACTATCGTCGATCGGACCAAATATCTCATCGTGTGTACCCACTTAAACTTCAAGTCCAGTTGATACATTTAATACAACAGATATGTACTTTCAGTTATTTTGTATTGTCTTGCAGTATTAGATGCAGACATAGAGATTATATTCTCAGTCTGAAAAAGAGTTTGGGCAGGTGAATGTCTACCAGCAGTCCAGTTGATCTACTGAATACAGCAGAATTATCATGACTTGGATGAATGTGAAACTTCACAAGCAACTGAAAATACAATATTATGTCCATTTTAACGTGCACCTTGACTGCCTTTTCTTGATATTTTTATTTGATCCGTCTGGCTATTCTAGGTAGTTTGGCCTTTTCTATCTTTCAGATCTTCAGCCGTTGGAAAGTTCCATACAAGGTCTTTAGGTGGCAAACATGATCTTGCTTCAGCCAGTCTAGCTTCTGTTTGCTTTTTTTACTTGTTTTTAAATGGTTCCTTTTTAAGGCTTCATTTCCCGTTATATTTGTGGTTTGCCCTTACTCAAAATCGTGGTGTGTTCTTGTCTTGCGTGTTTTCTGATTCTTATTCCTGCCTCTTTACCATTTATGATTGTTTGACTGTCTGCTCTGACGTGTCCATGACCTGACTATGACTTCCTACCTACAATCTACCTGTGTATCAACCTTGGCTTGTACTCTTGATCCCGATTTGTTTACCCTATTGTACAATGCTTTGGCTAGTGATCTTGCTAGTTGTGCCCAGTAACCCCCAGCCTCAACATAGATACACTTGCACCTTAAGTCAGGGAGCAACCGTATGTGGTGAGGCACCTCCAGGCATGGGGGGCTTTGTTATGTGGAGCAAGTGGTGATAGATTTGGGTATCTGTGCTGAAGGTTACTTGGGGACTTTGGAATGTAAATTGCTCTAGGGAAACATGTATTTTTACAGTGTCTCTGCAAAATAGGATAAAGAAATGTACAGAAACTGCTTACACGGGTAACAGGATAGCTATAATTCATTGTATTGGTGGATTGCAGATATGGTGGTTACCTCTGCTAGTAGAGATCCTAATATATATAGCGACTGTCCCCATAAGTGCGGAATCTTCCCCAAAGGTATTCGGTCAACTGTATGAGGATTACGATACTCTTCATCTATCTGTAAGCCATGACAGCATGTACTATTGTTCATATAATGACTCTTCCTCTATCTGTAAACTATAACACAATGTTAACTATGTTTACATACATTTATTAAACCAATGAGATTGAACATTGTTAACATTGAACTAAGCTCTTTTAAAGGGGAAGTGTGGTCTTCCATTTTGTATGTGCCTTATGGAGGCAGCCATTGATCACCTGATCATCTGACCGCTGCCTTGGTTTAGGGTTGGAGCATGCTCTCTGCTGTCTTTTCGCTGGGAATTCTAATTAACATACCAAAGTGCAAAAATCAAATTATAATTCCCCAGAAGTCTCTTTTCCCTTATTTGCATAATGAGAAGGGAGTTGTGGGAAAACTCTCCCTAACTCGCTTGACCCTTGTAAATCTTATTTTTCCAAAGCCCAGAATAATAAAAGCTATATGTTACACATGAATACTAAATATATATATATATATATATATAGGCAGTGTATGCAATAATTTGTTTTTTTAAAATTATATATAAAGGATTTGACAGAAAAAAAAGAAAATCAGTTTTCTAGTTCATTAATTAAAAAATGTAGATATAAGATTTTTTGATAGGACCTGCTCTAAATAACAAAAAAAAGAGAATTATCCGCAGTAGCAACTGTTTTAATACTTTATTACCAAATAATGAGGATCTAAGGCTCATCAGAGCTGAGGGAGCTTGTTGAGCCCAGGCAGATATATACTAGACCAACAGTCAACTGTTGTAGCCTTTATGCCTAAATACAAGACTACAACTTATCAGTATAGCTGCTACCCAAACTAAGCTACAATTTAAATCTCTTGCCTTTTATAGTGTCTCCCAAACACACCTTTAAAATCTGATTGGTTTGATTATAAATCTTGAATCTGATTGGATCTTGGGTATTGGACCAATCCTATACCCCACCCCTAAATCTGATTGGTACAATACCCTTGATCCAATCAGATTCAAGATTTAAATAGACCATCAATTTTAAAGGTGTGTAGGGAGACACTATAAAATGCAAGAGATCTGATTGCAGACTAGTGTTGGATTAGTTGCTGTACTGATAAGTGTAGTTAGGATAAGGACTACAAAAGATAGCTGTTAGACTGGTATACACCTGGCTGGTAGGCCCATGAGCTACCTTCAGCCCCGTGAGCCTTAGATCCTCTGTATTTGGTGACAAGTATTAAAACTGCACTACTGCCATGTAGTTCTCTATTTATGTTATATTTGAGAAGGACTAAAAATATTTTTTCTTATCATTTTTTAATTATTGGGCCAGAAATCTGATTTTTTTTTTCTTGACAAATACCTTCTAAATAGTTCAAATATACAGGCTATTTTATAAAAGCAACAAATAGTGCATACCACTGGCTTTATTTAGTTTTGGTATTCATGTGTAAACATATAGCGTTTATTCATTTTGGGCTTTTACAGAGTCAAGCGAGTTAGGGAGAGTTTTCTCCACAACTCCCTTGCTCATTATGCAAATAAGGATAAGAGACTTCTGGGGAATTATAATTAATTTTGCATTTCTTGTATGTTAATTAGAATTCCCAGCAGTAAAGGCGGCAGCCAGATATCAGTGATCAATGGCTGCCCCATAAGCCATACAAAATGGAAGACCCAGTTCCCCTTTAAATTCAAAAGTGTCAGTCTCTTCAATTTAGCTACAGAAAGCATCTGCTTGTACAGTAAATATTAAGTAGAATGTATAGCATAAACATTGAATTTAGCTTAAAGGCTGCATTCTGGAAGGGAATGGGGTCTGTGCAGCAGGATTTAAATGTAATAACCTTGCTAAGGTAATTAGGACATTAAATGTCATATTCCATTCTGATTACATACAATTTTTAATAGTGTGTTCAGTTGAAAACAAAAGGTGCGGCAAGTGTTTGGCTTATCAGCAGGTGTGTGTACCTGTGTCTGTTGATTTTAGGGGTATGTTTTTGCATTTTAGACAATAAAAAACAACTTTTTTAATGGTTAAGTATGGTTTGTCATGGAAACGGAAGAGAAGGCTGGGTTGTGAAGGTGTATCAGTAGTGTGTGTGTAGCTTTGTGGTGTAAGGGGGTATGTTTTTGCATTTTAGACATAAACTATGGGGCATATTTATAAAGGTTCGTTAACTTTTCGCGGCCGTTTTCGCGGACTTACCGCATAAATCGCGTTTACCGCGATTATAAAAGTCCGAAAACGGCCGCGAAAAGTTAACGAAGCTTTAACCTTTCGCGGCGATACTTACCTGTTACCGGCGCTTCTTTTATAAGCGGCGTACTGGTTCGCTCGGCTAGTATCGGCTTTTTTACTTCGCCACCTTGAAGTGGCGAAGTCAGCCGATACTAACCTCCCCCCCCGCCCCCGAGAACAACGCCCACCCCGCCCACCACCCCGCGGCGGCAGCGGCGACCACCCGCCGCCGCTTCCCAGCAGCCCCTCCACCCCTTTCCCCGCTCGCGGCAATCTCGGAACGGGAGGCTAGGAGGGGCTGCCGGAAGGGGCCGCAGCAGTGGTCGCGACCACCCGCCGCGCACCCCCTCCCCGGCAACCCCTCCAAGCCCCCGCCCCGCCGCTCCGGGGAGGGGAACGGGAGGGAGCCGCTGGGGGGGTGGAGGCTCCCTCCAGGGGCCTTTTGGGGGTCCCGCAGCTCGAACCTGGGCCCCCCCTCCCCGGCCCTTGTAAGGCCTTTGCGGCACTTACAATTGCCCTTGCGGCTCTGACAGAGCCTTTTGGGGCTTAAGGGGTCCCGCAGCTCGAACCGGACTCCCTTCCCCGGCCCTATCAGGCTTTGCGCACTTACAGTGCCCTTGCGGCTCTAACAAAGCCCTTTGGGGCTTAGGGGTCCCGCAGCTCGAAACAGAACCCCCTCCCCGGCCCTTGTAAGGGCCCTTGCGGCACTGACAAGTGCCCTTGCGGCACTGACAGTGCCTTGGCGGGGGCCCCGCAGCTCGAAGAAAATCCCAATTAGCATATCACACCCAAGTGTTAAGGGCGTGATGGGATAGTAGCTAAGAGGTGTTATGGGAACGCCCAGAGTAAGGTGTCAAAACAGCATTGTACATGGCAGACAGTTGGTGTCGAACCCCCCCAACCTCTATTTAGGCTTGGTTTCTTTATTTTCACATAAATGGCCTCCTTAACCGACTTTCTATGGAGCTGTGTATTGGACTTTTATGGGGCTGTGTATGGGACTTTCTATGGGGCTGTGTATAAGGTTTTCTATGGGGCTGTGTATGGAACTTTCTATGGGGCTGTGTATGGGACTATCTAAGGAGCTGTGTATAAGTCTTTCTATGGGGCTGTGTATGGGACTTTCTATGAGGCTGTATATGGGACTTTCTATGGGGCTGTGTATTGGACTTTCTATGGGGCTGTGTATGGGACTTTCCATAGAGCTGTGTATAAGGCTTTCTATGAAGGCTGTGTTGGACTTTCTATGGGCTGTGTATGGGACTTTCTATGAGGCTGTATTTGGGACTTTCTATGGGGCTGTGTATTGGACTTTCTATGGGGCTGTGTATGGGACTTTCCATAGAGCTGTGTATAAGGCTTTCTATGAGGCTGGGTATGGGACTTTCTATGAGGCTGTGTATGGGACTTTCTATGGGGCTGTGTATGGGACTTTCTATGGGGCTGTGTATGGGTTTTTCTATGGGGCTGTGTATGGGACTTTCTATGGGTCTGTGTATGGGACTTTCTATGGGGCTGTGTATGGGACTTTCTATGGGGCTGTGTGGACTTCTAGGGCTGTGTTGGGACTTTCTATGGGGCTGTAGGGGACTTTCTATGGGCTGTGTATGGACTTTCTAAGGGGCTGTGTATAGGACTTTCTATGGGCTGTGAAAGGACTTTCTATGGGGCTGTGTAGGGAACTTTCTATGGGCTTTGATGGACTTTCTATGGGCTGTGTATGGAACTTTCTATGGGCTGTGTATGGGACTTTCTATGGGGATGTGTATGGGACTTTCTATGGGGCTGTGTATAGAACTTTCTATGGGGCTGTGTATGGGACTTTCTATGGGGCTGTGTATGGGACTTTCTATGGGGCTGTGTATAGGGCTTTCTATGGGGCTGTGTATGGAACTTTCTATGGGGCTGTGTATGGGACTTTCTATGGGGCTGTGTATGGAACTTTCTATGGGGCTGTGTATGGAACTTTCTATGGGACTTTCTAAGGGCTGTGTATAGGACTTTCTATGGGGCGTGTATGGAACTTTCTATGGGGCTGTGTATGGAACTTTCTATGGGGCTGTGCTATGAGATTTTCTATGGCACTGTGTATTAGATTTTCTATGGGGCTGTGTATGGGATTCTCTATGGCACTGTGTATTAGACTCCGTGTCGCTACTTTGCATTGAAATGGCTAACCGCAAGGAATATCTAGTAGAGAGAAGTAATACGCGCAAATTTATATATAAAGGAGCCAAAATCTTCTTGGTATAAGGGGAATTGTCACCGAATTTACATGGTTTTGTAAATTTATGCTGATGAACGTGCTGATGAACGTAGTTTAATTTGGGTATACATTCAGTGCCATAACTTACAAAGGAACCCAGACACACCACACAGGGCACCTTACAATAAACACATGAGGGGGAATTTTAATGAATGTTTAAGGGCTGTGAAACGCAATGTTTTAGTTATAGAATGTTTATCACTGTTAGTCTTTCTGCCATGAAATTACAAACACCACAAGGCCATTTATAAATAGGCACCATAGTGTTTGGAAATCTACCTTGCACCACCAAAATCCATCCTCCAGCTTCCTGAATGGTAGAGGATCGCAGGTCTATGTCAGAGCCGTCTTCAGCTAAAACCAAAACAAATATGGTGTGGTCATTTTCAAAACATCTACACATAAATCCATAAAGATTATTTAATATTGTTAGGGTTTTCTGCAAAACTGTGTATTATATTAAAGAACACCACTGTAAAGGATAATATTACTACGGTATATTAAATAACAGGGTTTACTATCAATGTATTTTTCCTTTAGTAATATACCTTACAATGGAACATGGGAATCCTTTTCCATTCTATCAAGCTCCCAGTGCAGTCATTTTACTGACTATGCTATTAACTTAAGGACAACTATACTGTAAAAATTAACTTTAAAAAAATTACAAGTCACCCAGGGCCAAGGAGACAGAATTGATTATTCCATCTCCCAATATTGTTTTGTTGAGAGCTACAGACCATACAGCTTTAATCTGCCAGGTTTGGCCCTGGTCCATCTATCTTAAAGATAGTGCTGAACATTCAGGAGACTGGCAAAAGCAGTTTTTTTTCGTCCTGCTGCTCCTCATAGAAAGGATATTGTTAGGTAAAATCCCCAATATCCTACCTCCCTACCTCGGGTATTTTTTATTTTAACTGTTTTTGAAAAAACTTTATACGCACTATAGTTTCCCTTTAACTGACACACTATTGGGGACATTTACCCAGATTACCATACAAAGATTCACCAGCGGCTGTGGGGCTCTGGGTAAATCACGTAATTGATTCCCCCTTACGTAACACCAGATATTAGCACCAACAAATTACCAAAAAAATTAGGAAAATGACCAGGCCAGCAAAATGCCCCTTAAAATTTATTTTTAGATCATGGCAAAAGAAATCAAGATCAAGGCGATCATGCAGAATACTAAACCTACATCTAATCCTTCAACTCATGAAGGCCATAGAGGAATATGAAAGGGTTAACTATGAAACTGTAAGGGAAGATTTTTTATGGAAGAGCGCCAACTTGTTGCACACCCCTTGCTTTGATTGGTTCCCCTAAACATTTACAGTCAGTTAACATGAGCACTATGACAGCTGACATTTAGAAAGTATGGTGGAGATACATGCAGTAGGTCACATCTGACTGTACAAAGTAGGAAGTACGTCAGATATAAAATAAAAGGCCTTAACACTCACATTTAGCATTAGGTTTATTATTTTTGGATGAAATGTCATTCAATAAGTTTGCAGTAAATAAAACAGGATGGGGAAGGGCGTTTTCATCAGAAACATTCAGCTGATGTTTTCAGTGAATATCAACTCCCCAACCTTCCTGGCTGAGCATGCTGGGAACTGTAGTTATAATAGATTATACATATATTACAGCAGATCGGGTTCCGCCTAAACATTATTTAAAATATTATAAACTGTGTTTTTTATCACATTGTAAGTTAACCTACCTGCCCTCCTCTCCTCATCACTTATTAACATTGAAAAACTTATTTAAGTGATAAATAACATGATATTCTGGAATTAAAAATGAATAGGCAAGATCAATATTCTTCCTTGTTGTATATGCAGTGGCGTAGCTACTGTCTTATAAGCCCCGATGCTCAGTTCAACCTGGGCCCCATTTCCACACATCAACCCTCCTCCCACCCTTGTACCCTCCTTCCTGTGAAATCTTTTTGTTCTCATTTATGATTTCACTTTCTTTCTTTTTCCTTCTTTCCCCTTGTTCCATTCCCTCCCTCCTTCATCTCATTGGCTTTAGTTACTCCTTCTCCCTTTCAGTTTCCCAGGATTCCATTCTTTTATTAACCCCTTTCTCTCTATTTCCCATTCTGTCCAATTATTTTTCTCTCCTTCTCACATCCATGTTGTTTTCTTTCTTTTTGCTTCCTATTTATTCCATTTGGGTCTCCCATCTCTATTACCCTTCCCCTCTTACTCTCCACTGCAGCACCTGCTGCTCTGTATAACTTTTATAACAATTTCTCAGGGGCCGCATGAGGAACTTAATCTGGGCCGACCATAGGTCAACTCAGTTCTCATTATAGAGATTGCAAAACTGGATTTTATAAACAGATGAAATAATATCCCTGTTCATTTGATTTTTTTATTTTATTTTCTGCAGTTATTATAGAAGTGTGTATATTTAAGATCCATTCCAAAATTCAGTTATTATTTTTAGGGGGTATAGGTCTTGTATTGAGGGGCCAGTCATGGGCAGGGGCAGCCAAAGGGCTGAATGTGGCCCCCCGATCCTTACTTAGCCTAGGTCTGGTATAAATGTTGCTTTGCCTTCCTGTGTCCACTATTTTGCAGCAATATAACAGACACAGACCGGCTGTTTTTAGATCGCAATGTACTAAACTGTCTGTATCCATTTCACTGTTAATACACCGAAAACCTACAGAGCCGATCTGTGCCTGTTACATTGTTTGCAAAATAGTGGACACAGGAAGGCAAGAAAATCGTTTATCCCTGACTTCGGCGGGTTTTTACAGTGAATTGAGAGCCACCTTGGCAATGTCCAATGCCACTGTGTACATTTACACCTATAATGAGTCTTTTATGTTGGTTCCCATATCACTGGTACTGTACTGTATATAACTATGGTAAATAACACAATATACTATTCACCCACACTCCCATCAAATATCTTAAAATTTCACTGCTGCACAAGTTAGCTCATAGCACACACCAGTCTTAAAGAACAGGTTATTCAATAAAAGATCTTATCGTTAAAATGGTGCTTATTTGGCCCCAACCAATCAGATGTTAGCTTCAAATGTTAATAATATCTGATTGGTTGGGGCAAAATTAGCACCATTTTAACGATAAAACTTTTATTGAATCTCCCTGCAGGTGTTTATCTAACATTGACGTTTCGACGTCCAACATACAATGTCATCAGACAATGATGAAAGCGTATGTTAGATGCTAAATGTCCTTTTTCTTCAAGACTGTGGGCGCTATGACTTTCACTTGAGTTATGGTTATGAGTACACGGGGGAATTATCATGCGCAATCCTGTTCCATTATAAAGGGTTGTGTGACTTTAAGAGGGAATTGTGTTTGTAATGCCTTAATAAAGGACATGTGGGTGACATGACATGGACAGGATTTAAGTTTGGTATTTAATAGAAAACCAATTACTGAGCATAGAAGGGTAATAGGGAAGGTCGGGTTGGTCGTCCAGTCATCCTCCAGCAGGAAGTCAGATAGGCCAGCTCATTTCGATGCATCTCCACAATCATTCTGCTGTCCAGTGCTAAGTAGAAGTGGTGTTGGTCTGTAAACTGTAGAGAGACAAGACATTAATCCATCAAATTGTTTCACAAATAAGGTTATTATCCAGTTAATAAAATCATTTATAATGTTATGTCGCCTATGTGTACAGATATGTATTCAAGATAAAATGTTGTGTACTACACATCCCAGTGTTTATTTTCAGCTGCTTATTTGTGCACACCCCTTTAACCCGTGTGCAGGCCTGTTTTGCTTTAAGGAACATTGTCCCTAAGGTACATGTAGTTACACCACACTGTTATTATCTGGTATAAAGTGTAATAGTGTTCAGATGTATACCAGTCCCGATACATGACGGGTATATGAACTGTTACCACTTTAATTCCCAGTTCCTCCCATTATACCATTCTCTACCAAATAAATGTAATTTCTATTAAGAAAACAGCTTACCATATGTTATTTTATGATACATACCTGAGGTGAAAGTAAAGATTTGGTTCCTGATCGTGTACAATTTGGATGTACCTAAACCCCTATGTGACGGTATGGCGCCCACTCATCCCATTGCTTTGTTATATCCTTCAAAGAAATATTACAAAGGTAATTAACACTAGTACATATTAGGTTCGTTTGCTGTTGTCCGTTGCTGGAAAATAAAGGGCATGGCCACCCTTAAAAAACAGAAATTAGTCTCTTCCCATTTCTCTGCCCCTCACCCCAACAGATATTTTAAGGTTTAATTGTCCCACTCATACAGAAGAACCTGGCTCCTCCCTCCATACAATCAATCAAGGCTTTGACTGCTGACTCACAGCCAATGATTGACTGCTCTTTCCCCTGCTGCCTCCTCTGCCCATGCTCAAGTTCCTAAAGTCTTAATGAGCAAGGGATTAGGCGTCATCCTCTGCCAGAAAGACAATGGGGGTAATACTTCCCGCCTTGCGAATTACAAAACTACTGTATATTCAATCTTAATTTTGTGTGTACTATAGATTCATTTGCAAGGTTTGCCAAGCTGTGGGAGCACACACATACACTGACAGACACTGATAGTAAAAAATTCAAAATTGATGTTGAATTAAAATTCAACATTAGTGCTATTTTTAATCTAGCTAATGTCAATGATATTTAGAATTAAAAGAATTATATTTTTAAATTAAAACAATGTAGAAAGTAGCATGTTTAAGCAGGGTAGTTCAGTTCTTTCAGGAAGAAAGCAGATCTCAATGTACTTACCAAGCTTGGCATAAAGATGGCTCAGGATCCTGGCAGGCTGCACTCGGATCGACGACATCACTAAAGCTCTGAACGTCAAGATCATGTTTTTTTAACATCTTCTAATTTCCTTAGATTCTGCTAAAACTGAAACTGAAATTGCACATAACACCAAGTAATACCACCTGATTTTGATTTTATAAAGAAATTAATGCTTTACAATAAGAAATAAGATTTTGTACAACATTAAGGGGAACTGTGGTCTCCAAACAAGTTTGAGTTTTAAATTATAGGCCATCAACCACTTTATCAACTTTAAAATGAGCCATCAACCACCTCTCTACGTGCTCCACAGCCCAAGATATAAAAAGTTAATGAGTGGGAGGCTGACATGTGACATTCCTAAGACTTCGTATGTAGTAGATGTGGGCCTAGGCACTCCTTCAGGCATGTGCCAGTATGCTTCAGGTGCTGCTTCCTTCCGTCCTCTAACCCCAAGGACTTCCCGCTATAGCACAAGCAAACAAGGGTCCTAAGACTTCTCCTGCACAGGCCCGCGCAAGCACAGCCTCAGACTCCCTCAGTTTTTAGGGAGACAGGAAGTCCCTCCTCCTCTCTGCGTGTTGAAGTCCTGACAGAGTAGGTAAGGAATCTACAGCCCTTCTTTCCCTCTCTGCCTGAAAAGGCTGTTTCCACAGAGTTTTCTGTGGGGGGCGTGTCTGATGGCCCACGGCACCCGTGATTGGCGGGGCGTGTGCCCCGCGAGTGGGTGGGGCTTGTGGCACCCGCGAGTGGGTGGGGCCATGGCACCCACGGGTGGGCGGGCCACATGGGGCTGTAAGAGAATGGGCCAAGGGGGGCCTGCAACTGGAGGACCATGGGGTCCATGAGTGGGAGGGACCAGGGGGCTGAAAAGGGGAGGAGAGACACGGGCAATTGACTGACATGGTTTCAGAGCAGGAAGCAGGAATGTCATGGGACCTGGTGATGCTGCTGCCATATCACACACAAAAATGTAAATATCTTCAAAACTATGCAAAATAACAACGAAAATAAATTGCAAAAATTCTCAGGAGAGCATTCCTATCATTTACCTAAAGTCATTTTGGACCACAGTTCCCCTTTAATTCCAGTATTATTCAGAAACCTTGCCAGAATAATAATAGTTTCCTATGATGTTGAAACAGCCTCTCCTTATTCTAGCCCTGTACTGTTTCCCAGCAAGTATCACTCTGCATTATATGTTACATTGACCCTTTCTCTTTAATGCTATCACTGGGAATTCCCAAGCAGTTATTTTCTGTTTGGACATTTGTTTTGACAAATACAAACAAATACAAAACACAATAACCAATTCACAATCTTCCATGTATCAATAACCTTAAACATCAGAAAAACTTTATAGCTACCAAAAGCTCAAGATGGCATACTGTACTGTACTGCACTTGCCATTAAATGTCACTAAACAGCACCAGAAATTGTAGGTTTCTGCAATTTTCAAGCAATAATCAGAGAGCTACTGACCCCTGATAATCTTCAAGAAAGAAACAACTAAACAAACAATTAAAGAAACAATTTTTCAAAGCAATAATCAAACACCTCAAAAAAAGAACAATATGTAATGTTAAGGTGTTCATGTGCCTACATCTAGGACACCAATGACCCAATGAGAACAATGTCTCTCCAACAGTTCACAGATGTGCAGGGATTGCTAGGATCAGTGTCCAGTGATGATTAAAGGGCATGTCCAGTCAAAAAATGACAGTGTATCTGGAACTGCCAATACAATCCTGTGCATTTCTGCAATTTCAGTGACTAGGAGGGGAATGAAGTCACCACAAGCACATTCCCCTTCTCTTCTGTTTCGAGCCTGTTGCAAGCAAAGGATGCATGCTCTTTTCATTCTTGCCTTGACCCCATCCAGATAACCAGCAGCCAATCGAAACACTTAAAATTTGGACCAATAGAAATGCTTAAAACGGCAACCAATCGAATTGCAGAAAATCACAGGCACAGGAGAACTCCTCTACAGGACAGTACGCCATTCTTCACAGATCTGATAGGTAAATGGCAGCCGGGTCAATGCGAAAGTAGGGGGATGAGAGATGGAGATGAAGAAGCAGAACAGGAGATTTAACTCAGGGTAATTTGTTTTGAAAACTTTAAATGGTGGGATTGTACTCATAAGGGTAGGGAACAAATGGTGAAAAGTACATTTTTTTGACTGGACAGGCCCTTTAAAGCTGATGCAACACCATTGGCAGACAAGATGTTGTGGCAGAAGTGAAGGCCTGTTAAATTTCATAACCTGTCCCCACCATACAAATAATGCAAATAACATCTAGTTGAAACACTGAAACCGGGTATCTTAGATAAAGCTGTTTCTGATTGGTCCTGGCCAAAGCCCTGGGTGAGTTGATTTTTTCTTTTTAAGAAAGTATTTTAAAAGGAATTATTCTATATGCCTGCCCATACCTTTGGCTACATTTCAATTAAATATCGGCAATATGGAACCTGACATTCTCTTGTTATAGGAATCCAACTCCATTACAACTCAGGTTAACAATGCTTCTCCATTTAACTAGAGCCGTCCTACCTTTATGTCTTGTATTTGTAAACTTATACCTTCTACAGTGTTTGCAAGAAACATTTTTGATAAACCAACTCTTGCTGGAATGCTAATGTTCTGATGCAACTGTAGGGTAAGTACTGTATATACTTTGAGTATAAGCCGAGAAATTTTAACTTTAAAATCATCCTGAAAGTCTCCACTCGGCTTATACTTGGGTCTGAGCTGATCTGGCTGATTTGAAGGAGCAGCTTTACAAAACAAATAGCCCTGAAAAAAAAAAGCTGTACCCGTTAACACACAGAATCCTCTTGATTCATGGGTTAGGCAATTGTTCTCTCTGCTCCCTCAGATCAGCACAGACTGCAAGGGAAAGGGAAAAAGTAACAAGATTCAACAAACATCTCTTAGGAGGGATCTTAAATATTCACTCTGCACAGAAAGGTATGCAGTGAATATCTGTTTATTGGACTTTCTATGGGTCTGTGTATGGGACTTTCTATGGGATTGTGTACAAGGCTTTCTATGGGCTGTGTATGGGAGTATGGGACTTTCTAAGGGACTGTGTATGAGGCTTTCTATGGGGCTGTGCATGGGACTTTCTATGGGGCTGTGTATGGGACTTTCTATGGTGTTGTGTATGGACTTTCTATGGGGCTGTTATGGGACTTTCTATGGTGTTGTGTATGGGACTTTCTATGGGATTGTGTACAAGGCTTTCTATGGGCTGTGTATGGGAGTTTCTATGGGACTGTGTATTACTTTCTATGGGCTGTGTATAAGGCTTTCTATGGGGCTGTGTATAGGCTTTCTATGGGTCTGTGTATGGACTTTCTATGGGCTGTGTGTAACACTTCTATGGGCTGTGTATAAGGCTTTCTATGGGGCTGTGTATGAAACTTTCTATGGGCTGTGTATGGGACTTCTATGGGACTTTCTATGGGGCTGTGTTTGGGACTTTCTATGGGCTGTGTATGGGACTTTCTATGGAGCTGTGTATAAGACTTTCTATGGGTCTGTGTATGGAACTTTCTATGGAGCTGTGTATAAGGCTGTCTATGGGGCTGTGTATGGGACTTTCGTGGAGATGTGTATTGTATCTGTTGTATTCCAATTAGATCAACTGGACTTGAAGATTAGTTCTTGAAGAGTTTTTCGCTAGTCATCCGACTGGCTTTCTCAATTCAGAAAGACTTGTACGAGAATCTGTGGCAATTATGTACCCTGGAAAATCCAAAGCATATCACAGCCAAGTGTTAAGGGCGTGATGGGTAGTAGCTAAGAGGTGTTATAGGAACGCCCAGAGTAGGTGTCAAACAGCATTGTACATGGCAGACAGTTGGTGTCGAACCCCCCCCCACCTCTATTTAGGCTTGGTTTCTTTATTTTCACATAAATGGCCTCCTTAACCGACTTTCTATGGAGCTGTGTATTGGACTTTTATGGGGCTGTGTATGGGACTTTCTATGGGGCTGTGTATAGTTTTCTATGGGGCTGTGTATGGGAACTTTCTATGGGCTGTGTATGGACTATCTAAGGAGCTGTGTATAAGTCTTTCTATGGGGCGTGTATGGGACTTTCTATGAGGCTGTATAGGGACTTTCTATGGGCTGTGTATTGGACTTTCTATGAGGGTGTGTATGGGACTTTCCATAGAGCTGTGTATAAGGCTTTCCTATGAGGCTGTGTATGGGACTTTCTATGGGGCTGTGTAGGGGACTTCTATGAGGCTGTATATGGGACTTTCTATGGGCTGTGTATTGACTTTCTATGGGGGCTGTGTATGGGACTTTCCATAGAGCTGTGTATAAGGCTTTCTATGAGGCTGGGTCATGGATTTCTATGAGGCTGTGTATGGGACTTTCATGGGCTGTGTATGGACTTTCTATGGGCTGTGTATGGGATTTTCTATGGGGCTGTGTATGGGACTTTTCTATGGGGCTGTATGGGACTTTCTATGGGGCTGTGTATGGGACTTTCTATGGGCTGTGTATGGGACTTTCTAAGGGGCTGTGTATGGGACTTTCTATGGGGCTGTGTATGGACTTTCTAGGGCTGTTATACTTTCTAGGGCTGTGTATAGGACTTTCTATGGGGCTGTGAAAGGACTTTCTATGGGCTTGTAGGAACTTTCTAGTGCTGTGATGGACTTCTATGGGCTGTGTATGGAACTTTCTATGGGGCTGTGTTGGGACTTTCTATGGGGATTTGTATGGGACTTTCTATGGGGCTGTGTATAAACTTTCTATGGGGCCTGTGTATGGGACTTTCTATGGGGCTGTGTATGGACTTTCTATGGGCTGTGATAGGGCTTTCTATGGGGCTGTGATGGAACTTTCATGGATCTGTGTATGGGACTTTCTATGGGGCTTGTATGGACTTTCTATGGGGCTGTGTATGGAACTTTCTAGGACTTCTAAGGGCTGTGTATAGGACTTTCTTAGGGGCTGTGTATGGAACTTTCTATGGGGCTGTGTATGGGACTTTCTATGGGGCTGTGTATGAGATTTTCTATGGCACTGTGTATTAGATTTTCTATGGGGCTGTGTATGGGATTCTCTATGGCACTGTGTATTAGACTTTCTATGGGGCTATGTATGGGACTTTCTATGGGGCTGTGTATAGGACTTTCTATGGGGCTGTGGTAAAAAGTCTAATACACAGTGCCATAGAGGAATCCCATGCACAGCCCCATAGAAAGTCTAATGCACAGTGCCATAAAAAAATCCCATACACAGCCACATCGAAAATCGCCATACACAGCCCATAGAAAGTCGAATACAAAGTACAGATGAATCCCATACACAGCCCCATAGAAAGTCTAATACACAGTGCCCTAGAAAATCCCATACAAAGGAGTCCCATAGAAAGTTCCAACAATTTTGGACACAGCCCCATAGAAAGTCATATACACGGCCCCATCGAAAGTCCCATACATAGCCCCATAGAAAAGTCTAATTACCACGTGCCATAGAGAATCCATTACACAGCCCATAGAAAATCTAATACAAAGTGCCATAGAAAATCTCATACACAGCCCCATAGAAAATTCCATACACAGCCCCATAGAAAGTTTCCATTCACAGCCCCATAGAAAAGTCCTAGACACAGCCCCTTAGAAAGTCCCATAGAAAATTCCATCACAGCCCATTAGAAGTTCCATACACGCCCCATAGAAAGTCCATACAAGCTCCATAGAAGTTCCATACACAGCCCATAGAAGCCCTATCCACCGCCCCCCTCGGACGTCCATACACAGCCCCATAGAAAGTCCCTACACAGACCCATAGAAAGTTCTATACACAGAGCCCATAGAAAGTCCCATTACACATCCCCATAGAAAGTCCCCCCCAAAAAACAGCCCCATAGAAAGTTCATACACAGCCCATAGGAAAGTCCAACACGCCCCATCGAAAGTCCATACACAGCCCATAGAAAAGCCTGTTCACCAGCCCCATAGAAAGTCCAACACAGCCCTTAGAAAGCCTATAACAGCCCCATAGAAAGTCCCATAACAGCCCATAGAAAGTCCCAACACAGCCCTTAGAAAGTCCCATACACAGCCCCTTAGAAAGTCCATACACAGCCCCATAGAAAGTCCCATAAACCCATAGAAAGTCCCATACACAGCCCCCCATTTTAAGAAACTCCCATACACAGCCCATAGAAAGTCCCATACACAGCCCCATAGAAAGTCCCAACACAGCCGCATAGGAAAGTCCCATACCCAGCCTTCATAGAAAGCCTTATACACAAGCTCTATGAAAGTCCCAATACACAGCCCCATAGAAAGTCCAATACACAGCCCAATAGAAAGTCCCAATACAGCCTCATAGAACGTCCCCTACACAGCCCCATAGAAAGTCCCATCACAGCCTCATAGAAAAGCCTTACACAGCTCTATGGAAAGTCCCATACACACCCTCATAAACGTCCAATACACAGCCCATAGAAAGTCCATATACAGCCTCATAGAGAGTCCAATACACAGCCCCATAGAAAGACTTTACACAGCTTCCTTAGATAGCCCATACACAGCCCATAGAACGTTCCATCACAGCCCCATAGAAACATTATACCAGCCCCATAGAAGGGCCCATACCAAGCCCCATAAAAGTCCAATAAAAGATCCATAGACAGTCGGTTAAGGAGGGCCATTTATGTGAAAATAAAGAAAACAAGCCTAAATAGAGGTGGGGGGGGTTCGACACCAACTGTTGCCATGTACAATGCTGTTTTGACACCGTAATCTGGGCGTTCCATAACACCTCTTAGCTACTATCCCATCACGCCCTTAAACACTTGGCTGGAGTATGCTAATTGGGATTTTCCAGGGTACATACTTGCCACAGATTCTCATCAAGTACTTTCTGAATTGGAAAGGCAGCGGAGGACTAGCGAAAACTCTTCAAGAACTAATCTTCCAGTCCAGTTGATCTAATTGAAAATACAACAGATACAAAATACCATCTCCACAGAAATCCCATACACAGCCTATAGACCGCCTTTACACAGCTCCCATAGAAAGTTCCATAAACAGGACCAATAGAAAGTATTATTACACAGCGCCATAGAAAGTCCCATAAACAGCCCCATAGAAAGTCCATACACAGCCCCTAGAAGTCCCATAGAGTCACATACACAGCCCATAGAAAGTCATACACAGCCCCATAGAAAGGCCTTATACACAGCCCATAGAAAGTGTTACACACAGCCCAATAGAAAGTCCCATACCAGACCCATAGAAAGCATTATACACAGCCCCATAGAAGCCTTATACACAGCGCCATAGAAGTCACATACAAGTCCCATAGAAAACTCCCATACAACAAGCCCATAGAAGCCGGGGACACAATCCCATAGAAAGTCAATACACAACCCATAGAAAGTCCCATACACAGCCCCATAGAAAATCAAATAAACCAACACCATGAAAGTCCCATACACAGCCCCATAGAAAGACCATGCACAGCCCCAAGATAAGCTCATACACAGTCCCTTAGAAAGTACCATACAAAGCCCAAAAAGAAAGCCTTATACACAGCTACATAGGAAAGTTTCCCATACACAGACCATAGACCGTCCAATACACAGAATATCAATGCATACCTCTGTGCAGAGGAATATTTAGAGCCCGCTAAGAGATGTTTGGGAATCTTGTACTTTTTTCCCTTTCCCTTGACAGTCTGTGCTGATCTGAGGGAGCAGGAGAACAATTGCCTAACCCACTGAAATCAAGAGGATTCTGGTGTGTTAAGGGGTACAGCTTTTTTTTTTTCAGCATTTGGTTTGGAAAGCTGCTCCGTCATCAGCCAGATCATATCAGACCCAAGGATAAGCCGAGTGGAGACTTTCAGGATGATTTAAAGTTAACATTTGCTCGGCTTATATCAAAGTATATACAGTACTACCCTACAGTGAATCAGAACATTAGCTTTCCAGCAAGAGTTGGTTTATCCAAAATTGTTTCTTGCAAACACTGTAGAAGGTATAAAGTTTACAAATACAAGACATAAAGTAGGAAGGCTATAGGTCAAGGAGAAGCAGGTGCTATACCTGAGTGTAATGGAGTTGGATTCCTATAACAAGAGGAATAGTCAGGTTCCATATTGCCAGATATTTAATTGAAATGTAGCCAAAAGGTATGGGCAGGCATATAGAATAATTCACTTTTAAAATAGTTTCTAAAAAAGAAAAACTCAACTTCCACCCAGGGCTTTGGCCAGACCAATCAGAACAGCTTTATCTAGATACCCGGTTTCCAGGGTTTCAACTAGATGGTATTCTGCATTACTTGATGGTGGGGACAGGTTATGGGAAATTAACAGGCCTTCACTTGATGCGGACACACATCTTGTCTGCCAATGTGTGTAGCATCAGCTTTAAAGGGACTGTCCAGTCAAAAAATGTAACTTTTCACATTTGTTCCTACCCTTATGAGTAACATCCCCCATTGAAAGGTTTTCAAAACAAATTACATTTGGGGGGGGGGAGTTAATATCTGTTCTGAAGTCTTCATCTCAATCCTCATCCCCTACTGTCGCATTGACCCCGGTGCCATCTCTTACCTATCAGATCTGTGAAGAATGGCGTACTGTCCTGTAGAGGAGTTCTCCCTGTGCTGCTGATTTCTTGCAATTAGATTGTTGCCGTTTTAAGCACATTCCTATGTCAAATTTTAAGTGTTCGATTGGCTGCTGGTTATATGGAGGGGGTCAAGGAAGAATGAAACGAGATGCTCCTTTTGATTGCAACAGGCCGAAAACCGAAGAGAGGGGAATGTGTTGGTGGGGACTTCATTCCCCTCCTAGTCACTGAAATTGCAGAATGCACAGGATTGTATTGCGTTCCAGATTACATGTCATTTTTGACTGGACATGCCCTTTAATCATCACTGGGACCACTGATCCTCGCAATCCCCCTGAGCACATCTGGTGAACTGGTGGAGAGACATTGTTCCTATTGGGTCATTGGTGTCCTAGATGTAGGCACATGAACACTACATTACATATTGTTCTTTTTTTGACGGTGTTTGATATTGCCTTGAAAAAATTGTTTCTTTAATTGTTTGTTTAGTTGTTTCTTTCTTGAAGATTATCAGGGGTCAGTTCGCTCTCTGATTTATTGATTGAAAATTGCAGAAACCTCAATTTCTGGTGTGGTTTTAGTGACATTTAAGGCAAGTGCAGTCCAGTACAGTCATGCCATCTTGAGCTTTTGGGAGCTATAAAGTTTTGTCTTGATGTTTAAGGTTAGTGATACATGGAAAGATTGTGAATTTGTGATTGTGTTAGGTATTTGTTGTATTTGTTCAAACAAATGTCCAAACAGAAAAATAACCTGCCTTGGGAAATTCCAGTGATAGCATTAAAGAGGAAACGGTACAATGTAACATATAAAGCAGAGTGATACTTGCCGGGAAAACAGGTACAGGGCTAGAATTAAGGAGAGGCTGTTTCAACATCATAGGAAACTATTATTATTCTGCAAGGTTTCTGAATAATACTGGATTAAGGGGAACTGTGTCCAAAAATGACTTTAGTAAATGATCGGAATTGCTTCATGAGAATTTTTGCAATTTATTTTCGTTGTCATTTGATAGTTTTGAAGATATTTAAATTTTGTGTGTGAATGGCAGCAGCATCCCAGGTCCCCTGCACTGTCCTGACTTCCTGCTCTGAAAACCATGTCAGTCAATATGCCGGTGTCTCTCCTCCCCTTTTCAGCCCCCCTGGTAACTCCCACTCATGGACCCATGGTCCCTCCGTTGCAGGCCCCCCTTGGACCCATTCTCTTACAGCCCATGTGGCCCGCCACCGTGGGTTGCCATGGCCCCACCACTCGCGGGTGCACAAAGCCCCACCCCCTCGCGGTGCACACCCGCCAATACGGGTGCCGTGGGCCAATCAGACAACGCCCCCCCACAGAAAACTCTGTGGAAACAGCCTTTTCAGGCAGAGAGGAAAGAAGCTGTTAGATCCATTACCTACTCTGTAGGACTTCACACCGCAAGAGGAGGAGGGACTTCCTGTCTCCCTAACAAACTGAGGGAGTCGAGGTGTGCTTGCCGCGCGGCACGGTGCAGAGAAAGTCTTAGGACCCTTGTTGCTGTGCTATAGCGTGGAAGTCCTTGGGTGAGGACGGAGGAGCAGCACTGAAAGCATATGGCACATGCTGAGGAGTGCCTAGGCCCACATCTACTACATACGAAGTATTGGAATGTCACATGTCAGCTCCCACTCATTAACCTTTCTTTATACTTGGATGTGGAGCACGTAGAAGGGTGTTGATGGCTCTTTTCAAGTTGATTAAAGTGGTTTGATGGACTATTAATTTAAAATCAACTGTTTGAGACCCACAGTTCCCCGTTAATGAATTGTACAAAATCTGATTTCTTAGTGTAAAGCATTAATTTTCTTTATAAATCAAAATCAGGGTATTTACTTGGTTGTTATGTGCAATTTCAAGTTTCAGTTTAGCAGAATCTAAGGAAATTAAGAAGATGTTTAAACAAAACATGATCTTGACGTTCAGCGCTTTCGTGATGTACGTCCGATCGAGTGCAGCCTGCCAGGATCCTGAGCCATCTTGATGCCAAGCTTGGTAAGTAATTGAGATCTGCTTTCTTCCTGAAAGAACGAACTACCTGATGAAAAAATGCTACTTCTTACATTGTTTAATTTAAACTATATAATCTTTTAATTCTAAATATCATGACATTAGCTCGATTAAAAATAGCATATGTTGAATTTTAATTCAACATCAATTTGATTTTTACTAATCAGGGATGTCAGTGGATGTGTGTGCTCCAACAGCTTTGGCAAAACCCTTGCAAATGAATTGACTATAGTCCACACAAAATTTAAGATTGAATAACAGTAGTTTTTGTAATTCGCCAAGGCGGGAAGTATTACCCCACATTTCTTTCTGGCAGAGGATGACGCATAACTTCTCATGCTCATTTAAGACTTTAGGACTTGAGCATGGGAGAGGAGGCAGAGGGGAAAGAGCGTCAATCATTGGCTGTGAGGTCAGCAGTCAAAGCCTTGATTGATTGTCTGGAGGGAGAGCCAGGTTCTTTTCTGTATTGAGTGGGGACCAAAATTAACCTTAAATATCTGTTGGTGAGGGGCAGAGAAATGGGAAGAGACTAATTTCTGTTTTTAAGGGTGGCCATGCCTGTATTTTCCAGAAACAGGACAACAAGCAACCAGAACCTAATATGTACTATGTGTAATTACCTGTTGTAATAGTTCTTTTGAAGGATATAACAAGCAATGGATGAGTGGGCGACCATACGTCACATAGGGTTTAGGTACTCCAAATTGTACACGATCAGGACCAAATCTTTACCTTTTTCACCTCAGGTATGGATCATAAAATAACATATGGTACGCGTTTTCTATAGAAATTACATTTATTTGTAGAGAAGGTATAATGGAGGAATGGGAACTTAAAGTGGGAACCAGTTCATATACCCGTCATGTATCGGGCAATGGATGATACATCTGAACACTATACACTTTATACCAGATAATAAACAGTGTGTGTAACTACATGTTACTTAGGGACATGTTCCATTAAAGCAAACAGGCCTGCACACGGGGTAAAGGGGGTGCACAAATAATCAGCTGAAATATAAACACGGGATGTCGTACACAACATTTTATCTTGAATACATATCTGTAACATAGGCCGACATAACACTAAATGATTTTATTAACTGGATAATAACCTTATTTGTGAACAATTGAGGGATTAATGTCTTGTCTCTCATACAGTTTACAGACCAACACACTTCTACTTAGCACTGGACAGCAGACTGATTGGGGAGATGCTCAGAAAATGAGCTGGCCTATCTGACTTCCTGCTGGAGGATGATGGACGACCAACCCGACCTCCCTATTACCCTCTATGCCTCAGTAATTGGTTTTCTATTAAATTACCAAACTTAAATCTGTCCAGGTCATGTCACCCACATGTCCTTTTTAAGCATTACAAACCACCAATTCCCTTCTTAAAGCACACAACTTTATAAATGAACAGGATGCGCATGGATAATTCCCCGTGTACTATAACCCATAACCAAGTGAAGTCATAGCGCCCACCAGTCTGAAGAAAAAGGACATTATGGCATCTAACATACGCTGTCATCATTGTTGATGAATTGTATGTTGGACGTCGAAACGTACATGTTGATAAACACTGAGGAGATTCAATAAAAGTTCTTATCGTGTAAAATGGTGCTAATTTTGCCCCAAACCAATCAGATATTATTTAACATTTGAAAAAGCTAACATTATGATTGGTTGGGGCAAAATAATAAGCACCATTTTAACGATAAGATCTTTTATTGAATAACCTGTATTCTTTAGACTGGTGTGTGCTATGAGCTAACTGTGCAGCAAGTGACATTTTAAGATATTTGATGGGAGTGTGGGTGAATAGTATATTTGGTTATTTAACCATAGTTATATACAGTACAGTACCAGTGAGATGGGAACCAACATCAAAAGATCATTATAGTGTAAATGTACACAGTGGCATTGGTTACATGGCCAAGGTGGCTTCTCAATTCACTGTAAACAAGCACGAAGTCAGGGATAACAGCATTTTGCTTTTGCCTCCGGGTTTCCACTATTTGCAACAATGTAACAGGCAACGATCGGCGCTGTAGGTTTTGGTGTAATTAACAGTGAATGGATACAGCAGTTTAGTACCAGGCGATCTAAAAACAGCGGTCTGTGTATGTTATATTGCTGCAAATAGTGGACACAGGAAGGCAAAGCAACATTATACCAGAAATAGGCTAGAAGGATCGGGGGGCCACATTCCGCCCTTTTTGGTGCCCCTGCCATGGACTGGCCCCTCAATACAAGACCTATACCCCTAAAAATAATAAGGAATTTTTGGAAGGATCTTAAATATTACACACTTCTATATACATGCAGAAAATAAAATAAAAAAATCAAATGAACCAGGATATTAATTCATCTGTTTATAAAATCAGTTTGCAATCTCTATATGAGAACTGAGTTGACCTATGGTCGGCCCACGATGAAGTTCCTCATGCGGCCCCGAGAAATTGTTATAAAAAAGTTATACAGAGAGCAGGTGCTTGCAGTGGAGAGTAAGAGGGGAAGGTAATAGCGATGGGAGACCAAATGGATAAATAGAAGCAAAAAGAAGAAACAACAGGAGTGAGAAGGAGAGAAAAATAATTGGACAGGAATGGGAATATAGAGAGAAAGGGTTAATAAAAGAATGGAATCCTGGGAAACTGAAAGGGAGAAGGGAGTAACTAAAGCCAATGAGATGAAGGGGAGGGAATGAACAAGGGGAAAGAAGGAAAAAGAAGAAGTGAAATATAAATGAGAACAAAAAAGATTTTCAACAGGAAGGGGGTACAAGGGGGGAGGAGGGTTGATGTGTGGACATGGGGCCAGGCTGAACTGAGCATCGGGTTATAAGACAGTAGCTACGCCACTGCATATTACAAAACATGGAAGAATAGTGATCTTGCCTATTATTTTTAATCAGAATATCAGTTATTTATCACTTAAATAAGTTTTTCAATGTTAATAAGTGATGGGAGAGGAGGGCAGGTAGGTTAACTTACAATGTGATAAACACAGTTATAATCTTTATCAAATAATGTTTAGGCGGAAAACCCGATCTGCGTAATATATGTATAAGCTATTATAAAAATACAGTCCCAGCATGCTCAGCAAGAAGGTTGGGGGAGTTGATATTCATGAAAAAATCAGCTGATGTTCTGATGAAAAACGCCTTCCCCATCCTGTTTTATTTACTGCAAACTTATTGAATGACATTTCATCCAAAAATAATAAACCTAAGCTAAATGTGAGTGTTAGCCTTTATTTATATCTGAGTACTTCCTACTTTGTACAGTCAGATGGGACCTACTGATGTATCTCCACAATACTTCTAAATGTCAGCTGTCATAGTGCTCATGTAATGGACTGTAATGTTAGGGGGAACAATCAAAGCAAGGGGTTGACAACAGTTGGCGGGCTTTCCATAAAAATCTTCCCTCAGTTTCATAGTTAAACCCTTTCATATTCTCTATGGCCTTATGAGTTGAAGGATTTAGATGTAGGTTTAGGATTCTGCTGATCGCATTGATCTTGATTTCTTTTTGACATGATCTAAAAATAAATTAGTGCCTTGTTTTTTTGCTGGCCTGGTTCCATTTTCCTAATGTTTTTGGTGTAATTGTGGTGCTAATATCTGGTGTTACGTAAGGGGGAATCCAATTACGTGATTTACCAGAGCCCCACAGCCGCTGGTGAATTTTGTTTAGGTTCCTTTGGGTAAATGCCCCAATAGTGTGTCAGTTAAGGGAAATATATGCGTATAAGTTTTTCAAAACAGTTAAAAGAAAAAATACCCGAGGTAGGGAGGTAGATATTGGGATGTTTACCTAACAATATCTTTCATGAGGAGAAGCAGGACGAAAAAAACTGCTTTTGTGCAGTTCTGAATGTTCAGCAACTATCTTTAATATAGAATGGACCAGGGCCATAACTGGCAGATTAAACTGTATGGTCTGTAGCTAACTCAACAAACCAATATTGGGAGATGGAATAATCAATTCTGTCTCCTGGCCCACACCACCCCCCCCCCCCCCCCGCCCCCCGCCCCCCCCGCCCCCCCCCCCCGCCCCCCCCCCCCCTCGCCCCCCCCACCCCCCCCCCCTCCCCCCCGCCCCCCCCCCCCACCCCCCCACCCGCCCCCCCACCACCCCCACCCCCCCCCCCATGGTGCTTGTTAAGTTTTTAAAAGTTAATTTTTACAGAGAGTTGTCCTTTAAGTTAATAGAATAGTCGTAAAAATGACTGCATGGAGCTTGATAGAATGGAAAAGGATTCCCATGTCATTGTAGGTTACTATTATAAAGGAAATAAATTGATAGTAACCCTGTTATTTAATATACCGTAGTAATATATTTCCTTTAAGTGGTGTTCTTTAATATTAATACACAGTTTTGCAGAAACCCAACAATATTAAATAATTTCTTTTTTTTTTATTTTTTTTTTTGGTATTTATGTGTTAGATGTTTTGAAATGACTCACACCATATTTGTTTTGTTTTATTTTTTTTTTGTTTTTTTTTTGTTTTTTTTTTTTTTTTTTTTTTTTTTTTTTTTTTTTTTTTTTTTTTTTTTTTTTTTTTTTTTCTTTTTTTTTTTTTTTTTTTTTTTTTTTTTTTTTTTTTTTTGCTGAGAAGGCTCTGACATAGACCCTGCGATCCTCTCTACCATTAGGAAGCTGGAGGATGGATTGTGTGGTGCAAGGATAGAATTTCCTAAAACTATGGTGCCTATTTATAAATGGGCTGTGGTGTTTGTTAATTTCATGGCAGAAAGACTACACAAGTGATAAACATTCAATACTAAAACATTGCGTTTCACAGCCCTTAATTAATTCATTAAAATTCCCCTCATGTGGTTTATTGTAAGGTGCCCTGTGTGTGTGTTCTGAGGGCCTTTGGTTAAGTTATGGCACTGAAATGTATACCCAAATTAAACTACGTAATAGCACGTTCAATCAGCATAACTGTACCAATGATAATCAGGTGATCAATTTCCTTATACAAAGAAGATTTGGCCTCCTTATATATAAATTGCCGCTATGTACTTCTCTCTATAGAAGATTCCTGGCGGTGGCCATTTCAATGCAAGTAGCGACAGGAAGGATTTCATAGATACATGATTGGTCAAATTAAGGCATATCCCACCCCAAACGAAAGTTTAACCCATACTGGCCCACTGGTGTAGTGTTCTAAAACAATCCTTACCATTTCCTGCCGTGGTTGTCCAAGGTTACAAAAGTGAGAGTAGGCGTGTGGGCTGTGTGTCATCCGGTCCGCTTATCTTAACATCATAAGGACGTGACATGGCCCAGGGGAGCCCTTCCCACCTAACATTTTTTTCTGTGTTTGGGCACCCCATTCAACCCCCAATAGCCATTTTACTTTTCTAAAACAAGCGCCAGAAAGATATATGACCCTTTGTCCCCCGCTGTGAGATATTAGCAACCGAGTCGGCGATTGGATGACTGCTAGCCAATCACAGACCATGGCTTGCGGTCACGCTCCTCTCTGTTCCTTCGGCAAACCGAGGAGGGCCGGTTACCAAGTATCGTATGGTTTTTTTTTTAGAAAAAGTAAAATGACAGTTGGGGGTGGGATGGGGTGCCCTACACTCAGAAGAACGTTGTTTTATGGAGTAAGTATCACAAGATCATGGAAGTTGTTAGATACAGAAGTCTTCTTTTACAGGTTCAAAAAAGGGAGATTATCGGAATTCTTACCACTTCTTTTTACACTCGTCTAAGTTTTTGATTCTGATTGTGATGGAAAAGCTTTTTGATGACACAGATGAAGGAGTTACAGTCCAGTGATAAATATGAGGGAGAAACTGTTCCAGTGATGAGAATGAGAAAAGCGGAAAACAGAATGTCCTTATCGATAACATTTGTTCTTTATGTTTGTAACAATGATCTAGAAACGGTAGTTTTAATGTGATTTGCTATGTTTGTTTAAATATTGTCTGCCAGGAAATCTGACAGTCGTCTGTATCCCACTGTTGCAATTGCTGTTATTTTCCATTATGTAATTAAGCTTAAGAACAGTCACTATGTTTGACCAAGTAGTAGACAGGCCCATCACACAAATATGAGACACCTATTTTGAGATTCTTACACCTTATTCAGTGTTAGGGAAAAGAAGATAGGTCCCATTGAGGTGCCTCATTGCCATTTTCATGTGACAATTGGCTCTTATAACAGGTGCTTTCTTTTCCCAGTCATGCAGCAGTTTTTTCTTTCTCTGCAAATAGTTGAATAAAGGGAATATGGTATAGTTAAGAGAAAAGACTATAGTTAAAGAAGCAAGAGATTCTTTCTGTATTAGTTACAAGAAGGAAACAAATGGCTGTTCACTACAGAACAGAAGTCACTAATCTCGGGGCCAAAAGGATCAACAAAACAGTTTGATTGATTAGGATGAACGACGAGATTTGGATTTTTCAAGTGGAACTTTGTATTCAATGAAGTGTGATCAAATTAGCCTTGGGATTGCTTTAGAATTATGACAGAATAAAGGACCCTTTTTCGTAATGGGCGGTTATAAACTTTCATTCTTTGTAAATGGGCGCCTCTGATTGGTGAACTCGAGTTGCCATCTTCTTTTTTGTTGTTGTGCGCGCCTTTCGCTGCTCGTCCAAGTCTTTCTGTTCCGCCTTGAGGTTCCCCCTTCTACTCTACCGAATCGCCGGTTTTCTTGCCTGCCTTCCTCCCTTTGCCCCTCCCCTCCCCCTTGCTCCCCCGCCTGCCCCGGCGAGTTGGCCCCCTGCCCCGTGTCTCTCTTCCCCTTTCTCCTTGTTCGTTTTGTTTTAGCTTTCTTTTTTTGTCCCTTTTCCCTCTTCTTCTTTTTCCCTTCTTCCTCTCCTCCTTTCCTCCTCCCTTCGCTTGTAAGATGCCACATGGGCAACTGTTACCTCTCGGCAATTCTCCCGTCACTCTCCACGCGACTCTTCTACTTCCTGCCTTGCGGCGTGTGGTCGTTTTTTCGCGCGACGGGCGTTACGTTCCTCCATCTACGTTCTCCCGATCCTTTATGGTGTGCCCACCACATGGCCTTACCCCTCTATCTTACCCAGAGGTTCTTCTCTGGGTGCTCCCCCACGCCGGAGTCGTGTCTACAACCTGTGTATGCCGAATGTTGATTGACACGAGCACAAGACCCAGCCAATACCGCCGTCGATGCCCCTCACGCCAGTTCTTATTAATCGACCCCCCGTTTTAGGCACACTCTAAACTGGATCGGTACAATCTGCGTCCTATTGCTTCTCATTACCTTGTTTCATAACCAAACTCAAAGTCTACATCACACTACAACGCAGAAGGAGTCGCCGCTGTAACACAAAGCCAACACTACTTGTACAAGAATGTATTTCCCCTCTGTGCACCGCTACAATACACCCCGACATCGCTCCGCATCTTACACCAAATTCCCATTTTTTTCTGCGGCGATCTACTATCACTAACCCCATCCTTTCTGAGGTAGGAGCACACCCGCACTCCCCCCACTGCAGTCTACCTGTTTCCACCCCCCCCGAACGTACTGGTCAAGGGCTCTGGTTGGGAGCCGAGGCGGCGTGACAGAAAGCATGTCAGCCTCGAGTGGCCTAGAAGCAGCAAGCTCGCAGACCGGTTCGCTCGCATGCCCAGTGGGGGACAAGTCGGAAGCTTTTTGGAGCTTGTTTAGCAAAAGTAAAATGGCGATGGGGTGGAATGGTGCCCAAACCACAGAAAAAAGTTAGGTGGGAGGCTCCCCTGGGCATGGTCACTGTCCTTATTGAGGTTACGGGAAGAAGCTGGACCGGATGACACACAGACACCGCCTACTCTTCACTTTTTGTAACCTTGGACAGACACTGCAGGAAAATGGTAAGGATTGTTTTAACACTACACAGTGGGCCATTAGTGGGTTAAACTTAGTTTTGGGGGTGATATGCCCTTTAATTGTGAACCAATCATGTGATCTATGAAAACCTCCTGTCCTACTTTGCATGAAATGGCTAACCGCAAGGAATAGTCTAGTAGAGAGAAGTAATAGCGGCAAATTTATAATAAGAGCCAAAATCTTCTTGGTATAAGGGGAATTGTCACCGAATTTATAATTGTAATTTATGTGATGAACGTGCTGATGACTGTAGTTGTAAATTTGGGTATACATTTCAGTGCCATAACTTACAAAGGAACCAGAACACCACAACAGGGCACCTTACAATAAACACATGAGGGGGAATTTTAATGAATGTAATTAAGCTGTGAAACGCATGTTTTAGTTATTAGAATGGTTTATACACTGTTAGTCATTTCTGCCATGAAATAACAAACACCACAAGGCCATTTTAAATAGGCACCATAGTGTTTGGAAATCTACCTTGCACCACCAAAATATCCATCCTCCAGCTCCGAATGGTAGAGAGGATCGCAGGGTCTATGTCAGAGCCGTCTTCAGCTAAAACAAACACAAATATGGTGTGGTCTTTTCAAAACATCTACACATAAATAACATAAGATATAATATTGTTAGGGTTTTCTGCAAAACTGTGTATTAATATTAAGAACACCAACGTAAAGGATAATATTACTACGGATATTAAAAACAGGGTTACTATCAATGTATTTTCCTTTAGTAATATACTTACAATGGAACATGGAATCCTTTTCCATTCTATCAAGCTCCCAGTGCAGTCATTACTGACTATGCTATTAACTTAAAGACAACTATACTGTAAAAATTAACTTTAAAAAATTAAAAGCACAGGCCAAGGAGACAGAATTGATTATTCCCATCTCCCAATATTGTTTTGTTGAGGAGCTTACGACCATACAGCTTTAATCTGCCAGGTTTGGCCCGGTCCATTCTATATTAAAGATAGTGCTGAAGGCATTCAGGAGACTGGCAAAGCAGTTTTTTTTCGTCGTGCTGCTCTCATAGAAAGGATATTGTTAGGTAAAATCCCAATATCCTACCTCCCTACCTCGGGTATTTTTTATTTTAACTGTTTTTGAAAAACTTTATACGCACTATAGTTTCCCTTTAACTGACACACTATTGGGGACATTTACCCAGATTAATACAAAGATTCACCAGCGGCTGTGGGGCTCTGGGTAAATCACGTAATTGATTCCCCCTTACGTAACACCAGATATTAGCACAACAAATTACCAAAAACATTAGGAAAATGACCAGGCCAGCAAAATGCCCCTTAAATTTATTTTAGATCATGGCAAAAAGAAATCAAGATCAAGGCGATCTTGCAGAATACTAAACCTACATCTAATCCTTCAACTCATGAAGGCCATAGAGGAATATGAAAGGGTTAACTATGAAACTGTAAGGAAGATTTTTTATGGAAGAGCCGCCAACTTGTTGCAACACCCCTTGCTTGATTGGTTCCCCTAAACATTTACAGTCAGTTAACATGAGCACTATGACACTGACTTTAGAAAGTATGGTGGAGATACATGCAGTAGGGTCACATCTGACTGTACAAAGTAGGAAGTACGCAGATATAAAATAGAAAGGCCTTAACACTCACATTTAGCATTAGGTTTATTATTTTTGGTGAAATGTCATTCAATAAGTTTGCAGTAAATAAAACAGGATATGGGGAAGGCGTTTTCATCAGAAACATTCAGCTGATGTTTTCAGTGATATCAACTCCCCAACCTTCCTGGCCTGAGCATGCTGGGAACTGTAGATTAATAGATTATTACTATATTTACAGCAGATCGGGTTCCGCCTCAAACATTATTTAAATATTATAACTGTGTTTTTTATACATTGTAAGTTAACCTACCTGCCCTCCTCTCCTATACACTTATTAAATTGAAAAACTTATTAAAGTGATAAATAACATGATATTCTGGAATTAAAATGAATAGCAAGATCAATATTCTTCCATTGTTGATATGCAGTGGCGTAGCTACTGTCTATAAGCCCCGATGCTCAGTTCAGACCTGGGCCCCATTTCCACACATCAACCCTCCCCCACCCTTGTACCCTCCTCTGTGAAATCTTTTTGTTCTCATTTATGATTTACTTCTTTCTTTTTCCTTCTTTCCCCTTGTTCCCTTCCCTCCCTCCTTCATCTCATGGCTTTAGTTACTCCTTCTCCCTTTCAGTTTCCAGGATTCCATTCTTTTATTAACCCCTTTCTCTACTATTCCCATTCTGTCCAATTATTTTTCTCTCCTTCTCACATCCATGTTGTTTCTTTCTTTTGCTTCCTATTTATTCCATTTGGGTCTCCCATCTCTATTACCTTCCCCTCTTACTCTCCACTGCAGCACCTGCTGCTCTGTAACTTTTATAACAATTTCTCAGGGGGCCGCATGGGAACTTAATCTGGGCCGACCATAGGTCAACTCAGTTCTCATTATAGAGATTGCAAAACTGGATTTTATAAACAGATGAAATAATATCCCTGGTTCATTTGATTTTTTATTTTATGTTTCTGCAGTTATAATAGAAGTGTGTATATTTAAGATCCATTCCAAAATTCAGTTATTATTTTAGGGGGTATAGGTCTTGTATTGAGGGGCCAGTCATGGGCAGGGGCAGCCAAAGGGCTGAATGTGCCCCCCGATCCTTACTTAGCCTAGGTCTGGTATAATGTTGCTTTGCCTTCCTGTGTCCACTATTTTGCAGCAATATAACAGACACAGACCGGCTGTTTTTAGATCGCAATGTACTAAACTGTCTGTATCATTTCACTGTTAATTACACCGAAAACCTACAGACCGATCTGTGCCTGTTACATGTTGTCAAAATAGTGGACACAGGAAGGCAAAGCAAAATGGTTATCCCTGACTTCGGCTGGGTTTTACAGTGAATTGAGAGCCACCTTGGCAATGTACCAATGCCACTGTGTACTTACAACCTATAATGAGTCTTTTATGTTGGTTCCCATATCACTGGTACTGTACTGTATATAACTATGGAAATAACACAAATATCTATTCACCCACACTCCATCAAATATCTTAAAATTTCACTGCTGCACAAGTTAAAGCTCATAGCACACACCAGTCTTAAAGAATAACAGGTTATTCAATAAAGATCTTATCGTTTAAATGGTGCTTATTTTGCCCCAACCAATCAGATGTTAGCTTCAAATGTTAATAATATCTGATTGGTTGGGGCAAAATTAGCACCATTTAAACGATAGAAACTTTTATTGAATCTCCCTGCAGGTGTTTATCTAACATGTGACGTTTCGACGTCCAACATACAATGTCATCAGACAATGATGAAAGCGTATGTTAGATGCCTAAATGTCCTTTTTCTTCAGACTGGTGGGCGCTATGAACTTTCACTTGAGTTATGGTTATGAGTCACGGGGGAATTATCATGCGCCAATCCTGTTCCATTTATAAAGGGTTGTGTGATTTAAGAGGGAATTGTGTTTGTAATGCCTTAATAAAGGACATGGGGTGACATGAATGGACAGGATTTAAGTTTGGTATTTATAGAAAACCAATTACTGAGCATAGAATGGGTAATAGGGAAGGTCAGGGTTGGTCGTCCAGTCATCCTCCAGCAGGAGTCAGATAGGCCAGCTCATTTCTGAGCATCTCCACATCATTCTGCTGTCCAGTGCTAGTAGAAGTGGTGTTGGTCTGTAAACTGTAGGAGAGACAAGACATTAATCCATCAAATTGTTTCACAAATAAGGTTATTATCCAGTTAATAAAATCATTTATAATTTATGTCTCCTATGTGTACAGATATGTATTCAAGATAAAATGTTGTGACTACAACATCCCAGTGTTTATTTCAGCTGACTTATTTGTGCACACCCCTTTAACCCGTGTGCAGGCCTGTTTTGCTTTAAGGGAAACATTGTCCCTAAGGTACATGTAGTTAACCACACTGTTATTATCTGGTATAAAGTGTATAGTGTGTTCAGATGTATATCCAGTGCCGATACATGACGGGTATAGAACTGTTACCACTTTAAGTCCCAGTTCTCCATATACCATTCTCTACCAAAATAAATGTAATTTCTATTAAGAAAACAGCTTACCATATGTTATTTTATGATACTACCTGAGGTGAAAAGTAAAGATTTGGTTCCTGATCGTGTACATTTGGATGTACCTAAAACCCCTATGTGACGGTATGGTCGCCCCACTCAGTCCCATGCTTTGTTTATTCCTTCAAAGAAATATTACAAAGGTAATTAAACTAGATACTATTAGGTTCTGGTTTGCTGTTGTCCGTGCTGGAAAATAAGGGCATGGCCACCCTTAAAAAACAGTAAAATTAGTCCTCTTCCATTTCTCTGCCCCTCACCCCAACAGATATTTAAGGTTAATTATTGTCCCCACTCATACAGAAGAAACCTGGCTCCTCCCTCCATACAATCATCAAGGCTTTGACTGCTGACATCACAGCCATGATGACTGCTCTTTCCCTGCCTGCCTCCTCTGCCCATGCTCAAGTTTCCTAAAGTCTTAATGAGCAAGGGAGTAGGCGTCAGCCTCTGCCAGAAAACAATGTGGGGGTAATACTTCCCGCCTTGCGAATTACAAAACTACTGTATATTCAATCTTAATTTTTGTGTGTACTAGTAATTCATTTGCAAGGGTTTGCCAAGCTGTGGGAGCACCAACATACACTGAACAGACACTGATAGTAGAAAAATTCAAAATTGATGTTGAATTAAACTTCACATTAGTGCTATTTTTTATCTAGCTAATGTCAATGATATTTAGAATTAAAAGAATTATATATTTTTAAATAAAACAAGTGTAGAAAGTAGCATGTTTAAGCAGGGGTAGTTCAGTTCTTCAGGAAGAAAGCAGATCTCATGTACTTACCAAGCTTGCATAAAGATGGCTCAGGATCCTGGCAGGCTGCACTCGGATCGGACGACATCATAAAGCTCTGAACGTCAAGATCATGTTTTTTTAACATCTTCTATTTCCTTAGATTCTGCTAAAACTGAAACTGAAATTGCACATAACAACCAAGTAATACACCTGATTTTGATTTTAGAAAGAAATTAATCTTTACAATAAGAAATAAGATTTTGTACAAACATAAGGGAACTGTGTCTCCAACAAGTTTGAGTTTTAAATTATAGGCCATCAACCACTTTAATCAACTTTAAAATGAGCCATCAACCACCTCTCTACGTGCTCCACAGCCCAAGATATAAAAAAGTTAATGAGTGGGAGGCTGAATGTGACATTCCTAAGACTTCGTATGTAGTAGATGTGGGCCTAGGCACTCCTTCAGGCAATGTGCCAGTATGCTTCAGGTGCTGCTTCCTTCCGTCCTCTAACCCCAAGGACTTCCCGCTATAGCACAAGCAAACAAGGGTCCTAAGACTTCTCCTGCACAGCGCGGCAAGGCACAGCATCCCCCAGACTCCCTCAGTTTGTGAGGGAGACAGGAAGTCCCTCCTCCTCTCTGCTGTGTGTGAAGTCCTGACGAGTAGTAAGGAATCTACAGCCCTTCTTTCCCTCTCTGCCTGAAAAGGCTGTTTTCCACAGAGTTTCTGTGGGGGGCGTGTCTGATGGCCCACGGCACCCGTGATTGGGCGGGGCGTGTGCACCCGCGAGTGGGTGGGGCTTGTGCACCCGCGAGTGGGTGGGGCCATGGCACCCACGGGTGGGCGGGCCACATGGGGCTGTAAGAGAATGGGCCAAGGGGGGCCTGCAACTGGAGGGACCATGGGGTCCATGAGTGGGAGGGACCAGGGGGGCTGAAAAGGGGAGGAGGAGACACGGGCAGATTGACTGACATGGTTTCAGAGCAGGAAGCAGGAATGCAGGGGACCTGGTGATGCTGCTGCCATATCACACACCAAAAATGTTAAATATCTTCAAAAACTATGCAAAATAAACAACGAAATAAATTGCAAAATTCTCAGGAGAGCAATTCCTATCATTTACCTAAAGTCATTTTTGGACACAGTTCCCCTTTAATTCCAGTATTATTCAGAAACCTTGCCAGAATAAATAGTTTCCTATGATGTGAAACAGCCTCTCCTTAATTCTAGCCCTGTAACTGTTTTCCCAGCAAGTATCACTCTGCATTATAGGTTACCTTGACCCTTTCTCTTTATGCTATCACTGAATTCCCAAGCAGTTTTTTTGTTTGGACATTGTTTTGACAAATACAAACAAATACAAAAACACATAACATTCACAATCTTCCATGTATCAATAACCTTAAACATCAGAAAACTTTATACTACCAAAAGCTCAGATGGATACTGTACTGTACTGCACTTGCCATTAAATGTCACTAAACAGCACCAGAAATTGTAGGTTTCTGGCAATTTCAAGCAATAATCAGAGAGCTACTGACCCTGAGAATCTTCAAGAAAGAAACAACTAACAACAATTAAGAAACAATTTTTCAAAGCAATAATCAACACCTCAAAAAAAGAACAATATGTATGTTAAGGTGTTCATGTGCCTACATCTAGGACCCCAATGACCCAATGAGGAACAATGTCTCTCCAACAGTTCACAGATGTGGCAGGGATTGCTAGGATCAGGTCCAGTGATGATTAAGGGCATGTCCAGTCAAAAATACAGTGTATCTGGAACTGCCAATACAATCCTGTGCATTCTGCAATTTCAGTGACTAGGAGGGGAATGAAGTCACCACAAGCATTCCCCTTCTCTTCTGTTTCGAGCCTGTTGCAAGCAAAAGGATGCATGCTCGTTCATTCTTGCCTTGACCCATCCAGATAACCAGCAGCCAATCGAAACACTTAAAATTTGGACCAATAGGAATGATCTTAAAACGGCAACCAATCGAATTGCAAGAAAATCAGCAGGCACAGGAGAACTCCTCTACAGGACATACGCCATTCTTCACAGATCTGATAGGTAGATATGGCAGCCGGGTCATGCGAAAGTAGGGGATGGAGAGATGGAGATGAAGAAGCAGAAAGGAGATTAACTCAGGGTAAATTTGTTTTGAAACTTTAAATGGTGGGATTGTACTCAGTAAGGGGTAGGAACACATGGTGTGAAAAAGTACATTTTTTTGAGGGACATGCACTTTAAAGCTGATGCAACACACATTGGCAGACAAGAGTTGTGGCAGAAGTGAGGCCTGTTAAATTTCATACCTGTCCCCACCATACAAATAATGCAAATAACATCTAGTTGAAACACTGAAACGGGTTATCTTAGATAAAGCTTTTCTGATTGGTCCTGGCCAAAGCCCTGGGTGAGTTGATTTTTCTTTTTAAGAAAGTATTTTAAAAGGAATATTCTATATGCCTGCCCATACCTTTGGCTACATTTCAATTAAATATCTGCAATATGGAACCTGACATTCTCTGTTATAGGAATCCAACTCCATTACAACTCAGGTATAACAATGCTTCTCCATTGTAACTAGAGCCGTCCTACCTTTATGTCTTGTATTTGGTAAACTATACCTTCTACAGTGTTTGCAAGAAACATTTTTGATAAACCAACTCTTGCTGGAATGCTAATGTTCTGATGTCAACTGTAGGGTAAGTACTGTATATACTTGAGGTATAAGCCGAGAAATGTTAACTTTAAAATCATCCTGAAAGTCTCCACTCGGCTTATACTTGGGTCTGAGCTGATCTGGCTGATTGAAGGAGCGCTTTACAAAACAAATAGCCCTGAAAAAAAAAAGCTGTACCCCTGTAACAACACAGAATCCTCTTGAGTTCAGTGGGTTGGCAATTGTTCTCCTGCTCCCTCAGATCAGCACAGACTGCAAGTGAAAGGGAAAAAGTAACAAGATTCAACAAATCTCTTAAGGAGGGATCTAAATATTCACTCTGCACAGAAAGTATGCAGTGAATATCTGTGTATTGGACTTCTAGGGTGCTTATGGGACTTTCTATGGAGCTGTGTATAAGGACTTTCTTTGGGGCTGTGTATGGACTTTCTAAGGGACTGTGTATGAGGCTTTCTATGGGGCTGTGCATGGGACTTTCTATGGGGCTGTGTATGGGACTTTATGGTGTTGTGTATGGCTTTCTATGGGTGTGTATGGGACTTTCTATGGGTTGTGTATGGGATCTTTCTATGGGATTGTGTACAAGGCTTTCTATGGGCTGTGTATGGAGTTTCTATGGGACTTGTGTATGTGACTTTCTGGGCTGTGTATAAGGCTTTCTATGGGGCGTTGTGGTATAGTCTTTCTCATGGGTCTGTGTATGGGACTTTCTATGGGCTGTGTGTAAACATTTCTATGGGGTGGGTTGGATAAGGCTTTCTATGGGGCTGTGTATGAAACTTTCTATGGGCTGTGTAGGGACTTCTATGGGACTTTCTATGGGGCTGGTATGGGACTTTCTATGGGGCTGTGTATGGGACTTTCTATGGAGCGTGTATAAGACTTCTGATGGGTCTGTGTATGGAACTTTCTATGGAGCTGTGTATAAGGCTGTCTATGGGGCTGTGTATGGGACTTTCTGTGGAGATGTGTATTGTATCTGTTGTATTCAATTAGATCAACTGGACTTGAAGATTAGTTCTTGAAGATGTTTCGCTAGTCATCCGACTGGCTTTCTCAATTCAGAAAGACTTGTACGAGAATCTGTGGCAATTATGTACCCTGGAAAATCCCAATAGCATATCACAGCCAAGTGTTAAGGGCGTGATGGGTAGTAGCTAAGAGGTGTTATAGGAACGCCCAGAGTAGGTGTCAAAACAGCATTGTACATGGCAGACAGTTGGTGTCGAACCCCCCCCCCACCTCTATTTAGGCTTGGTTTTTATATTTTCACATAAATGGCCTCCTTAAACCGACTTTCTATGAGACTGTGTATTGGACTTTTTATGGGGCTGTGTATTGGGATTTCTATGGGGTGTGTATAAGGTTTCTATGGGGCTGTGTAGGGAACTTTACTATGGGCTTGTGTATGGGACTATAAGGAGCTGTGTATAAGTCTTCTATGGGGCTGTGTATGGGACTTTCTATGAGGCTGTATATGGGACTTTCTATGGGGCTGTGTATTGGACTTTCTATGAGGGTGTGTATGGGACTTTCCATAGAGCTGTGTATAAGGCTTTCTATGAGGCTGTGTATGGGACTTTCTATGGGGCTGTGTATGGACTTTCTATAGGCTGTATATGTGGACTTTTCTATGGGGCTGTGTATTGGACTTTCTAGGGGGCTGTGTAGGGACTTTCCATAGGCTGTTATAAGGCTTTCTATGAGGCTGGGTATGGGACTTTCTATGAGGCTGTGTATGGACTTTCTAGGGGCTGTGTATGGACTTTCTATGGGGCTGTGTATGGGATTTTCTATGGGGCTGTGTATGGGACTTTCTATGGGCTGTGTATGGGGGACTTTCTATGGGGCTGTGTATGGACTTTCTAAGGGGCTGTGATGGGCTTCTAAGGGCTGTGTATGGGACTTTCTATGGGCGTGTATGGGACTTTCTATGGGGCTGTGTTAGACTTTCTAAGGGGCTGTGTATAGGACTTTCTATGGGCGTTGTGAAAGGACTTTCTATGGGGTCTGTGTATGGAACTTTTATGGGGCTGGTGTATGGGACTTTCTATGGGGCTGTGTATGGAACTTTCTATGGGGCTGTGTATGGACTTTCTATGGGATTGTATGGGACTTTCTATGGGGCTGTGTATAGAACTTTCTATGGGGCTGTGTATGGGACTTTCTTATGGGGCTGTGTATGGACTTTCTATGGGCTGTGTTATAGGGCTTTCTATGGGGCGGTGTATGGAACTTTCTATGGAGGCTGTGTATGGACTTTCTATGGGGCTGTGTATGGAACTTTCTATGGGGCTGTGTATGGAACTTTCTATGGGACTTTCTAAGGGGCTGTGTATAGGACTTTCTATGGGGCTGTGTATGGAACTTTCTATGGGGCTGTGTATGGAACTTTCTATGGGGCTGTGTATGAGATTTTCTATGGCACTGTGTATTAGATTTTCTATGGGCTGGGTATGGGATTCTCTATGGCACTGTGTATTAGACTTTCTATGGGGCTGTGTATGGGACTTTCTATGGGCTGTGTATAGGACTTTCTATGGGGCTGTGTATGGAACTTTCTATGGGACTGTGTATGGGATTTTCTAGGGCACTGTGTATTAGACTTCTATGGGGGTGTATGGGATTCTATATGGTACTGTGTATTAGACTTTCTATGGGGCTGTGTATGGGATTTTCTATAGGGCTGTGTATGGGATTTTTTATGGCACTGTGCATTAGACTTTCTATGGGGCTGTGCATGGGATTCTCTATGGCACTGTGTATTAGACTTTTTATGGCCTGTGTATTAGACTTTCTATGGGGCTGTGTATGGGATTTTCTATGGCACTGTGTATTAGACTTTCTATGGGGCTGTGTATGGGATTTTCTATGGGCTGTGTATTAGACTTTCTATGGGGCTGTGTATGGGACTTTCTATAGGATTGTCTGTAGATCTATGGGGCTGTCTATGGAGAAAGTCATCCCTCGCTTATACTCGAGTAAATCAATTTTACTTGTTTTTCAGGTTAAAATAAGTACCTTGACTTATGCTCGCATCGGCTTAACTAAAGTATATACGGTAAATGTAGGCAGCATTACAAGGGATGCCTATACCTGCACAATCTTGCCCACCACCAGAATCCAAGGATGTCCTATTACTGCAGTTGGACAGAAACTGCAGATCCAGATAAAAACAACTTATAATCATGCTAAGTAAACAATACAAATTAATAAATGCCATTCTGTAAATATCATTGGATGAAAGCAACATTTTTGTGTTAAACTGTTTATAGATATAAAAAATATAAATATATAATACTATCCTGATTGAAATACATGAGAATATAAATATATACCGGTAATAATATTCTGACTGGAATGAATGAAAACGCCTATAAGCTCTAATGAGATATAAAATGTGAGTGATCAATCGTTCTTGAACAAAATTCATAAATCATAACTGGTTTCAAAATCCATTCAAACAAACCTTGTACAACAACATCGGGTTTGAAAACTGTGAGAACCTTCTGTTTAAAGGATCAATTTCTCCAGGAGCCAGAAATCCCTATGGAAACAAAGTTATAAAAAAATGTATTTATTTGCAAATCCTATGCTTATCTTAGGGGGCGATGCATATCGGCTGCTTTTTGGCGAATTAGTGCAAAACTCACAGTTCCCTATGTACCATTGGGTTGAGGTGGGTTTTTCCTAATTTAGCACTGGCACACCATTTCAAAACTTTTTGGAAATAGCAGGGTGTAGCCTATGTAGAAAAGTTAAAGGGCATGTCCACCCCGAACAAACTTTTAAACTTAGCTTAATTGACCATCAGATCCTCAACCACGCAAAGTTCTTACTTCTCAAAAGTTCTGCTAACCCTTGTTACTAGCCTTCGTTCCCTGGCTGTCTTCTGCTTAGGGGCCAGACCGGCAACGGCGTCTGTACTGCCAGTCGGCAGCTTCCTTGCACAGAAAGGCACGGGAGCTAAGCACAAGGTTGTTGGGGGGTGGCCATACCCATTTTGTGCGAATTGTAAGGCCTTTCCTATGTAGGGGTAAATTGCACGTTTACACCTGTAACACTCACCGGACAGGTAGGTAAATCCGCTCTGATTTATTGTTTTATACTGTTTTTTTTAAGATTGTGAGCATCCATCTTTTATTACATGGAGACTTTGGTTATATACCAGAAGATTATTGTGGACTCTACAGAGGATCCTGGGAGTAGTAGTTCATTGTGCTTTACAATTGTAAACTGTTCAGTGTATGGAAATTTATTTCATTATGTATTAGAATTTAAGGACATTCTTGTATTAAAATATTATATCTTTAATCTTATTATCTGGAGTTTGTCCCTGCTATTTTCAATTATATTTGTAATTGCATGTCTTACCTGACCAGGATCCCACAATGTAGAAAGTCTGGCAAGGCGTTTACAGCCAGATAAGTAGCGCAAAATTTCTTACTACATCGGCCCATTAATATCTAAATTAATGTAGGATCTTGAGGGTTGCACTAAGCTGCTAGAGGCAGAATTCAATCCATAAAGATAATTTAACAGATTATATGTAAGGCAGTGGCTCGGCCTGGTTCTTTCTCCTTTAATTTTGGCCATGCACTGGCTCCATATTAGAATAATTCAATGTAAGTTTGAATCAACCTAAATATTAGGTCATCCTACAGTACTGCTGGCAGACATTCCCTGCCCAAACTCTTTCATTCAGACTGAGAATATAATCTCTATATCTGCATCTAACACTGTAAAGCTACAAAATAACTGAAAGTACATATCTGTTGTATTATGTTAGATCAACTGGACTTGAAGTTTAGCTCTTGAAGATGTTTCTATAGTCATTCCACTGGTACAAGTCATCAGTTGAGAGATCCAATCAGATGACTAGCGTCTTCAAGAACTAAAGCTAGGTACACACCTAGCGATTTTTCCTCCTGACCGACCGTTCGATACTTTCGAAGCGGTCGGCCAGGAGGAAGGACCGTCGGTCGCGGCAAAAGCAGCCGCGTCCGATAGTCACCGCGACCGATCGTGCGGTACATAGAGGACCGCACGATCGGACGAGGTTTTCCACCCTGTCGATCGTCCTTTCGTCCGATTTGGACGAAAGGTCGATCGGACATGGGCACATTCGGATGCGATAATTTCGGTCCGATCGACCGATACACTGAACTATCGGTCGATCGGACCGAAATATCTCATCGTGTGTACCCAGCTTAAACTTCAAGTCCAGTTGATACAATTTAATACAACAGATATGTACTTTCCGTTATTTTGTATTGCTTTGCAGTATTAGATGCAGACATAGAGATTATATTCTCAGTCTGAATAAAAGAGTTTGGGCAGGTGAATGTCTACCAGCAGTCCAGTTGATCTAACTGAATACAGCAGAATTATCATGACTTGGATGAATGTGAAACTTCACAAGCAACTGAAAATACAATATTATGTCCATTTTACGTGCACTCTGACTGCCTTTTCTTGATATTTTTATTTGATCCGTCTGGCTATTCTAGGTAGTTTGGCCTTTTCTATCTTTCAGATCTTCAGCCGTTTGAAAGTTCCATACAAGGTCTTTTAGGTGGCAAACATGATCTTGCTTCAGCCAGTCTAGCTTCTGTTTGCTTTTTTTACTTGTTTTAAATGGTTCCTTTTTAAGGCTTCATTTCCCGTTATAGTTTGTGGTTTGCCCTTACTCAAAATCTGTGGTGTGTTCTTGTCTTGCGTGTTTTCTGATTCTTATTCCTGCCTCTTTTACCATTTATGATTGTTTGACTGTCTGTCTGATGTCCATGACCTGACTATGGACTTCCTACCTACAATCTACCTGTGTATCAACCTTGGCTTGTACTCTTGATCCCGATTTGTTTACCCTATTGTACAATGCTTTGGCTAGTGATCTTGCTAGTTGTGGCCCAGTACCCCCAGCCTCAACATAGATAACTTGCACCTTAAGTCCAGGGAGAACCGTATGTGGTGAGGCACCTCCAGGCAGATGGGGGGCTTTGTTATGGTGGAGCAAGTGGTGATAGATTTGGGTATCTGTGCTGAAGGTATACTTGGGGACTTTGGAATGTAAAATTGCTCTAGTGAAACATGTATTTTACAGTGTCTCTGCAAAAATAGGATAAAGAAATGTACAAAACTGCTTACACGGGATAACAGGATAGCTATAATTCATTGTATTGAGATTGTATTGCAGATAATGGTGGTTACCTCTGCTAGTAGAGATCCTAATATATATAGCGACTGTCCCCATAAGTGCGGAATCTTCCCCAAAGGTATTCGGTCAACTGTATGAGGATTACGATACTCTTTCATCTATCTGTAAGCCATGACAGCAATGTTAACTATGTTCATATAAATGACTCTTCCTCTATCTGTAAACTATAACAGCAATGTTAACTATGTTTACATACATTTATTAAACCAATGAGATTGAACATTGTTAACATTGAACTAAGCTCTTTTAAAGGGGAAGTGTGGTCTTCCATTTTGTATGTGCCTTATGGAGGCAGCCATTGATCACCTGATCATCTGACCGCTGCCTTGGTTTAGGGTTGGAGCATGCTCTCTGCTGTCTTTTCGCTGGGAATTCTAATTAACATACCAGAATGCAAAATCAAATTATAATTCCCCAGAAGTCTCTTTTCCTTATTTGCATAATGAGCAAGGGAGTTGTGGGGAAAACTCTCCCTAACTCGCTTGACTCCTGTAAATCTTATTTTTCAAAGCCCAGAATGAATAAAAGCTATATGTTTACACATGAATACTAAATATATATATATATATATATATAGGCAGTGGTATGCAATATATTTGATTTATTTAAAAATATATATATAAAGGAATTTGACCAGAAAAAAAAGAAATCAGTTTTCTAGTTCATTAATTAAAAAATGTAAGATATAAGATTTTTTGATTTTGTAGGACCTGCTCTAAAATAACAAAAAAAGAGAATTATCCAGCAGTAGCACTGTTTTAATACTTATTACCAAATAATGAGAATCTAAGGCTCACCAGAGCTGAAGGGAGCTTGTTGAGCCCAGGCAGATATATACTAGACCAACAGTCAACTGTTGTAGCCTTTATGCCTAAATACAAGACTACAACTTATCAGTATAGCTGCTAAGCCAAACTAAGCTACAATTTAAATCTCTTGCCTTTTATAGTGTCTCCCAAACACACCTTTAAAATCTGATTGGTTTGATTTAAATCTTGAATCTGATTGGATCTTGGGTATTGGACCAATCCTATACCCCACCCATAAATCTGATTGGTACAATACCCTTGATCCAATCAGATTCAAGATTTAATTAGACCAATCAGATTTTAAAGGTGTGTAGGGAGACACTATAAAATGCAAGAGATCTGAATTGCAGAACTAGTGTTGGATTAGTTGCTGTACTGATAAGTTGTAGTTAGGAATAAGGACTACAAAAGATAGCTGTTAGAGTATACACCTGGCTGGGTAGCTCCATGAGCTACCTTCAGCCCCGGTGAGCCTTAGATCCTCTGATTGGTGACAAGTATAAAACTGCACTACTGCCATGTAGTTCTCTATTTATGTTATATTTGAGAAGGACTAAAATATTTTTTTCTTATCATGTTTTAATTATTGGGCCAGAAATCTGTTTTTTTTTTCTTGACAAATACCTTCTAAAATAGTTCAAATATATACAGGCATATTTTTAAAAGCAACAATATAGTGCATACCACTGGCTTTATTTAGTTTTGGTATTCATGTGTAAACTATAGCGTTTATTCATTTTGGGCTTTACAAGGAGTCAAGCGAGTTAGGGAGAGTTTTCTCCACAACTCCCTTGCTCATTATGCAAATAAGGATAAGAGACTTCTGGGGAATTATAATTTAATTTTGCATTTCTTGTATGTTAATTAGAATTTCCCAGCAGTAAAGGCGGCAGCCAGATGATCAGGTGATCAATGGCTGCCTCCATAAGGCACATACAAAATGGAAGACCACAGTTCCCCTTTAAATTCAAAAGTGTCAGTCTCTTCAATTTAGCTACAGAAAGCATCTGCTTGTACAGTAAATATTAAGTAGAATGTAATAGCATAAACATTGAATTTAGCTTGAAAGGCTGCATTCTGGAAGGGAATGGGTGTCTGTGCAGCAGGATTTAAAATGTAATAACCTTGCTAAGGTAATTAGGACATTAAATGTCATATTCCATTCTGATTACATACATATTTTTAATAGTGTGTACAGTTGAAAACAAAAGGTGCGGCAAGTGTTTGGCTGTATCAGCAGGTGTGTACCTGTGTCTGTGTGATGTTAGGGGTATGTTTTTGCATTTTAGACCATAAAAACAACTTTTTTAATGGTTAAGGTATGGTTGTCATGGAAACGGAAGAGAAGGCTGGGTTGTGAAGGTGTATCAGTAGGTGTGTGTAGCTTTGTGGTGTAAGGGGGTATGTTTTTGCATTTTAGACCATAAAACTATGGGGCATATTTATAAAGGTTCGTTAACTTTTCGCGGCCGTTTTCGCGGACATTAACGCATAAATCGCGTTTACCGCGATTTATAAAAGTCGAAAACGGCCGCGAAAAGTTAACGAAGCGTTAACCTTTCGCGGCGATATTACTGTTAGGCGCTTCTATTTATAAGAGGCGGTACTGGTTCGCTCGGCTAGTATCGGCTGTTTTACTTCGCCACCTTGAGGTGGCGAAGTCAGCCGATACTAACCTCCCACCCCGCCCACCCGAGACCACGTACAACCCCGCCCACACACCCCGCGGCGGCAGCGGCGACCACCCGCCGCCGCTTCCCAGCAGCCCCTCCCACCGTTCCCCGCTCGCGGCAATCTCGGAACGGGAGGCTAGGAGGGGCTGCCGGAAGGGGCCGCAGAGGTGGTCGCGACCACCCGCCGCGCACCCCCTCCCGGCAACCCCTCCAAGCCCCCCGCCCCGGCCGCTCCCGGGGAGGGGAGGGAGGAGCCGCTGGGGGGGTGGAGGCTCCCTCCAGGGGCCTTTTGGGGGTCCCGCAGCTCGAACTGGGACCCCCCCTCCCCGGCCCTTGTAAGGGCCTTGCGGCACTTACAAGTGCCCTTGCGGCTCTGACAAGAGCCTTTGGGGCTTAAGGGGTCCCGCAGCTCGAACCGGGACTCCCTTCCCCGGCCCTATCAGGGCTTTGCGACTTACAGTGCCCTTGCGGCTCTAACAAGAGCCCTTTGGGGCTTAGGGGTCCCGCCAGCTCGAAACAGGACCCCCTCCCGGCCCTTGTAAGGGCCCTTGCTGCACTGACAAGTGCCCTTGCGGCACTGACAGTGCCTTGGCGGGGGGTCCCGCAGCTCGAACCGGGACCCCCAGTGGGCTCTTAAAAGAGCCCTTGGGCGACCGTCTTCGGGCTGGCGACACCAACCCCACTCAGGTCGCCGATGCCAGGCAGACTCGCTGCGGCCGACAGTGAGCCCGCTGGCACGCCCGGCCTCAGCGGAGCCGATGTTGCCAGCCGCTTCTTTCTTCTTTCTTCAGCCATCTCTGCGATGGCATCTGAGTTCCTCGGCGGAAAGCTCCTCTTATATAGGTTTGCAGAAATCCTAATCCGTTTCTGATTGGTCAATTTGTAATACTTGCTTTACATTAACCAATCAGATTTCAGAACTTTCCAGAAATCTGATTGGTTAATTGTAAAGCAAGTATTAAAAATTGACCAATCAGAAACGGATTAGGATTCTGCAAACCTATATAAAGAGGAGCTTTCCGCCGCGGAACTCAGATGCCATCGCAGTAGATGGCTGAAGAAAGAAGCGGCTGGCAACATCGGCTCGCTGAGGCGGCGGTTGCCAGCAGGCTCATGGCTGGGCCGCAGTGAGTCTGCCTGGAATCGGCGACCTGAGTGGGGTTGTGTCGCCAGCCCGAAGACGCGCGTCGGATCAAAGACGCCGGCAACATCGGCCTCGTGAGGTCCGCCGGCGCCCGCCGGGGTCCCCTGGCGGCCGCAGGGGTACCTCTTGGGGGTCGGCGGCCTCGGCGGAGCTGGTGTCGCGGACTGGAAGAAAGAAGAAGACGTCCCCAAGGGCTCTTTTAAGAGCCGCACTGGGGTCCCGGTTTCAGCTGCGGGACCCCACCAAAGGCACTTGTCAGTGCCGCAAGGGCCCTTATAGGGGGGTGGGGTGGTCCTGGTCGAGCTGCGGGACCCCCTAAGCCCCAAAAGGACCTTCTCAGGGCCGCTGGAGGGAGCCTCCACCCCAGCGGCTCCCTCCCGTCCCCTCCCGGGAGGCCGGGGCGGGGCTTGGAGGGTTGCCGGGGAGGGGGTGCGCGGGGGTGGTCGCGACCACCTGCTGCGGCCCTTCCCGGCAGCCCCTCCTAGCCTCCGTTCCGAGATTGCCGCGAGCGGGAACGGGGTTGGAGGGGTGCTGGGAAGCGGCGGCGGCGGGGTGGTCGCCGCCGCCGCGGGGGTGTGGGCGGGGTGGGCGTATGCCCCGCCCCCTTAGGAGCGGCGTCGGGAAGGGATTTAAGTCCCTGCGGCGATACTATACAGTATCGCCGCAAAAGGGGTTAAAATTACCGCAGCATATCGCGGGAATAGCGCTCGCCGTTAAATACGGCGATGACGTATTTTCGCGGCCGCATGTCGGCGGTAATTTTTTTGCGATATTATCGTTTCTTTAAAATATGCCCCTATGTGTCCCAAGTGTCTACCGAATTTACAGGGTTATTCAATAAAAGTTCTTATTGTTAAAAATGGTGCTAGTTTTGCCCCAACCAATCAGATGTTAGCTTTTCAAATGTTAAGTAAGATCTGATTGGTTGTGGCAAAATTAGCACCATTTTTAACAATAAGAACTTTATTGAATCTCCTGTTTGTTTGTACTGTACAAGGTAAACTGTAGCTTTTGTTCAAAAGATAACTTACTGTGTAATACTAATATGCACTAGCAACCAATCATATTTAAAATACTGTAGTTACGCCCCTGATTCCTACATTCAAGTATTTGCAGTTTATAGAAAAAAGGGTCCTTCAGAGTACCAAAACATTTAAAAAAAATTTAAAATAACATTCCAACAACAAATACCATGTGCTATTTAACCGCAGCTCGACACCGGGCACTCCCTTCCCCGGCCTATCAGGGCCTTGCGGCACTTACAAGTGCCCTGCGGCTCTAACAAGAGCCCTTGGGGCTTAGGGGTCCCGCAGCTCGAAAACAGGGACCCCCTCCCCGGACCTTGTAAGGGCCCTTGCGCACGGACAAAGTGACTTGAGGCATGACAAGTGCCTTTGGAGGGGAGTCCCGCAGCTCGAACCGGGACCCCCAGTGCGGCTCTTAAAAGAGCCCTGGGCGACGTCTTCGGGGCTGGCGACCCCAACCCCACTTCAGGTGCAGATGCCAGCAGACTCACATGCTCGGCGGACAGTGAGCCCGATGCACGCCGGCCTCCTCAGAGGAGGCCGGATGTTGCCAGCCGCTTCTTTCTTCTTTCGTTCAGCCATCTACTGCGATGGCATCTGAGTTCCTCGCGGAAAGCTCCTCTTTAAGAGGTTTGCAGAAAATCCATAATCGTTTCTGATTGGTCCACATTTTAATACTTGCTTTACAGTAACCAATCGGTCAGAACTTTCAGAAATTCTGATGAGTTAATGTAAAGAAAGTATTAAAAAATTGACCAATCAGAAAACGGATTATCGGATTTCTGCAAACCTATAAAAGAGGAGCTTTCCGCGAGGAAACTCAGAGCAATCGCAGTAGATGGCTGAAGAAAGGAAGCGGCTGGCAACATCGGCTCCGCTGAGGCCGCGTTGGCAAGCAGGTCACTGGCGGCCGCAGGAGTCTGCCGGGAATCGGCGGACCGGAGTGGGGTGGGTCGCCAGCCCGAAGACGTCGCGTCGGAATCAAGACGCCGGCAACCTCGGCTCGTTGAGTCGCGGCGCCGAGGGTTACCCCTGGCGGCCGAGGAACGGTACTCTGGGGGGGGCGGCGGGCCTCGCGGAGCTGGTTGTCGCCGGGACTGGAAGAGAAAGAAGACGCGCCCAAGGGCTCTTTGAGAGCCGCACTGGGGCGTCCCGGTTTCAGCTGCGGGACCCGCCAACGGCACTTGTCAGTGACGCAAGGGCCCTTATAAGGGCCTGGGGGGGGGAGGGGTCCTGGTTCGAAGTGCGGGGGACCCCTAAGCCCCAAAAGCCCTCTCAGGGCCCCCGCTGGAGGAGCCTCAACCCCCCCCAGGGCTCCCTCCCGTCCCCTCCCCGGGAGCGGCCGGGGCGGGGCTTGGAGGGGTTGCCGGGGAGGGGTTGGCAGGAGGGTGGTCGGCGACCACTTGCTTGCCGGCACCCTTCCCGGCAGCCCCTCCTAGCCTCCCGTTCCGAGATTCCGCGAGCGGGGAAAGGGTGGGAGGGCTGCGGGAAGCGGCGGCGGCGGCGGGTGGTCGCCGCCGCCGCGGGGGGTCGTGGGCGGGGTGGGTATGACCCGCCCCCTGGAGCGGCGTCGGGAAGGGATTTTAAAGTCCTTCGCGGCGATTAATATTACAGTATCGCCGCAAAGGGGCTTAAAAGTACCGCAGCATATCCTGGAATAGCGCTCGCCGTATAATTACGCGATAGCGCTTATTTTCGCGGCCGCGATGTGCGGCGGTTAATTTTTTTGCGATATTATCGTTTTTCTTATAAATATGCCCCATGGTCCAAGTGTCTACAGAATTTACAGGGTTATTAATAAAAGTTTTATGTTAAAAATGGTGCTAGTTTTGCACCAACCATCAGATGTTAGCTTTCAAATTAAGAAGATGGATTGAGTTGTGGCAAAATTCAGCACCATTTTTAACAATAGAACTTTTTTTATTAATCTCCCGGTTTGTGTGTATGTACAAAGGTAAACTGTAGCTTTTGTATTCAAAAGGATAACTTACAGTGTAATACAATAGCACTAGCAACCAATCATATTTAAAATACTGGAGTCCGCCCCTGATTCATACATTCAAAGTAATTTGCAGTTTAGAAAAAAAGGTCCTCAGATTACCAAACCATTTAAAAAAAAAAAATTTAGAAATACACATTCCCCCCCCACCAAAAAATACATGCCTATTTAAAACTATGGCTCTTTATTCCTAATTGGATAAAGGAAGGAAACAGAACAACAATAGTATTATTAGAAGGTGACATTAGATTATCATTAAACTTACCTTGTCAAAGGGAAAGAACAACAGCATAACGTTCGAGAAGAAGATGTCCGGAAAAACGAAAACAGAATAAAAGTCTGGAAAGAAGATGAATCCCATTCTTCCTCTAATAAAATAATTCCATGCAAAGCTTTCGATATCTTGTACCTGAGGAATACAATCAGGAACAAGATGCATAAGAATTTCTATTTCTGTAGTTTCATGTGTCAATTATTCAGCAGACTAGGACCACATTAGAAATATATGCAATCCTTATAATAAAAAATAATGAAAATAAGGACAGCAATTAGCAACACAAGATTTATGGGTTATATTAAGGGAAGGGAACACAAACAAAATCAGTGTGGCACTTTGAATTAGTATTTTCATTTAAGGGATTTCGATATGGATTCTTTTAGTCCTTCCTCACTTGGGAAATATGGGAATTTATTAATCAGTCCTGACACCCATTTAATAGTAGATCATGCAATGAGAATAGGATCTGTTTGACATGTAGGATGGTTGCGGGAGCAAAAGTGCATTTTAGTAAGGTCTCTCCAGCCTGCCTTGATTTTTTCCTGTACTTGCCAATGCTTGGCATATGACAGACAGTAATCAGGCAGGAGGAGAGTGATAATAGACAACCGATCTCACCCCCTTTTTTCCCAAAACCCCACCAAAAAAAAACCCCAATTGTCAAAAGGACAAATTTTTTTTTTAAATTTAAAAAAAATCAGAAAACGTTACACTACTAACTATACTTATGTCAACAAACGACGTTTACAAAAAAACATCTTACCCAAGGATTTTAAATAATCAAGAAAAATCCAGCTACCTCCTTGTGAGGATGCAAACAAATAGTTTCCTGAGAGTTCCATCAAACAATGTGCAATCCTTGATCGTCATGCAGAAATGTTCACTTGATCACATGGGTTTTAATGGGCCAAATGACAAAATATCGGCAGCATTGCTTTAATTCCCACTGAGACAATTACGGCCTCTGTCCTAGTGGGTACATTGTTTGGGAAGAATGCTTTGTAAACTACCGCTTTTTCGACATTACTTGTAATTTAACGGAACACTAACCATAAAAAACAACTATTTTGCATTCGTTTGTATTATTCACAGGAGGTCAGAACGCAATTCTCACCTCCCTGTGAATAATAGGACGCCGGGGGACCTGGAACTTACATTACCCCCGCTCCACTCGCAGCCGCTCTTCACTGAACAGTGTCTCTCCCGATCTCGCACCCTATTTTTGTATTGGCGCGCTAATAGGGTGCTCGGTTCAGGACAGAGTGGCTGTCAGTGAAGGAGCGTGCCAGGAGCGGCATTAGGTAAGTCCAGGTCCCATGAGAGTAATATTATTCACAGGGAGTGCGAATAAAGCGTTCCACCCCCTGTGAATAAGAGAAAGGACGGCAACTAGGTATTTTTCTGGATTATGGGGTTAGTGTCCCTTTAAAAATAACAGAAAGTAAATATTTAGACATCATCTTTATCTAACACAACGATCATTTTAAAAAATCAATGTTTTCTGATGGTTTTTAAGGATTTCTTACGGGAATTGGTCTCCGTTTTCAAAAACTCCAGCAACACCAGTAAGTCCAGAATAAAGGCCACCGCATTCAATGTTCTCCAAGAGTTTGAGTTCAGTTGAGTCATAATGTATCTGGGGGTCCTGGAAATAAATAAATTCTTCTAAACTGTTGAATATTATATATGGATATATCTTGGGGTTCAATGCAGTCTATGTTAAAGTGGAAAATAATTTTACATACACTGCTTTAGTTTGGGTGTTGCATTCTCGATGACCCATATCCTGTAGTGATCGGTAAGCCAGATACGATATCCACTGATCTGACAGAGAATCACTCACAGATAAAAGCATAATTTGATTCACGCATAAGCCAAAAAAAGTTTGTTAATACTCATTTGGATCAAGCTCCAAGCATAAGGCACATAGAACAGTAAAGTTTGGGATCACATACTCCTTTTACGGGTTGAAGGCCTCAACGTGGTCATGTGACTTGAACATTGTTATCTGTATGTATAGCATTTGATTGTGTACCCGTTACATTATACGGCTGAATCAATAAAAGTTAGTTACTTCGATCTTTCTGGGGCTGACTGTTTTGGATTTGTGAAAAATGAGGCGCTCACCTGTGCGTGTACAAACACGGAGAAGCCGGAAAACCGGGAGGGTAGTGTTGATCATTATGTTTGCTAAGATCCATTGCCCCTCTCTCTTCAGAAAATATGAGATAAAAACATATATATTTGATAAAAATTAGCGCCCGCCTTTGAGCGATTAATTCAAACACCCAACTGGCCCACCAATCATTGAGCGATCCTATTATCATTGCTATACAATCATGAACATTTCTGGGTGGGAAACATCAGGAAATAAACGATGCTGCTCCTTTCATGTTTAAATAAATCGGAACATTCATCTCAGATCGAATGTCTATCTGTCTAATGTCGAATTTGTAGTTGTCTGGCCATCTTTAAACGCCTTCGCATATAAAGTGGTGAAGACTACGTGTTGGGCCCTTAGTAGTCAATCATTCATTAATATAAACATACAGCTTGACATAAAAAACAATAACAAGGGGCAAGGAAGGTCCGTTAGGTCTGCTGAGGGATGATTAAAAACAAAATAGTGAGTTGTCGGCGAACATTTATTAGACATGCACAAACGTTCTGTTGATTGTCCCAGAAAATCTTTGAACCAACATTAAGGGGGGTAGTTTGCATCACAATGTATTATCTTTCGGGGAATGTTACAACGGTAAGAAACTGCTGTGGGGCCCGAATTACATTGATCGGACATGAGTCGGATTGAATGTTAAATGATGTAGCGGCGGGCCAGCAAACCATATATGCCCCCAAGGGGGCCACGGACAATGGATGAAATGGACAATACCATTGATTGATATCCCTATGTAGAAATCCAAATGGACATTGTGCTACCCTCGCTTGGTGTTTTATGACCATCTCTGAGAAAACGACAGCAGCCATGTCGTCCCTTTAAAGAAAAAGAAAAGAAACAAATATTTAACCCCAGTCAGCTGCAATAGTTGATCTGCTGTTCCTATTTCTGGGTATTGTTGGATAAAACTGGGTAAGGTTAGATTTCAGATGGGACAAATCTTATCAGGGAGTTTTAATCATGCAACATGCAAGCAATAACTCAAACAGCAATAAAGATTTCTTACCAAGACAGCTTCCAAGTTATTTATAAGTGACTGAACAGCCATTACGTGAATGCACGTAAAAATGAAAACACATTTGTAACCAAAGCAAGTGGAATGATTGTTGTTTCGAACAGAATAGGTAAGTTAACTCATAACTATGGATAAATGTACTTCTGTTTGGGAAAGGTATTAATGTAGCATTCTACTTGTACTGCAACTAAAGCCTAGTTCAGGGGTCTCTAAGGATGTGCTTGGGACACATGATGGCCATTAATAGATCCAGTGGGCAACCAATTATGGTTAGTGGAAATATTTTCCACCAGTGTAACTTTTTGTATGTTGTACTAGAGTTTAATTATGGTTAATTACATATTCAGTCCAAAATCACCGTGATGTGCACAAGAAAAGTTTGCATTACCCATGGTGAGCCACAAATGCATTTAAAAACTACTGTCAAATAGTTATTTAATGTTATCCCGAATATTATACAAAACCGATGGCCACATTGTGATTAAAACCATGATCTGTCTGGAAACATCCGCTTCCAATGATATAAGTCGGGTCAAGGTATGCAGTGACAGGTACGCGACAATTAAAGGGTTCCGGCTTTGGCTGAAACCTTTTTACGATACATGGAAATGCTCCCAATTCAATTTGCCAACAGAAAAAATAACGTTAAATGAAATCTACCTGAAGTTTTGAAATAATTTCACTTTTGGTCACATTAACAGGTTTAGGTTCTCAACAGCAAAAGCTGGCTATGAAATACTAGAGAGGAGTCCAGCGTCGATTCTCTTTAGATGTAGAACCCGTGGAAGCATTGAATAAAGGATTGACTGGTGAGAGAAAGATCAGTTCATGAGCAGTTGATTTAAAACTTGTTTTTAATGTAGGTGATCCATTCCGTGTGAGTTAGTAAGGTATTAGAATGTATCGGTTCTGCCAGAATATCTGGGGTGTGAACACGGTACATGTAAACAATACAATTCTGTCTTTTTAAACCAACCTAGGATCATTTAAAACAATATAAGCAATAAGCCAGGGAGGGAATTCAGTTTGGCCAATTTCAACAGGAAAAGTTGTAAGGGAATAAACCTGCCCTGGCTGGAGTTAGCAATGACTTCAATCTTAAAGATAATATTTTACACCATTACTACGGAAAACAAGTTTTTTGGGTTTTTTTGCTGAGAAATAACAGTCTTTATTTTTCATTGCCTAGTTTTATTTCTCAAAAAACCAAACATTTATACACACAAGAAGAGCAGACACTGTGAGTTTTCTATCAGTGAATAAGAGACAGTACCACCTGGCAATGTTCAACATCATCAGGCAGAACATGATAACAAGATTTGGGTCCCAGGTGAGCTCCCACAGGTCAAGTTCATCTATGGCAGCCAGAGCAGCCTATAAACAGAAATAACTAAAAACGTGATGCCTTTTGGGTTGAGTCACCAATTTATTTATGTACAAATAAAAACACAACCAAAACAATCAAAGAGTGGTTGACAAAATGGATTGGATTTATTCCTAGTTGACATGTCTTACTAATGCATCATGCTATTTATACATTTGTGTATACTATAGATGGAATTATCTGTGTATTTCATGAGATCAAGGACTTGAGTTTAGTTCTGAAGACGTTCGCTAGTTCATCCGACTGGCTTTCTCAATTCAGAATGACTTGTACAAGAATCGGTGGCCAATTAGACCCTGGAAAATCCCATTAGCATATCAACAGCCAGGTGTAAGGGTGTGATTGGATAGGGGCTAAGAGGTGTTATAGGAACGCCCCGAGTAAGGTGTTAACAACAGCATTGAAATGGCAGGACGTTGGGTCAACCCCCCCACCTCTATTAGCGAGGTTTCTTTAGTTTCATCATAAATGGCCTCCTAAACCTTCTCGAACCAGTCACGGTCCTTCGCCAATATGTTAACATTACAATCTTCAAAGGATTCTTTTCTCCTTTAAGATGCAGGTACAATGCTGTTGCCCTGTACAATGCTGTTTTAACACCTTACTCTGGGCGTTCCTATAACACTCTTAGCCACTATCTAATCGAACCCTTAACAACCTGGCTGGATATGCAATTGGAGTTTCAGGGTACATAATTGCCACAAGATGCTTGTACAAGTCATTCTGAATTGAGAAAGCCGTCGGATGACTAGCGACACGTCTTAAAGAAAACTACATTTCAAGTCCAGTTGATCTATGAATACAACAGATATACAGGACCGGGAATGAGAACATTCACAAGCATATATATGGAATTGTTCCAATTTATTTAAAATTACTAGTTCTATTATGTCTAATGGGAACTTACACCAGTGAAGGCACATGTAGCCTGATGTTTGAAAACTACAACTCCAGGATTGACCAAAAATGAATGGCGTGGGGAAAAGAATATTGCTAGAGGTGTGTTTCCAAATACTGGAGGGCTACTGGTTCCTATACCTGCTTTATACCCAATATAGTGGGTGCACATTTGCGTCCGACAGGATGATATTTATTATATCGTAATAAACAATGATCTATAGGGTGTTGAGAGTCGGCAAAAGCGTGATTGCAGCATATAGTGTTCATAAAAGAATGTTCAGGCTTAGACAGTTGTGTTGGAATGTCGGAGGTGGTTTAACAGAATATGGCCAATACTGAAGTAGAACCTGAGGTTCTCCCTTGGACCTGAATATTATTTCCGAATTGGTAGATGTTCCACTACAATGACAGGACTGTTTCTGTTATAGTCAAATGTTAGTAGATGGTACTAAATCTCTTACTTTTGCCAACCCCAGAAACTGGCATTTAACTCTGGAATACCTTGGTTTGTTTTTGGGCGCCTCGCTCCCAGATTCCAAATCCTAAGCAGACAAAAATGACACAAAAGCGAATCTACAAAACTTTATTCTGGGAAAAGGAACATGAGAATATTTTTGGGAGCGGTAGGAGTGCGTATTATCTGTTTTTCTGCTCAGCGTTTTTTTTCTCTGTTTTTATGTCAGTTTTGGCCATCCCTAATCCTTCTACATCTGCCGCATGTGTGACCACAGTATAGAGAGGGGACGGACTAAGGGTGGGAGCGACAGCCAACAAGTACAGGCAGCTTAACTGGCCTTCCACATGCAGGAAATAACTCAATCCTCCTCCCAGAGGAAAATTACATTGCAGGTACAATAAAAAGAACCCAATTTTCCTTTCACCAGTTATTTAAATGTTACTTTAGGCTTATTTTAAATACCTTTTTTTTTGTGACATGTTAAAGATTTTTTCTGTGCAAACATTAATGAGGTTTTGGACACAAAGGAAGCGACACTGGATTGATATTGGTAAGAAAAGTTGCACTATTCATGCACAATAAGTCAGTATTCACTTTTCAGCATCCTTAACAAAGATGAATGTGAAAACAAACCAAACAAGATAAAGCAGTAAGGAGAATAGTGCAGCCACGTGGGTCTAAAGGTCATGTTAAAGGAGAACCTAAACCCAAATTTTTAACCCCAAATGTTACCACTTGAAGGACAGGATGAATGAAATAAATGATGTGTTATGTACAGTGACTGCCACACCCCTGACCTCAGTCATGCTCCCCTGCCATTTCTGTCCTGTAAAGCATTGGACTAGAGGCTACTAGTGGGTTGGACCAACGTAACAAGTTCGCCAGTATCTAGGACTGAGCATGTGTAGAACATAATGGTCAGGACCACACGTGCGATATTGGAACACTGGAAACCAAGACACAAATCTCAAGTTCGAAACTTAAATTGGTCAAAGCCAGATTAAATTGAGAGGAGAGAAATGATTATGCTTTTATAATAAGGAGATCGGCCTTAATCTAATTACCCGTGCTTGATGCCAGGATTAGGGTCTTTAATAGTACCAGATGGTCCAGCCCAGTCAACCCAAAACACTATTTCCTGTTACAAGCCAGAAACTTGAGCGATTCTAAAAATGTTATAAAAATCCCTCAATCCACACTAGGCCCTACCGGTACTCACCCCCCACGCGTTGGCACCCTTCGCTACAAAAAAAAGGTGCCGTGTCCTATTTGACCATTGGGATCCTTGTGTCTCACATCTGCAATCCTAAAAGAAAAGACTTCACAATGCGTCCAAATTGTACAGAACAATTGGCTGCACGCACAAAGGTCATCTACCATTTTGAAGAACCACCATGGACTGTGATGTGGAAACTGAGTTGAGATTTAAAGGATAAACTCTACTGCGTGTAAAGTTTTTTCAAAAACCAAACAGTACTACACCAATAAAAAAGTACATATTTGGGCTAAGGATGTAGGATTAATACGTTCACCTACCATATCATTCTTCGCAGTGCCCAGGCCCACGTTTCGGCAGCAGGAATTTTTTTTGATGATACAGCTTGTCCTTAACATTGTTGGTATTCTCCCACATTCGCAAAGTGGGCATGCACTTCCTAAAACAGCAACTTCACACTCCCCCCCCACGCTGCAGCGGGTCCCAAAAATTCTCACTTTGAAGGTAGCTATACACGGGCACCAACTCCCCTAGTGTACGTTGTTTTGCCCCAGAATCGTCCAACTTAGCATTATTGATATAACCAATAGGGCCTTAACAGACAAAACAGCTCGCGCTTTTTTCCCCTCTTCTCCATATTTCCCAAGGTATTTAGCGTTCCAATTACACAATCGTTACAATCCCCAACTACTGCAAATCAACGGACCTTTCTGAACCATTGCTATTTACTGCAGACGATACAATTACTACAATACTATAATTGGCTAGGACGGATAACCCCGTGTGGTATCCAAACAGTAACATAAAGCCCGATACCGTCGCATCCGACTTTTTTTTCCTTCCCGGTTACGGGGCTTTATGCCGTTACTGTGAGGTCACGTTCGCATTTCCCCCCCGACTTTTTTTCTTACGCAGAGAGCCGTGTCCCACGCCATAACCGATAATATTTATTTAGTTGCAGCACACGCTCCGGACTGACGTATGCTAATGATCTCTTGACAGATGTGCATTGGAAAGGATCTTGGGTATAGATCATGGCCTGTATCGTTTCCCCAGACAAGTACTGTTACTGTGCTTTGTACCTAGCTATAGTTCACGATCGTCAACCAATGCACTCTAGACCCTGATGGAACACGCCAGATACCATTGTTTGTAGCTGAATTGCAACAAGCGTGATTTAGTTTCTGCTGCCCCTTCAGCTAACAAAATCCTTTTACAATAATGTTGGACAATGAAAACTCGGGTTGGTTCCTTGCTCTTGACTAAGGAAGCACCAGTCATTACTTTTTTCCCCTTCCCCCCCTATTTCATTGGATGGTTCGGGATATGGACACAGACCCCTCCTGCGTTGCTTGATAAAGGAAGGGCTAGCTCTACCTCTATTTTCATGGATGGGCTTGATATGGCCATTCATTTTTGAGTGCCTGATAACGGTAAGGCTAGCTCCTACTTATTTAATTCAGAGGTTTTATTGACTGAGTGGACCTTTATTCCTGCCTTTGTGCTTGATATTAAGGAAGGAGTAGCACTCCACTTTATCTTCTCATGGTGATCTTGGTGTTTGCTATGGCATTCCTGCCTCCGCTCGATCTGATAAGGTAACGGCTAGCTCTACTTATTTTTTTCATTGGATGGTTTGCCATGGCCAGTTCTGCGTGATGATAAAGAAGGCAGCTCTTACTTATTTTCATTGGATTGGTTCTTGCTATGGACATTCCTGATGTGCTGGCTAAAGGAAGGCTAGACCCCCCTTTTTCCTACTTATTTTCATTTCGAGGATGGTTCTTGCCTCTTTCTTGCGCCATTCCTCGCGGGATGATAAAGGATAGGCCTTTAGCTCCTACTGATTTTCATGGATGGTCTTCGCCTTAATGGCATCCTGTGGTTGATCAAAGGGCCTTTCACCCCACCCGGCCAGCTTCCCCCGACTTTATCTTTATTGGATCCGTTCTGAATATGGCACATTACCTATGTGATGTTGATAAAGGTCCAAGCAGTTCTCCCTCCTTATTTTCATGTCGGATGGTCTTGCTAGGCCATTCATGCGTGTAACTGATCCAACGGAAGGCTTTAGTTTTCCTACTTATGTTTTTCACGTGGATGGTTCTGCACTCATGGCCCTAATTCCTTGTGCTAGATAAAGGTTATCATGTGCCCCTTAGCTCCACCTGACTTTTTTTTGCCTGTGGTGTTCTGGCTATGGCCATTCCTGCGTGCTTGATAAAGGAAGCTAGCTCCTACTTATTGTCTGGGAGTGGTTCTTGGCTTATGGCAATTCCTGCGGCCTGATAAAGGAAGGTAGTTTCTACTTATTTCATTGGATGGTTCTTTGCTATGGCCATTTCCTGCATGCCTGATAAAGAAGGTAGCTCCTAAGTATTTTCATTGGTGGTTTCTTGCTATGGCCATCCTGCATGCCTGATATAAAGAAAGGACTAGCTCCTACTTATTTTTACATGGGATGGTTCTTGCTATGGCCATTCTGGTGCCTGATAAAGGAAGGCTAGCTCCTACTTATTTTCATGCTGGATGGTCTGCTATGGCCATTCCGGCTTGCCTGATAAAGGAAGGCTAGCTCCTATTATTTCATTGGATGGTTCTTTGCTATGGCCATTCCTGACATTGCCTGATAAGGAAGCGCGAGTCTCTTTATTTCATTGGGATGGTTCTTGCTATGGCAATTCATGTGTGCCTTATAAAGGAAGGCTAGCTCTACTTAGTTTCATTGGATGGGCTAGTGATATGGCCAACTTATGCGTGCCTGATAAAGGAGGCTAGCTCCTAATTATTTTCAGTTGAATATAAAATAGCCAAACAATGGAAAGGACAAAAAGAAACATGCAAAAAACTATCTAACATTTAACATTGTGTTACTAAGACCCTGATCTACTTTTTTTACAGCAACTCTTATAAGCAGCTTCAATGTAAAAACACACTGATTCTGAATCAAAGGCAACTTCATCCAGTTGACAACAAACGCCAAGCTAAAAGATATACAATAATAATCCAATGAAGTAATAATCCAATAATGTTATTCATTAATCCTGTCATTCAATTACTGTGCATGAGCCTCTATGCAAGTCACAGGAAAATCCTCGCTGCAATATTTGCTTTGGTGTCAGATACAAAATGTTCTGGATCTGACATTATCTCCTATGGAGTAAATGGGTACATTGACAGGACGGGTATTCTCATTCCAATTGATACCCTGCTATAATTAAAGGGTATGTCCACCCTTAAAAATATTTTGAATCTAGTACCAGATCACCGGTCCCCCCAGCCACCAAACCGCAGTTTTTATTTTTAGAAGTGCCCAAACTCTACTTACCTCCCTCTTCCCCCCCCCCCGTGTCCCCGGCTGCCAGCCTTGCTTGCGAGAAAAATGCACAGCAGAGGGGCCCTTTTCGGGGACCGGCAGTCGCCAGTCTGTGATTGGTATGATTGCGGGCCCAGCCACTCACGGTTCAAGCCGGCCTGCTTTTTTTCACGCGTACATCAGTTGGCAGCGGAGGAACAGAGGGGAGGTAAGTACATCGTTCAGTGTGATAATTCTAAAAATAAAACTGAACGCGGTGGGGCTGGGCGGGACAGGCGGTTGAATACTATATCTAAATGGATTTATGATAGGGGAGGGAATCAGGCCGCGTCCTGCTATCCTCCTGGTGGGCAGTTTTTGGGACTTTTGGGGGGGGGACTACAGGAAAATTATTTATTGGGAGCTGGGAGTGGATTTTGGTATATGATTGATAACTACACTACATAGATGGGCTCGCCCAGTAGTTGGGGGGATTATCGTTTTCTTGGGGGTGGTAAACTGCCCCTTTAAGGAACCGGCTGACCTAACACACAGCACCAACGACGACATGTTCATTGGTTCGTTTAAAAAGACTAAAGCATTTCTTTTTCTTAAATATTTGAAATTAATTTAATATAGATGTCTCCTTGTGAACGTTTAACAGGAGAGGTTGATAGGGCATATAACCCTTTTTAAAAAACAGTTTAAAATGCCAAAAAGTTATGCTGGGGCAGCACACGGGACGGAGACTCCGGTATTTATTGTACCTTCCATGGTTTTTCAGTTCATTATTGAGGAGCTCTTGAAGTTAACGAAGAATCCAAGAGCAATTCCTGAAGGCCTTAGCACAATATAATATTAGGACCCACCGCTCACGGGACCAGACCCACCTAGGTCTGATGAAAAACCTGTTATGTGTGCTTGTAGCCCTAAAGAAAACATTATGTTTTCCCGGTAGTAGGAAATAATCAATTACTTAGGGAAGATTTTCAATAAAAGTTCTTATCGTTTAAACTGGTGCTAATTTTGGATCCCAACCAATCAGATATTAGTTGATTACATTTGAACGTTTAACATAGGATGGTCTGAGCAAAAATTAGCACCATTTTTAACAATAGAACTTTTATTGAATCTCCCTGAATAATGTTACAGTTTATACCCCCTGTCCTTTAAAGGCTTTATTTTTCTTTTTTCACTTCATGCTAAAATACTTTTTGCAAATTATCAGTTCAGTCCACAAATGCTGACTCAAAGAAATATCACTTAATATGAGGATATTTTAAACCATGTTCACACGTACCAAACCCTCCCCATTTGCGGCAGAATGATTACCAACTCACAGCTTCAGTAAGCTCAAGCACGCTCAGCTGGAAGAGGAGAGTACAAAATTCAACTGGTCATCTGTTGATCAAAGGCGAGGGCGGAAGGAAGTAAACGGAATTAAGGGTGGGGCCGACCTTTTATGTGACAGAAAGATTTTGTACGCAATTTCCAAAAACAGGTCATAGTTTTCAGGAATACATAGAAGAACAAGTTTTGGATACCCCTCTGTTTTTAACATTTATGTCAGGAACAAAATGGCATCATAGCTGTTGGACTCTACGGACCTGAGAGTCTTTCAATTAAGTTCAACCAGTGACCAACAGAGAACAGTCTCAGCAACCCGTTCAACAACAACTTTAAGAGTACCCCTGCTGCAGTCATTTGTGCAAGGCACAGCAGAAGCGAGAGGTAGTTCGTTACTTGTAGGCTTCCCCCCCTCGTTCCCCACTGGTCACTTCAATACACCACTTTTCAGTGCTACACGTTGCTCGTGGGTGTAATTTGACACGTTTTTAGAGCAAGTTTTTGTCCACCTTCTGTGTCTTCCTAGGTGTCTCGAAATTGTTTGTCAACATTTTTCCAGTAGGTAAGAGTTAACACAAACCCGAACCACTTTGCGCCTGACTAATCCGCGTGCGATTGGTAGTTAATTGATTGTGAAGCATAAATTATAAATCGTCAAGAGGTGTACTAAAGCACAAACTGAACAATCTCCTTTTGCATTGACAATTGATCCCCAATTTCCGATCTCTTGTAAGCACGTCGTTACCAAACCCATTCCCGGTAATCAGATTTTTTAGGGCCGACTTTCCTCATTCTGCTTTCTGACTATGCACACCCACCTGTCACAAAGCTAGTCATTAAGTACTCGGAAAGCTTTTTAGAGTGGGGAAGGACCACTTGACCTCGAAGTCTCATGTCTTACCTATTGATCGCAGCCCAATTCACTTCACCGTTAGACCCAAGGCATGTAACAGATATCTTTCTGTTGTGCAGAACTACACCACATGCCAAAGGTAAAGGCACGATATGCAGGCTCGCATTAAATGGGATTCGTATTGAAATAAAAAAACGTGTGGAATTCCTCATGTGTGCAAATAAAAAAGCTGTTGTATTTATAGACGCCTGACACGGCTTTGGACTATTGGTCCTTAATCTACTAGGGCCCGAAAACATTGTCAGCGACGTGCGAACGTTTATTTCCAATATTCCCCTGTCCTGACAAACTGCACAGCCCTTGAATTTTATCGTGTTTTAGTGGCTCCCCCCCCCCCCCTTTTCCTGTGTGGGTTTTTGGTTCCCAACTATTATACTAACAAGTGGAGTTTGACACTTCACTAAAGGATGTTCTTTAGAAACCACAATGGCTTCTGTATGAGATTGTAGGATGAAAAGATTATTGACTCTTTCTTTATATACGCTTTTATGAGGCCATACACCCTTTTCTGAACCTACATTACTGTAATTCGGAGTTCAACGACACACGACCATGACCACCTTTAAACCCAATGTTATGGCTGAGCTTTTTAACAAATTACCCCATTCCTTAAATTACAAACTTGTGAATCTGGTTAATGTCAGCGTACTAGCGCACGTTGACTACCCTTATGACGATATTCTACCCTTCCCCATTTTCAATTTGGTAAATTCAACATATATATATTCCCAATATGGTTGTATTTTTTTCACCAAACCAAATTGCCTTCCTAACCTGATAAGTACTTTTTCTTTTTTATGCAATTAATTAAAGGGGAATCTAGCAATAAATACCTTAAAACCCATCTCCAAAAAACACCGTACTTGTTCTTATTATACACCCCTGCCAGTTTTCTAAAATTTTCCTCTCATTCAGCTCTTTTTACAACACCCCGCAAACAGAAGAAATGTTTTGTCTTTGGATCACTCGACACAACCAGGTCATCAGATACTTTAGATCGATAAAAATTAATACAAACAATGCGTGTTGGCAGGAAATTGACTGCACCATCAATTCACTGCGATCTATTCCCCGGCACCTATTAAGCATACTAAAGTGCCACCTCAATTAGTGTATGCTGATATAATACTTAGGTTTTACTTATTCACAGAGTGGGCAACTCTCACGCGTTGTTTATCTTTCTGTCCGTCGAAAGTGTTGTCCAGGCATGTTTCACTCCATCGTTTCACAGTATTTTGCCCCCAGCTGGTTTTTCCTTATTCCCTGCCTTCCCCTGGCAATCATTCTTTATCCGCCCATGTGATAGATTAATCTGGGGTACACACACATTGCAAAAGACTTTAAAGGCAGGACAAATTTTACACGATCTTTCCATACATATTGCTCATGTCACCTCATTTCTAATGATGCAGCACTACACATTCACGTTCGGGCCACTGACCACGATTCCTTCAGCCACAGCCGACTTCCTATAACTTTAGTATTGAATCCCACGTGACCTGAGGTTCTCGACCCGGTTCTGGTTCTGTTTGACATGGGGGCGCGATTTCGATTGTGATCCTGCCCGGTCTCCACACTTTAAGCGAACTACAATACGCTTTACAACACAAACTGTGTCAATTAGTTAAATCACAGAGAGTATTTTTAATGTTCTATTTGGGTTTTGCTGTTTGTATTTCTTTTTTTTCTACTCCTTCCCTCCCTTTATCCCCTAATCCCGCCTGGAATTTTCCCCCCCCCGGGCTCGCCCCCTCGACCCATTCGCACCCCTGTTGCGGGCGGACCTTTTTTTTTTCCCCCCCCCGGCGTATCTACGAAAATAACCTGATAATGTTTAAATTTAACAATAAAAGTTTTAAGCATGCTTTCGACTTTTTAATTCACCTTATCACTAAAAAGGTACTACGCCCATATTTCTTATACTGAACCCCAGTGCCAGGAAGAAAACCCTTTCAGTTGCTCCAATCTGGACCTGGCCACAATGGTAGTGGTATTTTTTATTTTGTGTTTTTTCCTGAACCCGGTAATGTAAACTATTATAACTATAATACTATACCCTGCTGAATTCATCATTTGTTTGCTGATGGCCTTGTATTGTCTGTTCATCCCTGTTGTCAGATTTTTTATCGGCTCTTTCTAGGACTCATTCCCAGACTTTTCCTTCAGACCTGCACCGAATGCTCCCCTGAGTAACCACCCATTATCTCGGACCCTTTAGCATCTTTCTCGACGCCCTACTTGCAGGAGCAGCACCCGTAACGGCGCAATCTGTTAACAGATACACCATCAAAAAACAAATGTAAGGGTTCAGTTTGCAATTTTTTTGCCAATTAATACTTTATATATTTACTTTCTTTTAACAGCAATCTTAAGCTAAAACTCAATTACCCTTTAACACTAACTTACCAAGTTCTCTTGTGACCTAAGGGCTTATTACTAATTTGTTATATGCCTTCATCAAAAGAAGATTAGTGCCCGCAACTCTAAGCGTCAAAATGGAACCACACAATTGTATGATGAATATGGGCAACAAGGGTCCCATCTCCTCAACAAGGTTAGAAGGTTAGATCTACTGATCACGTTATGCAGCACGAAGCACCAATTACTTCCCCTTTCTGCAAGACTAAAACATTATTTAGCTCAGTCCCGGTACCATTTACCAAGTGCCTTACATTAAATGGCAGATTTTTAAAGTTGCAGTATTGCAGATTACACACCTTTAACGCATTGTAAATGCACCGCACGATTAAGACTCACTACGGTTACATTGGAGTACAGTAATTTTTATACTGCACCACGTTTTAACCATGTACAACCGCCTTCTTCCCCGGCTACACAATTATAAACACCATACTGCATTTGATAACACTACAGAGCTGCAACAACTCTATGTTCCGTTCTGCTAAGCAATTTTTTAAGTTTTGTAAACACTAGTCCCCCCATTACATGGTATAACACGTCTAACCTGTTTCAAATTGCCACAACAGAGCTACCTGTGTGTTACAAGCATTCCCAACACACTGATCACTATTGGGAACAGCTCAGTGTCTACTGTCGTTGGTTTGGCAAGCCACATTACATCCCCTCCCCCCTTTTTTTTTTTTCTTTTCCTTTTTCTTTTTCTCTTTTTCCGTTGGGGGGGGGGACCCAACCTAACACCTCCACTGTCCACATGTATTTCACGAGTTATGTTTGCGCAATTGGCTCACTCCTCTACACCTACCCGTTTATTTTCTTCCTTTCTTTTTTTCGACCGATTTTGTGCTCTAAATCCAATTGGCATTAACCTATGTTACGAACCTGACACATAGAACACTGGCGTCATTCGATGAATTGAGGGGTGCCAGCTGATGTATGTTTGTCCAAAATGGTAATTAATATGCCCATTTAGACTCATTTTTATTGCAGTTGTGTATTACCCTTTATTACCACCATGCATGCGAATTTTTAAATTCTGTTTTCAGATACCCTTTACACACTAAATTGTGTAGCTTGATGTATATTGACATTTATGATGGGACACAGATGTGTTGGAACAATTAAGCGCTGATCCACTTCAGAAATCACTTGCACATTAAGCTGTAAATAACCCTAAATCTCAGCCTTTTTTATTAAACAATTTGTCACTGACTGTACGTACATTGTTCCTCGGATTAACCCTGTCTAATCAGAGTCGGCTGCACTAGAACCCTAATATTGACACTTAGCAGTTTTAAAGTGTATTGATACTATAGTCTCTGCTATCAAACAAAAGGCCAATCTGGTTCAATTTCTGCTTTTGCAAGACACCCACAACATCCACGCTTTTGTGGTTGTGGGTCTTTCATCACCAGTAATCACCCCGTAACGTACGTAACAACGTGTCTTCCTCTTTTTTTTCCGCTTTTTACTTCTAATCCTGGATATGTAATTATTATGATACTGAAGTAGTGTGTGTAACCCAGAAACAGATGCTCATAGCCTGTTTTACTGTCTGATTCTCGACCTAGTAAACCACCCCCCTACGGGCCGGCATCTACACCCCTCTTTCTGACTGTTCTTCTATTTTCGCCAGCCTGTTGAACCACTAATGTGGCTATTATTTCTCGATCCCTTCCCCCTTCCCCCCCTCCCCTTTTCCTATTTATAAAGAACCGAGATAAACAGTGGTGACAGGTATTACCGCTTACATTTCGCTTTCCCGCCATTCACATGACTCAAACATATTTCAGAAAACTGCGAAAATTTGCCCGGATACGTTTCCTGTGACGTTCAAGTTATCACGCCATTTCCCCTTTTTCGCCATAGTCTGCTTTATTTTTCCCCCCTTTTCCCCCCCCCCCCCCTGGTGGCGAAAAACCTGCCCTTGCATATGTGGTCCATTGTGATCTTCCCCCCCCCGCGTTCTGTCAGTTATGTGAAGTGTTTCTCTACTCAATTTAACGCCTACTCAGCGGTGGTCTGTTTTAGACTATTTTCCATCATCTACGTAATTATTCAAATTTTGCCAGCATCTCCCTTTTGATTTCACTTTTTAAGGTACCCTTTTGTCGCTGTTAACAGATCGGAAGGATTTTTTAAGGTTACACAATTTCCTTTTTTTGTCCCCAACGCCAAATGGGGCGTCTGACGGGACATACTTTTATAAAGGGAATTATTTTTGCCTTGTTTTTCCCACACCGCTTTCCCCTGTACCCATAACTTTTTTGTTACACATTTCAACTTTTCCTTTCATCAACACGTTTATTGTAAAAAAGGCAAATTTTCATACACAAGTGAAAATTATCTAGGCACCAATTTCCTAATGTCATTAACTAGGAATCCTCTATAGTGTAAAAATCCCCAAAGCGCAGAACACGCCTTCTCTATTTCCATCAAGACCGCCCCGACTTGATGCCACCCGTGCACCAAACTCAACGGGTACGATTCATTTTCTTTATTCACATTCGTTATAGGTCGCCACATCCTTTTCCCCCCCCTTTTTTTTTTTTGGTAAATCTTAGTGCTGAATTATGTCAAAATTGTCTAATTTCTATATATTTTTTTTTTAATTCAGGATGATGCACAAACATGGCTGACATTTTCTTCTTATATTCCCCCCTTCAGGACCCACATTTTTAAAGGACTTGTCCACCCCTCCCCCACAAAACTATTTAATACCACTCCCCACCCTAACTGCCCCGACCCCCCCCCGCCCCATCGGTAGTCCGTTAATTACAAACTCCCCCCTTCCCTCCATCACAGCTCACACTCATGGTTCTCTTTCCTGGCTCCCCCAACAAGTCCCAAAACTGCCCACCAGGGGCATTATTTGCCAGAGGTCCCACTCAGCCAGAGTCCAATTAGGACTCTGCATCAGCCTGTCTCGACTCCGGAGAGGATTGGAGGGTACTGCAGCAATTATCACCCCTCCCTCGTTTTGCTGTATTCACTCCCCCATACCATAAAAACCATATCGTGTCCATTTGTATTGTATTTTTCTCCAGCCCCCAAAACGCAGTACACACAATTCAACTTCGGACAGAAATAACACAGAATAATATACTTCCACCGTTTCCACCATCTCCTTACACAGGCAATGGAACGCCCCGCTCGCGACACGATCAAGCCTCGTAAGACGTGTACAGTGCCCATTTGTGATTTATCGTGGTTTCCCTTTCTAGGCCCCTGATTCCTCTTTACTCTCCCCACCACCCTTCCCTGTTCTTCCCCCCTCCCGTCGTGACTTTCCCCCCCCCCTTTCTTTTCTTTCCCCTTTCCTCTCCCTTTTCTCCCCCCCCCCCTTCCCTTTCCCCTTTCCCCCCCCCGTCAGAGGACCGAGAGGGAAGGTAGTAAAAAAAAATATTGGGGCCTTTCTTAAATTTATTTCTATTAGCGGTTGGGGTCGCGCGGGAGCCTTACACACATCTATGATATGGGGAAATTTTTTATAAAGGTGGACATGCCCGTTTTAAGTATGTCTTCTTTTCAGCAATTTGCCTGCTAATACCTCCCCCCATACACCAGTCAATAATCATGGGAACATTACCATAGTGCTGTGTATGGAATAGTCATGTTCATTTGGATACCACTTCGTTTAAGTATATGATCGCTTTGGTGAATTGAAAATTCTTCCCCCTCTTTTGTAACACCTGCATAAAAAACGTTTTATCTACTACAAAAGGGACGCAAAAGGGGCAACCCAAAGGTCACCTAATTTCACTAGTTCCTATTTTTATGTAAATAGCTTTAAATTGACAAAAAGTGACAAATAAATAGCTCTGCAATACACTAGACGAGCCCCAATCTCTTTTTGTTTTACAGTGAACCACACTTGCAATGCATAAGGCGACGAAAACCTATCCGCCACACATTCACCGCAAGCGCACTACTTGTACGCAAAGCGAAAACGCTTGTGTCGGTCTCTTAAAATCATTCGGCGAAAATATCGCTTTTGTACATTGCGATGTCTTGTCGACGATTTAGCAAAACTATTTCTACTGTAAACATTGTTTTCCCCCCTTTAAATCACTGTAACGACCAATGCCTGATATGAAACAAAAATCTGAAACAACAATGTCGATGCACATCCCACTATGTCTGGTTTTTTTCCGAGGCTCCTGTTACTTGTTCACATCAGATCGTTGTGACCCTTTTTCCCCACTTGCTTAGGTGTTTTTGATTTGGCTAATTGTACCACTGATGTGTTAGATTTTTGTGAAGCGAGTAACTACCATCTCGCCTCCCCAACCATGAATTATTTCCATTTAGCCATTAAACCGTTGAACACATCTTCTTAACCAATGATAAATGTTGTGCATCCGCCCTACGTCTTAAGGGGCCGGGCCGCTGTGTTTGAATCCACCTAATCTGGTTCTGACGTGTTAGCCCCATGGCTAAACTATCAATCACAGATTTCCCCCCCAAAGCGTGCACCACCAAGATTCCCATCCCTATTTAGCCCACTCAGTAACAGCCCTTCCCCCCTCACATTGAAATAATCATTTGCTGCTAATCATATTCGCACTAAAGAAACCTTCCTTACCATATTGTCTCATCAAAAAAAAACGCACCTAGACTCTGCAAGGCTATTCTATAGTGACAAAACACATTGCCCCTATTTGCACACACGTTAAACCTTCAGGTAACCCCGGCCTGCTGTGCCGCCTATGTAATCCCTTCCTATCTCCGCCAGTGACTCTCGGTTAACACATGGCTGCCAGAGACCGGCTGCACAACGAACTCCCCCTTTACCTCCCCTCTCACCTTCCTGAGTATTACTAATTTCATCTGATCACACTTGCCGGCTATAACGACACCGCTTTTCAGTCGCTCAGTAGGAGTTGTAATTAGTTCAACCAATCTGAAAATAATATTACACCCACACTCAGTGCCAATTTTAGGCCTAAGCCAACGCTGGCCCCTGGAGGACACCCTGAATGTTATAGGAGATCAGTACTACGCTTTACCGATCCTCTCACACTTGGACCCATTCAGCAACTAAGTGTGAATTTTCCTGAAAGCTATACCCGATTACGGTGGCCCGGCTTTGTCACAACTAGGGCAGCCTTTTACTCTCACACATCAAAGCTACTATCTCACCCCCCCCCGATATGGGTTATCCCTCCGATCGGTTTTTATACAGATGCAGGGTACTTTAGGGGGATCAAGTCACAGGGAATTTGCATTGACAGTCCAAGCTAGGCAGCTAGAGGCCATGCCAATCCATCGTCCCAGTATCTTTCATCACACGTGCGTTGTCTCTCAGGACCACATTGTTAGGAACCTCTGGAACACAAACGTGAAGACATCTGGGGGTTGTGCGGGAATTATTGTTTAGACACACCGTTGTAAAAAGCTATTAAGAAAGAAACAAGTTCCTCTCTTTTTCACCACACTATAGATGCCTTGATCTCATGTATAACAAATTTCTTTTCGTGTGTCAATTTGAAAAGGGCAAGCCCACAAACCGTGATCAGCAAGGCTAGCTGCTGTTCAAAGTTGGCCCAGAAAGTTATTAAGCAGGGCTAAGCTGAGATATTGACTCTTTGCATTTTTTTTTTGAAACTACTGATTTCTCAGCTTAAGTTTGCAAAATTGTTTTGAAATCACTGCACAATAATCATGTGTACTCATGGTGTGTAATGACAGCTTCCTATCCGATTTAGCTCCCCGTCAATATTAAACTCCCGCTGTTACGTATTTCCTTTTTCCTACCCGGCCCTCATACTGAGAAAAACGGTTCCCTGTTTCCAACGCCAAGCCTTCCTACTATATACACTTAGGATGTTCAGTGTGTTGCCCACCCAAACCCAATAACAGAACTGTATATAGCCAAGTTTCCTGTATGCACTTCGCAGCGACACTGGACCACACTTTTCTCCCTTTATACTAAATTAAGTTATTTGCAGGGTACAGGAGATCACCTTTTTTGACATACCACCACCTACTTTTTTAATTTTTAATATTCTGACAACTTTCATCCGATTCTACACCTTCTCCCAACAACAACCCTACCAAATCTATGCGCCCGTGTTATCCGTCTCTCAACACACCCCTATTCTATGCTCTATTGTTCCTTATAACAGGACTGTACCACCCGAAAATAACACAGCACGGTGACTTATAATATTCACTAACCCCCATTTTCCACTTTTTTCTAAACTCTTGTGGCATGGACAATCCGTACAATAGGCCCGCCCTGAGAGCGATCAGGTACAAAAAAAAGACATAACCCCAGGCTGATAACCAAAACCAAACTCATTTTACCCCATAACACATTGTTATCATTTCTAATACAGTTTAAAGCAGCCATTACTGATTGCCATTGTGTTTCCAGTTCAGGTGATTCGTGAATTTTTTTTGAGTGCTATCAATATTTAGTCACTAATATTTTTCATCGTGGGATGGATGGTTTACCCAATATATAAAGAAGTGGACGCAGGGCAGTGTCCGACCCAATTTCTACCCCCAAACAAAGTTCTTGTAAAAGTCCATATTAAATCTTGCACTTTCTCTAGCAACTCTAAATTTTATGCACCCTTACAAACATCGGGACAATTTATGTATGCCCTATTACAATCACGGGACACATGCAGATCACCCTCACCCCTTATTAAAATAATTGCAACCACCATCACAAATCTATTTTGCACTTTATGGAATCCGGAATTTATTTTTTTACACACAGTGAAGCACAAAACGCTCTTACTCTCTCAACTGTGACAAATCCCATACCAAGATGACATTAGTACACCTCTTTTGGGATTTTTTCTATTATGTTTCAAGAATGAGTAAGAAAAGCATTCATTCTAACTACTGTAACCTTTTTTTAAAATACTAAAACACACTAAATCATCATGTTCATGACCTTAACATTTCCACAATTGGAGGATAACCAAAAATAACCATGTGACCCCAAAATAAAGCTAATTTCACACAAAAAAATAATAAAGGCACTACTTTCTATTCGAAGGCATCTAAACAAAAGGGAGGGACAAAAGAGGATAGTGAGAAAAAATATGTAAATGTAATAAGTTAGTATGTCAACAGGGATTCCCCCACCTAGAGTTCTCACACACGCACTCTACTCCCCCGACTATATTGTATAACTAACTATTTGGGACAATCATGTCTCAATAGTACCCTGAACCTCTTTTAGTCTAACCGATCATTTTTTTTCCCTAAGTCAAATACAATTATGTATAGAAAATATTATTTATGAACATAACCCAGTATATCCGCAATCTTATAAATTCACTACTGTTTGTCACACTTTGTGTTTAGATTGCTGTTTAAGGTCGTTTTTTGCAGTTAAATTTTTAGCTTTAGCAACCAAACCCAACCTTTCCGTGTCTATAACCAATTGACAAAACCTCTCACCACAAACAGATTCCGATAACCACCCCTGCCCCCCTCTTACCGACCACTTGATCCCCCTTTCCCCCCCCTCTTCTTCTTTTTTTCTGCTAACATATGAACACACTGAGTACCATGCTTCCATATGTGCACCAGGATGGACCGACATTAACACATGTAAATATGTTACATTTCTATAATGTTATTATTCTCCCTCTTTACTTGTGATACCATTTTCAGTACACCAAAGTTACAAACTTGCCATATGACGATTACATTATCACATTAAAAATTGATTTCCCCCCTTTTTCGACATCTTAACAAGATACACACCCACCTTTTCGATATTTGTACACCACTGAGATCTATAACTATGCTGATTACTCTCGTTCAGAAAGTTCTCCCTCCATGTCCTTCCTAAGATGAACTTTGACTACTAAATCCAACGGTGCACTGTGTAGGGCAGATTAGAATTCCTAGTCAACTTTAGCGCCTACACAACCTGGTATTGAAATCGACGTAGAACCCGTGTCTGTCAGTCCCAAGGAGTGTGATATTACCTACGACCGAGAGGTTGCCATTTGCGCCCAGCATGTATGTCCGCCTGTACCCCGGCATCGCCCTCCCATGGAATATAAATCAGAGATAAATGCCACCTCAATGAAACTCCCTTTGCTTTATAGTAAAAACTTAGCCGATGCCCTACGTCGACACACACCAGTATAAATAACACACGGGTACACCGGAAACAACAGGTTTCCCTATCATCCTATCTTTCGGACCACCGTTCACGTTTTGCGAAAACAACCTATCAACCCCCTGTACACCAAACGTCATCATTTATTTCTCCTAACCACCTACCCTAATTCTGCTTTGTATTCCATTATAGAATGAATACTCCTTTACCCCCTATAATTCATACACCCTTCCCCATATTTATCAATGTGGCCAAACATGATAACTTCCAAGATAAATACTCCCAAATACAACTACGTATGCGCACACTGTCAATGTTCCTGTGTGTGGGTTCCTTTGCTCCCATAACGCCCCACTCCCATACAATACCAATTAATATATAACCAACTAAATACTACAAATGATTACTCATGACTATATGCATTAGTTTAAGTGTTCATTATATATGTTCATTCCCTCCCTATAGTAATCAATTCCCACACTCTTATCTTCATGCATTTTAAAGCATAATAGACCTTATTGTTTCACCTCCGGTTACTTCACATTTTCCTTTAGTTATTCTCTAGCTATATCTATAGTCCCCCCACGCAAGTGAGGACGATAAGTGCTTGGGATATGTTTTATATGTCTGCATCCTTCCCACCTTCATTGTTAATCATATGACTCAAGCTGAAAAGTACTGTAATCCCTTGTTTTCATTACCTCCTGGCTACTTTTGTGCTATTTTGGAACCCAGACAATCTCTATGCTCACAGCACCTTAGTGTAATGTACTGTACCTGTCCTTCCCTTTCACTGATCGTGAGAATCGGGTTTACTTCAACGCCCGTTTTTTTTTAAAAAAAAAAAAAAGTTAATACTTTATTCAAGTAGTTCATTTTTTCTAACTAGAAAAGTTTTATTATTTTAAATATTTGTCACTCCTGTTTTTTAGCAACGCAACTGTCTTAAATTGTAATTTGACTATTTAACCCGGGTCCTCGGAGGGCCCTCGAAGTTAGCGACCTACCAGTCTTAAAAACTTGAGGACCATACCAATTTGCAAACAGAAATTCACTACTAACCCTAGACCCACCTCCAATATATTTTACTCCCACAACTCAAAAACCATCATCAGTTCGAAACCCAGTATCACAGCAACGCCCCCAGTCTTATGTGTGCCGGTACTAGTTGCCAGACCACTGATTTACCACAGCAGCCTGTCACGCTGCCCGGTGTGTTATTATTCGTCCACCATATAATGCATCTCTAATCTGCAAACGTATGATTCTGCAAACAACATGCCTCGAGTGAGTTTTACACACCAATGAAGGCATGGTTTTGGCATTAAACTTTTTTTGTCTGCACAATCGGTTAATCTGCCCGCCATAGACACACATACACCCCCCTCCCGCCGTCGCGCGTCCGACCGCTTATTACCATGGTTTTTAAAACGGTTTGGATATCTCTCCCATTCGTATTCCATGAACAACAAACCGACTGTTGACATGATTTGATCGCTCAATTACCACAAGTTTACCAGCATTGACAACAAACACTTCCACTTCATCCTGCTAACTATTTACTCATATGGATCACATTAAAAGCCATGAATTTATACATCTTAGGTAAACAACTGACTAACCACATATATTTCTTCGGTCATCAATGTAATGTCGGCCCATACAAATGTGATCCCACACAGCATGGGGCTGAAATAATCACATACGGTATCTGCGGCCACACTCATGCTGTCCTCGGCGCCCAATTCAGCAACACAATCCGCGGACCCCACCAGCACCCTCCGCATGACGCCCACCCCCTCATTTATAAGGGGATCTGTCCACCGCCGTGCCGGCCACCCTCCACCCGCACTGATCCCATCATATCGGCTCTCGTTTTCGACCACTCAAGTAAGGGTCTTATGCCGCATACAGCTAATTTGTGCACAATTTTGCTGCTATTACTACCCCCGTTTCGATCGATCAGTGTTCGTCATTTGTCCACTCCGACTCGGTTTGGGACCCACTGCCTCCTACTAAACTATACAGATAATTTTGGGTAAAATCCCGTCATTCCCTGATTAACCTTATTTTTTATCCGTTCACATATGTGCATTGGGCACCCACCTTTACTAAAGGGTGCCGTTCCCTCATTTCTTTTGAAACCAGGCTGTGACTTTTAACGTTTTCCCTCTATCACATCCTTGGTTCTCACATTTTCACACAATGGGGCACACTTCTTAATACACACAAAAATTATGCCTCAGCACTTACAGGCCACCCCACCACCCCCCCAGCATTTCTTTCCACACCTTTTTTCCCCCCAACCCCCCTTGTAACTACAACGCCGCCCCCCCACACCATACTTTAGTACGCATTTAGTTTGCGCCTTACCATTTTTGCCACACTATAAAGTCGGTCCTTTTTTATAGCGCTGGGAAACATCACTGCCGCAGTCAGCCCGTTGCCGTGACTCCTTCTCCACTGCCATGTCTGGATGCCTGGCCAATATTATTTTCCCCTACATTGTTACTCGTCTCCCAGGCCTGCGAGTAAGTGTTGACACCATAAGTGAACATGATACGAAGCGCAATTTTACACTCCAACTTACACAAGTGAAATTTCATTTGACTTTTTAGACCTTCGGTACCAATTGCAACGCTCCTAACAGATGGATTTGACCATTTCCACCTCATCCACAACACTTTCACTTTATTGCCTACTTGTTCGACTATTATAAGGGCTACCCCGGCAAAAACCTATCGCAACTCCCCCTTCCTTTTGAACATTCATTCCCATTTTTTATTTCTTGAAATGTCCCGGGCAAACCGCACCAAAATTATGCTGCAGTCTTTCGCGGTCGTCTCCCCGGTCGACGTATTTGACGTTATCAAGCTGCCCCTTTATTCCTATCTTGCTAACTTCGTTTCTTCCGCCCTTGCGGTGTTTTGTTCCCCCCCCCTTTGCACATGCGTTGGTTCATATATCTATCCGAAATAATGCCATGCGCAAACGCAATGAACATTTCCGGCTGCAGGTGGGCACATCGCCCCTAACACATCATTATATTAAATCTCCGTCATTTGTTCCATATCTAGGTTTGCGACCCAAACGGTCGTCGGCAACAAAAAAGTACCAAATACATAAATACACAGAACATTTGTTATTTAATCAACACCTACAACCTTCACACATTGGGTTCAAATCTCTGATGAAAAATCCTACCTATGAAGCGGCCTGAATACAATACTGAACTGTCTTACCCCCAAGTATCATTAAGCAAGAAAACAGTCTCTAGGGCCCTACCTCCCACATTTTGACGGTAAAGGGCCATCCGTTCACCTGTTATCAACCCTTCCAAAACTTAAATATGCTTCAACCACCATGCTCGGCCCATCGGTTTTTTATAGTGGTTATATCCTTACCTTGTGACCCAATCGATGCCCCACTCACCAAATGGTCCTCTGCAGTGCTGTATTTTAAAGCCAGGCAAGTGAAGGTCGAAGCGTTTTACTGTTCTTGTAAAGGTTTATGTCTTCATCTCCGGTCCTAATGGGAAGTATGCGGCATGCGCCTGAGAAGACGATTCAACACACTCCTCAATCATGCGCACCACTTGGAATTGACATCCTTACGGTTTTTTACATTACAGTTCTGTCCCTATCTTTCCCCCCTCTTTCTCACCCACAAATCGCAGTGGTCGGGTTTAGAAGAAGACAATTCAAGTCCACCCACGCACAATTATTCTTACCCCTAGTCCGGCGCTTTTTGTTCTCCCTAAGCCAATCCACAGATTGCTTTACAGGCACCAAGCCCTTAATGCAAACTCCCATTCCTGGAAATTGAATTCGCGAGGCTTTGCTATGGATCTGTCGGCGATACCAGGTGGTGTCAAGTAAGTTTGTGCTGTCCTTTCCTTTTCCCTCCTCCCGTACCCCTTTTGGATCTTCTACAAACTATTCTTTTCCCCCCACACCAAACAATGTGAATAGGTGAAGGGGGAGGAATAGCTACCCGTAGACCTCACACACCTCGTGCTCTTAGCGCGTGGACAACCTTTTTAGTTTGATTCAGGCGAATACGCCCCCTGACCCCCCCCTTCATGTTCATCTTTACACACCTGTTGCTTAATGCCCCTGAAAGTTTTCCATGCATATGCAAATAGAACGTTTCAGTCTTCTCCCCATTAGCACTCCCAATCCGACTTTGTGTATATTAAACAGCATTTATGAGTGGCGATTTGCCTTAGCACCCGTGGGTGGATCAATGTTTCCAAGCTTTCACAGGTTCCTTTTTCCCCCCCTATTTTCCCCTCCCTTTTTTCCCTAAAACAGTTACAACAACAGATAAAAAATTTCACTGGTAGTAATACTTATAGTCTGCTTGATCCTAGTGGATTCTTTATGACTATCCTACCCATTTTATGACGGCTAGTAATTGGAAGGATTTCCCCAGGAATTTTCTTATTCCATCTTTCAACTCCCTTTGCCGGCCATTACTCTGAAATTGTCGTATTTATGAAGACGTTTCGTTGGCGATTCGGCTACCCTTTGTTATGGCACCTTTGTCTGCCGAAATTGCAATAAGCTGTGGGTTCCCGCTGCCATGATCGATTCACCAGGCCCTCCGGGCTTTTGTGAACACCTCCTTTATTATCAAACCATTCCCTTGTTTGAACAACTTTACTTCCCACCAGTCTTTCACTCTATAGTGGATACAATCCATCGTCCGTTTAGCTAATTAAAACATTTAATGATACTATTATAATCTTTCTGGGAGAAGTTAGTGTTTTTATTTACAAGGAATTTAGTTTTATGTCACAGTCAAATTTTGAAAAATAGTATTTTCCAATCAAGACCTATAATCATGTGACAATATACCTACTCACTATTGCAGCAATGCGCTACTGATCTGCCCCACCACCCATTGTTATCTAAATAGCTTCATTAACAGGAGAAGAAAAATCATCCGTAGGGTGGAAATGCCACCTTTACCCCTTCCCCGAGAACATTTTAGATGGTCTCCTTCCCCTGTCCTCGTACCCATCCTCTGCCTCCGATAACGCCTGGCAACGACCGTCTATGTTTATAGACCCACCTTTCCTGAATTCGCCCCCCTTTTTAATGTATTCTTGAATATTACGCCCGAGCGGGCGTCCCACGGCTGCTATCTCCCACATCACTTTTTCATTAGTTCCAGAACAGCAGCAGTGGTCGATCTTTCGCTTCGTGATGTTCTGTTCATTCCTAGCCTTTAACCTGTTTTCAGGTTTCTACATACAGCGTCCGATTGGTACCTCAGGTACACAAAATAACCACTACGTGGGTTAAACTAAGGGCGACCTGCTTGCCTAGAGCATCTCCCTGTATTGTCTATACCTGAAAGCAATCTGGTAACATTATTCAGCTTGTTACCACAAAATTCAGGTGCTCCAAAAGCGCAATTAGTTCTTATGTTTTTTACAGTTACACCCCCACCAGAGGAATGCAAATTCCATCTGGTTTATGGGCATACACATGTGTGTTTCCGACTTAGACGCACAGTGCCACCAGTTGCGACCCACAACCCCACCATATGTCAAAACTAAAACACAAAGTGGATAGTGCTCAGGTACCGAACGAACGTAACCTTACCTTTCTTCCCTCCCTCCTCTTTTTCCCCACCTTCTCCTGTTATTACACCACAAAAACCTCCACACCCCTTTTTCTTTCCTTTTTTTTTTTTTTCCCTCCCTCCCCCCCTCCTCTGGCAACCTTTATTACCGTCTGTATTGTTAATTTTTAATCTAGGTCAAATATTCCACTATACGAGGACCGTTTATGAAAACGTTTGCACGTAAAACATACGAAGTGTTTGTTTTTCCCTTTTATTTTCATTGTCCTCCCTGTTACTATGAAGGAAAATAACCCTGCATAGATTACAGCATGTTACAGCCTATGTTCGTCAGGTATTAACTAGAAAGCGCACCTACACATGCACGCCTGCCTCCCCCAGTGTCTAAAAACATCTGTATCCTGCGTCTAAAATTTATTTATTTTACGACTTCTTCATGTTCCGGCTAGTTACATGTTACTTCGTACTTGATTATTTAGATACTGCGTATAGAAAGGCCACACCGCTTGTTAAGGACTTATTTTCTGGATTTCCCTTCACCGCGCCAACCACAGCCATTTATCTAGGTATCTTTATAGCGTAAACCGTTGTAACATTTTTACACACATGCAAACTAGTTGCCCGTGGTGATTTACTGAATGCTGCCCCCTCTTTGCAAATGGCCCCCACACATACACCACTACCTGTGACATCAATACAATTTACCAGCTAACCCATTACCTGCTAAATCCCTTTTTTTCGTTACTACACGGGATTCATGGTTCATCTCCCCGCCTTCTCCTCTTTTTGTGTGAGTCTGTTTATTTACTGTTAATATTTTTCAGAATCCCGTGAACCAATATTCTTACCCTGCTGAACAAACAACCCACACATTCACTGTAGCACAATAATCATTCACACACGTCAGACCCCACACACACCTTTTCCGTGCCACATACACACCTTACACTGCTAACCATCACACTACTGCCACAACTACCATCCAATTTCCCCACACCTCCTCAACACAATCACCACCACACTGTCGCCACCACCCCTACCACACTGTAAATTACACACCACCACAATTCCTGTGCTCCCAAAACAAAAACACCTTGTGCTCAAAACCATTCACCCACTTCTACTGTAACCCCCTTTTATCTACACCACGCCCACAAACACAACACCCACTAATTCACTATACACGTTTATTCCACACTGTTATTTACCCACATCACACACACACAACCTTTTCTGGATCATTCACCACACCATCACACGGTAACACACCAACATACATTGGAACAAAACACACACACATCTGTAATCACACCCCCACACTACCCACCCCTTGTGTATACAACACACACCCACTCCTTGGATTAACCCACCACATTTCCCCATATGTCACCACACCACCAACATACCCTGTATTCACCAACCACACAACCCACTATTCACTGCTTTCTATACCCCACTAACCCACCCCTGCTTATCGTCCCCCTAACCAAGCACCCAGCTCTATGTTTTGCTGACGCCTGTCCAGCTTATAATGTATTCACTTCGCCCCTATTTAATTTCGCTAATGCGGCAGCACAATACCGATTCCACCTTCACAGGTGATCACTCTCTCCCCTGTTGAGACCTCAGCAGCCCCCAGGTCCCCTCATTGCCCCGCCCGCCTCTCGTTAGCGTACACCCCGATTCTATGCAGCGCGAGCAATCGACACCCCCCGGCGTGATCGCACAGGCCTTTCGTTTGACACACCTGTCACTGTTATACGGGCCCCGCCGCCATAAATAACAAACAAAGGCGATCACCTACTGTATTCCCTATTGTACCCAACGGTTCAAGTTCGCCCCAGTACCGCCATATGGTACCCCTGAACTGGCTGTATCACGCCCCGATAATCATTTGGATTCTTATGAATGAACCCGACAGGGCACCAGAGGGGGGTTGTGACATTTATCACGTGATTCCCACCACACAAGGTAGCCCCCACGACTATTGATTCTCAACACAGGGAACTTACTTATGTACACACTCACCTGGTCGTGACGATCCATTTATCAGAGCATCTGTGCGCAGTACTGCTGGGTGTCGAATCGCGCTTAATTAGGCCCTCTCATTGCTTCTATGTATTATGAATAGAACCTTGGTGCCCCCTGATTTCTCGATTATATCGCTACAGCGATTTACCACACTACAGACCATTTACGCGGCTCCCAAGAGCAGGCCCGGATACATACCGGAACTATAAAGCTATTTGCACCACCCTCACAGCGGACCAACTCCGGTTTTACCGCCATGGGATTTTCCCACCGTGTGCCGCCGATCTTCCCTAGGATTCAGCGAATAAACAGCTACGTCATGCCGACTTGGTTGTGTTGAAGTGGGGGTTCTCGCCTGCCTGACTCAGTTTATCTTTCAGAGCGTTGGAATATCGCTCTACCAGGGTCTACTGAAAACACAGATAAATGTCTTGTATACCTGCCCATCCCTTTCTAAGCCATGTTATTTATTTGCAAAATCCCATACACAGCCCCATAGAAAGTCTAATACACAGTGCCATAAAAAGTCTAATACACAGTGCCATAGAGAATCCCATGCACAGCCCCATAGAAAGTCTAATGCACAGTGCCATAAAAAATCCCATACACAGCCCTATAGAAAATCCCATACACAGCCCCATAGAAAGTCTAATACACAGTACCATATAGAATCCCATACACAGCCCCATAGAAAGTCTAATACACAGTGCCCTAGAAAATCCCATACACAGTCCCATAGAAAGTTCCATACACAGCCCCATAGAAAGTTTTTTATGGCACTGTGTATTAGACTTTCTATGGGGCTGTGTATGGGATTTTCTATGGCACTGTGTATTAGACTTTCTATGGGGCTGTGTATGGGATTTTCTATGGGGCTGTGTATTAGACTTTCTATGGGGCTGTGTATGGGACTTTCTATAGGATTGTCTGTAGATCTATGGGGCTGTCTATGGGAGAAAGTCATCCCTCAGCTTATACTCGAGTAAATCAATTTTACTTGTTTTTCAGGTTAAAATAAGTACCTTGACTTATGCTCGCATCGGCTTATACTAAAGTATATACGGTAAATGTAGGCAGCATTACAAGGAGATGCCTATACCTGCACAATCTTGCCCACCACCAGAATCCAAGGGATGTCCTATTACTGCAGTTGGACAGAAACTGCAGATCCAGATAAAACAACTTATAATCTATGCTAAGTAAACAATACAAATTAATAAATAGCCATTCTGTAAATATCATTGGATGAAAGCAAACATTTTTGTGTTAAACTGTTTATAGATAATAAAAAATATAAATATATAATACTATCCTGATTGAAATACATGAGAATATAAATATATACCGGTAATAATATTCTGACTGGAATGAATGAAAACGCCTATAAGCTCTAATGAGATATAAAATGTGAGTGATCAATCGTTCTTGAACAAAATTCATAAATCATAACTGGTTTCAAAATCCATTCAAACAAACCTTGTACAACAACATCGGGTTTGAAAACTGTGGAGAACCTTCTGTTTAAAGGATCAATTTCTCCAGGAGCCAGAAATCCCTATGGAAACAAAGTTATAATAATAAAATGTATTTATTTGCAAATCCTATGCTTATCTTAGGGGGCGATGCAATATCGGCTGCTTTTTGGCTGAATTAGTGCAAAACTCACAGTTCCCTATGTACCATTGGGTTAGCGTGGGTTTTTCCTTAATTTAGCACTGGCCACACCATTTCCAAAACTTTTTGGAAATAGCAGGGTGTAGCCTATGTAGAAAAGTTAAAGGGCATGTCCACCCCCGAACAAACTTTTAAACTTAGCTTAATTGACCATCAGAACCTCAACCACGCAAAGTTCTTACTTCTCAAAAGTTCTGCTAACCCTTGTTACTAGCCTTCGTTCCCTTGGCTGTCTTCTGCTTAGGGGCCAGACCGGCAGCGGCGTCTGTACTGCCAGTCTGGCAGCTTCCTTGCACAGAAAAGGCACGGGAGCTAAGCACAAGGTTGTTGGGGGGTGGCCATACCCATTTTGTGCGAATTGTAAGGCCTTTCCTATGTAGGGGTAAATTGCACGTCTTACACCTGTAACACTCACCGGACAGGTAGATATACCGCTCTGATTTACATTGTTTTATACTGTTTTTTAAGATTGTGAGCATCCATCTTTTATTACATGGAGACTTTGGTTACTATACCAGAAGATTATTGTGGACTCTACAGAGGATCCTGGGAGTAGTAGTTCATTGTGCTTTACAATTGTAAACTGTTCAGTGTATGGAAATTTGTTATTTCATTATGTATTAGAATTTAAAGGACATTCTTGTATTAAAATATTATATCTTTAATCTTATTATCTGGAGTTTGTCCCTGCTATTATTCAATTATATTTGTAATTGCATGTCTTACCTGACCAGGATCCCACAATGTAGAAAGTCTGGCAAAGGCGTTTACAGCCAGATAAGTAGCGCAAAATTTCTTACTACATCGGCCCATTAATATCTAAATTAATGTAGGATCTTGAGGGTTGCACTAAGCTGCTAGAGGCAGAATTCAATCCATAAAGATAATTTAACAGATTATATGTAAGGCAGTGGCTCGGCCTGGTTCTTTCTCCTTTAATTTTGGCCATGCACTGGCTCCATATTAGAATAATTCAATGTAAAGTTTGAATCAACCTAAATATTAGGTCATCCTACAGTACTGCTGGCAGACATTCCCTGCCCAAACTCTTTCATTCAGACTGAGAATATAATCTCTATATCTGCATCTAACACTGTAAAAGGCAACAAAATACTGAAAGACATTCTGTTGTATTATGTTAGATCAACTGGACTTGAAGTTTAGCTCTTGAAGATGTTTCTATAGTCATTCCACTGGTACAAGTCATCAGTTGAGAGATCCAATCAGATGACTAGCGTCTTCAAAAACTAAAGCTAGGCACACACCTAGCGATTTTTCCTCCTGACCGACCGTTCGATACTTTCGAGCGGTCGGCCAGGAGGAAGGACCGTCGGTCGCGGCAAAAGCAGCCGCGTCCGATAGTCACCGCGACCGATCGTGCGGTCCATAGAGGACCGCACGATCGGACGAGGTTTTCCACCCTGTCCGATCGTCCTTTCGTCCGATTTGGACGAAAGGTCGATCGGACATGGGCACATTCGGATGCGATAATTTCGGTCCGATCGACCGATAGTTCAGTGTATCGGTCGATCGGACCAAAAAAAAAAAAAAAAAAAAAAAAAAAAAAAAAAAAAAAAAAAAAGATACAATTTAATACAACAGATATGTACTTTCAGTTATTTTGTATTGCTTTGCAGTATTAGATGCAGACATAGAGATTATATTCTCAGTCTGAATAAAAGAGTTTGGGCAGGTGAATGTCTACCAGCAGTCCAGTTGATCTAACTGAATACAGCAGAATTATCATGACTTGGATGAATGTGAAACTTCACAAGCAACTGAAAATACAATATTATGTCCATTTTACGTGCACTCTGACTGCCTTTTCTTGATATTTTTATTTGATCCGTCTGGCTATTCTAGGTAGTTTGGCCTTTTCTATCTTTCAGATCTTCAGCCGTTTGGAAAGTTCCATACAAGGTCTTTTAGGTGGCAAACATGATCTTGCTTCAGCCAGTCTAGCTTCTGTTTGCTTTTTTTACTTGTTTTTAAATGGTTCCTTTTTAAGGCTTCATTTCCCGTTATAGTTTGTGGTTTGCCCTTACTCAAAATCGTGGTGTGTTCTTGTCTTGCGTGTTTTCTGATTCTTATTCCTGCCTCTTTACCATTTATGATTGTTTGACTGTCTGCTCTGACTGTCCATGACCTGACTATGACTTCCTACCTACAATCTACCTGTGTATCAACCTTGGCTTGTACTCTTGATCCCGATTTGTTTACCCTATTGTACAATGCTTTGGCTAGTGATCTTGCTAGTTGTGCCCAGTACCCCCAGCCTCAACATAGATAACTTGCACCTTAAGTCCAGGGAGCAACCGTATGTGGTGAGGCACCTCCAGGCAGATGGGGGGCTTTGTTATTGGTGGAGCAAGTGGTGATAGATTTGGGTATCTGTGCTGAAGGTATACTTGGGGACTTTGGAATGTAAAATTGCTCTAGTGAAACATGTATTTTTACAGTGTCTCTGCAAAAATAGGATAAAGAAATGTACAGAAACTGCTTACACGGGATAACAGGATAGCTATAATTCATTGTATTGAGATTGTATTGCAGATAATGGTGGTTACCTCTGCTAGTAGAGATCCTAATATATATAGCGACTGTCCCCATAAGTGCGGAATCTTCCCCAAAGGTATTCGGTCAACTGTATGAGGATTACGATACTCTTCATCTATCTGTAAGCCATGACAGCAATGTTAACTATGTTCATATAAATGACTCTTCCTCTATCTGTAAACTATAACAGCAATGTTAACTATGTTTACATACATTTATTAAACCAATGAGATTGAACATTGTTAACATTGAACTAAGCTCTTTTAAAGGGGAAGTGTGGTCTTCCATTTTGTATGTGCCTTATGGAGGCAGCCATTGATCACCTGATCATCTGACCGCTGCCTTGGTTTAGGGTTGGAGCATGCTCTCTGCTGTCTTTTCTGCTGGGAAATTCTAATTAACATACCAGAAATGCCCCCTCCCCGGCAACCCCTCCAAGCCCCCCGCCCCGGCCGCTCCCCAAAAGGCCCTTCTCAGGGCCCCGCTGGAGGGAGCCTCCACCCCCCCCAGCGGCTCCCTCCCGTCCCCTCCCCGGGAGCGGCCGGGGCGGGGGGCTTGGAGGGGTTGCCGGGGAGGGGGTGCGCGGCGGGTGGTCGCGACCACCTGCTGCGGCCCCTTCCCGGCAGCCCCTCCTAGCCTCCCGTTCCGAGATTGCCGCGAGCGGGGAACGGCCCAAAAGGCTCTTGTCAGAGCCGCAAGGGCACTTGTAAGTGCCGCAAAGGCCCTTACAAGGGCCGGGGAGGGGGGGTCCCAGTTCGAGCTGCGGGACCCCCAAAAGGCCCCTGGAGGGAGCCTCCACCCCCCCAGCGGCTCCCTCCCGTCCCCTCCCCGGGAGCGGCCGGGGCGGGGGGCTTGGAGGGGTTGCCGGGGAGGGGGTGCGCGGCGGGTGGTCGCGACCACCTGCTGCGGCCCCTTCCCGGCAGCCCCTCCTAGCCTCCCGTTCCGAGATTGCCGCGAGCGGGGAACGGGTTGGGAGGGGCTGCTGGGAAGCGGCGGCGGCGGCGGGTGGTCGCCGCCGCCGCGGGGGGTGTGGGCGGGGTGGGCGTATGCCCCGCCCCCTTAGGAGCGGCGTCGGGGAGGGATTTTAAAGCCCCTCCCGGCGATACTATACAGTATCGCCGCAAAGGGGCTTAAAATTACCGCAGCATATCACGGGAATAGCGCTCGCCGTTATAAATACGGCGATAGCGCTATTTTCGCGGCCGCGATGTGCGGCGGTAATTTTTTTGCGATATTATCGTTTCTTTATAAATATGCCCCTATGTGTCCCAAGTGTCTACCGAATTTACAGGGTTATTCAATAAAAGTTCTTATTGTTAAAAATGGTGCTAGTTTTGCCCCAACCAATCAGATGTTAGCTTTCAAATGTTAAGTAAGATCTGATTGGTTGTGGCAAAATTAGCACCATTTTTAACAATAAGAACTTTTATTGAATCTCCCTGTTTGTTTGTACTGTACAAGGTAAACTGTAGCTTTTGTATTCAAAAGATAACTTACTGTGTAATACTAATATGCACTAGCAACCAATCATATTTAAAATACTGTAGTTACGCCCCTGATTCCTACATTCAAGTAATTTGCAGTTTAGAAAAAAAGGTCCTTCAGATTACACAACCATTTAAAAAAAAAAATTTAAGAAATAACATTCCACCAAAATACCATGCCTATTTAACTATGGCTCTTTACTACTAATTGGATAAAGGAACCAGAACAACAATAGTTATTATTAGAGTGTGACATTAGATTATCATTAAACTACCTTGTCAAAGGGAACAGCATAAAGTTCTGGAAGAAGATGAATCCCATTCTTTCCTCTGATAATAATTCCCTGCAAAGCTTCTCGATATTCTTGTACCTGAGAATACAATCAGGAACACAGATGCTATAAGAATTTCTATTTCTGGTAGTTTCCATGTGTCAATTATTCAGATACTAGACCACATTTAGAAATATTATGCAATCCTTATAATAAAAAAATAATGAAAATAAGACAGCAATTAGCAACACAGATTTATGGGTATATTAAAGGGAAAACAACAAAATCAGTGTGGCACTTTGAATTTAGTATTTTTCTTTAAGGGATTTCTATATGGATTCTTTAGTCCTTCCTCACTTGGAAATATGGAATTTATTAATCAGTCCTACATCCCCATTTAATCAGTAAGATCAGCAATTATAATAGGCTCTGTTTGACATGTAGGATGGTTGCGGGAGCAAAAGTGCATTTTAGTAATGTCTCTCCAGCCTGCCTTGATTTTTCTCCTGTACTGCCAATGCTTGGCATATGTACAGACAGTAAATAAGGCAGGAGTGGAGAGTTGATATAGACAACCGATCTCACTCACACCCCAACTGTCAAAGACAATTTTTTTTTTAAATTTAAAAAATCAGAAAAGTTACACTAATAACTATACTTATGTTCACAAACTGACGTTTTAAAAAAACATTCTTTACCCAAGGCTTTAAATAATCAAGAAATCCAGCTACCTCCTTGTGAGGATGCAACAAATATGTTTCCTGAAGAGTTCCATCAAAAAATGTTGCAATCCTTTGATCGTCATGGCAGAAATGTTCACTTGATCACATGGTTTTTAATGGGCCACATGACAAAATATCTGCAGCATTGCTTTAATTCCCACTGATACAGATACGCCTCTGTCCTACTTGGGTACATTGTTTGGGAAGAATGCTTGTAAACTACAGCTTTTTCGAATATTACTTGTAATTTAAAGGAACACTAAACCCATAAAAACAACTATTTGCCATTCGTTTGTATTATTCACAGGGAGGTCAGAACGCTAATTCTCACCTCCCTGTGAATAATAGGACGCTCGGGGGACCTGGAACTTACATTACCGCCGCTCCACTCGCAGCCGCTCCTTCACTGAACAGCTGTTCTCTCCCGATCTCGCACCCTATATTTTGTATTGGCGCGCCTAATATAGGGTGCTCGGTCAGGACAGAGTGGCTGTCAGTGAAGGAGCGGCTGCCAGTGGAGCGGCATTAAGGTAAGTTCCAGGTCCCCTGAGAGTAATATTATTCACAGGGAGGTGAGAATAAGCGTTCTCACCTCCCTGTGAATAATAGAAACGAATGGCAAATAGTTATTTTTCTGGATTATGGGAGTTTAGTGTCCCTTTAAAACATAACAGAAAGTAAATATTTAGACATCATCTTTTATCTAACACAACGATCATTTAAAAATCAATGTTTTCTTGATTTTTAATGATTTCTTACCTGAACTTGGTCTCCGTTAAAAACTCCATCAATCACCAAGTAAGTCCAGAATAAAGGCCACTCGCATTCAATGTTCTCAAAGAGTTTGAGTTCAGTTGAGTCATAATGTAATCTGGTGGGGTCCTGGAAAATAAATAAATTCTTCATAAAATGTTGGAATATATATATATGGATCTATCTTGGGTTCAATGCAGTCTATGTAAGTGGAAAATAATTTTACATACACTGCTTTAGTTTTGGGTGTTGCATTCTACTATGACCCATATCCTGTAGTGATCGGTAAGCAAGATTAAGATATCCCATTGATCTGACAGAGAATCACTCACAGATAAAAGCATAATTTGATTCACAGCATAAGCCAAAAAAGTTGTAATAATCATTTGGATTCAAGCTCCAAGCATAAGGCACATAGAACAGTAAAGTTTGGGATCACATACTCCTTAGTGAAGGCCTCAAAGTGTCATGTGATCTGAAACATTGTTATCTGCTATGTATAGCATGTTGATTGTGCTACCCGTACATTATACTGTGAATCAATAAAAGTTATCTTTATCTTCTGGGGCTGACCTGTTTTGGATTTTGTGAATAAATGAGGCTGCTCCACCTGTGCGGTACAACCGGATAAGCCGGAAAACCGGGTAGTGTTGATCATATGTTTGCTAAGATCCAATGCCCCCTCTCTATTCAGAAATATTAGATAAAAACATATATATTTGATAAATAATTAGCGCCCGCCTTTGAGCGATATTCCAACACCCACCTGGCCCAATCATTTAGCGATCCATATTATCATTGCAATACCAATCATTAACATTATCTGGGTGGGAAACATCAGGAAATAAAGCTGCTGCTCCTTTCAATGTTACAATAAATCGGACATTCATCTCAGATCGAATGTCTAATCTGTATAATGTCGATGTAGTGTCTGGCCATCTTTAAACTGCCTTTCAGATATATAAAGTGTGTGAAGACTACGTGTGGGCACCTCTAGTAGTAAATCATTCATTAATATAAACATACAGCTTGACATAAAAAACAAATAACAAGGGGCAAGGAAGGTCAGTTAGGTCTGCTGAGGGATGATTAAAACAAATAGTTGAGTTGTCTGTACATTTATTAGACATGCAACCAACGTTCCTGTGATGTCCCAGAAAATCTTTGAAACCAACATTAAAGGGGTGTAGTTGATCACAATGTATTATCTTTCTGGGAATGTTACAAGGTAAGAAACTGCTTTGTGGCCCGACATTACCATTGATCGACATTTGAGTCGGATTGAATGTTAAATGATGTAGCGTCGGGCCAGCAAACAATATATGCAAGGGTGACACGGACAATGGGAATGGACAATACCATGTTGATTGATATCCCTACTGTATAAATACAAATGACATTGTGCTACCTCTCTTGGTGTTTTATGACCATCTCTGAGAAAACGACAGCAGCCATGTCTTCCCTTTAAAGAAAAAGAAACAAATATTAACCCCAGTCAGCTGCAATAGTTGTATCTGCTGTTCCTATTCTGGGTATTGTTGGATAAAACTGGGTAATGTTTTAGATTTCAGATTGGGAAAATCTATCAGGGAGTTTTAATCATGCAACATGCAAAGCAATTACTCAAACAGCAAATAAAGATTTTCTACCAAGACAGCTTACAATGTTATTTATTAATTGACTGAACTAGCCATTACTTTGAATGCACTGTAAAAATAAATACACATTGTAACCAAGCAAGTTGGAATGATTGTTGATTTCGAACAGAATAGGTAAGTTAATCTCATAAATATGGATAAATGTACTTCTGTTTGGGAAAGGTATTAATGTAGCATTCTACTATGGACTGAAACTAAAGCACTAGTTCAGGGGTCTCTAAGGATGTGCTGGGACACACTGATGTGCCTTAATAGATCCAGTGGGCCACAATTATGGTAGTGGAAATATTTTCACCAGTGTAACTTTTTGTTATGTTGTACTAGAGTTTAAAATATGGTTAATTACAATATTCAGTCCAAAATCACCGATGTGCCACAAGAAAAGTTTGCATTACCCAATGTGCCACAAATGCATTAAAACTACTGTAATAGTTATTAATGTATCCCGAATATTATACAACCGATGGCACATGTGATTAAAACCATGATCTGTCTGGGAAACATCCGCTTCCAATTGATATAATGTCGGGTCAAGGTATGGCCAGTGACATGTACAGGACAATTAAAGGGGTTCCTGGCTTTGGCTGAAACCTTTTTACGATACATGGAAATGCTCCCAATTCATTTGCCAAAAGAAAAAGATAACGTAACTGAAATCCTACCTGAAGTTTTGAAATAATTTCATTTTTGGTCACATTAACAAGGTTTATGTTCTCAACAGCAAAAGCTGGATATGAAATAATAGAGAGGAGTCCAGCGTCGATCTCTTTAGATGTAGAAGCCCGTGGAAGCATTGAATAAAGGATTGACTGTGAGAGAAAGATCAGTTCATGAGCAGTGATTTAAAACTTGTTTTTACATGTAGGTGATCCATTCAGTGTGAGTTAGTAAGTGTATTAGAATGTATTAGGTTCTGCAAGAATATCTGGTGTGTGAACACGTTACATGTAAACAATACAATTCTGTCTTTTTAAAACCAACCTCGGATCCTTTACATATAAGCAACTAAGCCCTGGAGGGAATTCAGTTTGGCCAATTTCAACAGGAAAGTTGTAAGGGAATAACCTGCCCTGGCTGGAGTTAGAAAATGACTTCAATCTAAAGATAATATTTTACACCATTTACTACGAAAACAAGTTTTTTGGGTTTTTTTGCTGAGAAATAACAGTCTTTATTTTTTCATTGCCTCAGTTTTATTTCTCAAAAAACTCAACATTTATTACACACAAGAGAGCAGATTACTGTGGTTTTCTTATCGGTGAATACAGAGCACAGTACCAACCTGGCAATGTTCAACATCATCAGGCAGAACATGGATCACAGATTTGGGTCCCCCGTGAGCTCCAAACAGGTCAAGTTCATCTATGGCCTCCAGAGCAGCCTATAAAGAAATAACTAAAACACGTGATGCCTTTTGTGGTTGAGTTCACAATTCTATTTATGGTACAATAAAACACAACAACAATCACAGAAGTGGCTGACAAAATGGATTGTATTCTTATTCCTAAGTTGCATGTCTTACTAATGCATCATGATATTTATACCATTTGTGTATACTATATATGGAATTATCTGTTGTATTCAATTAGATCAACTGGACTTGAAATGTAGTTCTTGAAGACGTTTCGCTAGTCATCCGACTGGCTTTCTCAATTCAGAATGACTTGTACAAGAATCTGTGGCAATTAGTACCCTGGAAAATCCCAATTAGCATATCACAGCCAGGTGTTAGGGTGTTGAGTGGGATAGTGGCTAAGAGGTGTTATAGGAACGCCCAGAGTAAGGTGTTAAAACAGCATTGTACATGGCAGACAGTTGGTGTCGAACACCCCCACCTCTATTTAGGCTAGGTTTCTTTATTTTCACATAAATGGCCTCCTTAACACCTCTCTTGAACCAGTCACGTTCCTTCGCCAATATGTTAACATTACAATCTTCAAAGGTATGTCCTTTATCCTTAAGATGCAGGTACAATGCTGTCTGCCATGTACAATGCTGTTTTAACACCTTACTCTGGGCGTTCCTATAACACCTCTTAGCCACTATCTAATCACACCCTTAACACCTGGCTGTGATATGCTAATTGGGATTTTCCAGGGTACATAATTGCCACAGATTCTTGTACAAGTCATTCTGAATTGAGAAAGCCAGTCGGATGACTAGCGAAACGTCTTCAAGAACTACATTTCAAGTCCAGTTGATCTAATTGAATACAACAGATATACCATGACCTGGATGAATGAGAACCTTCACAAGCATATATATGGAATTGTTTCCAATTTAATTTAAAATTACTATTTCTATTATTTTAATGAACTTTACACCAGGGACAGGCAACCTGTAGCCCTGATGTTTGAAAACTACAACTCCCAGGATTTACAAAACTGCAATGGCAGTGGGAAAAGAATATTGCTCAGAGTTGTTGTTTCCAAATATCTGGAGGGCTACTGGTTGCCTATACCTGCTTTATACCCATATAAGTCTGGGTGCACATTTTGCTCCGACAGGATGATATTTCGTATATCGTATAAACAATGATTGCTATAAGGGTGGAGTCGCAAAATAGTGATATCAAGCATAGTGTTCATAACAGAATGTTCAGCTTAGACAGTTGTTGGAATGTCGGAGGTGGTTCTAACAGAATATGGCCAACATTACTGAAGTAGAACCTGAGGTTCTCCCTTGACCTGAATATTATTACCGACATTTGTAGATGTTCCACTACAATGACAGGCCTGTCTGTTATAGGTCAATGCTTAGTAGATGGTACTAAAATCTCTTACTTTTGCCATACCCACAGAACTGGCATTTAACTCTGGAATCCCTTGGTTTGTTTTGTCGCCTCGCTCCCACATTCCATAATCCTAAGCAGACAAAAATGACACAAAAGAGAATCTTACAAAACATTTATTCTGGAAAAGGAACATGAGATATATTTTTGGGAGGTAGGAGTGAGTATTTATCTTGTTTTTATGATCAGCTGTTTTTTTTATCTTGTTTTTATGATCAGTTTTGTCCATCCCTAATCCTTCTCTACCATCTGCGCATGTGTGACCACAGTAGAGATGGGACGGACTAAGGGTGGGAAAGCTGACAGCAACAAGTACAGGCAGCTAACTTTGCCTTCACATCAGGAATACTCAATCCTTCCTCCCAGAGAAAATTACATTGCAGGTACAATAAAAAGAACAATTTCCTTTCCCCAGTTTATTTAAATGTTACTTTAGCTTATTTAAATACCTTTTTCTTTGTTGACATGGTTAAAGATTTTTCTGTGCACACATTAATGGGCTTTGACACAAAGGAGCCAGCACTGTATTGAATATCTGGGCTAAGAAAAGTTCTATTCATTTGCACAATAAGTTCAGTATCACTTTTCAGCTCCTTTAACAAAGATGAATGTGAAACAACTAAACAAGATAAAGTAATGAGAATAGTGCAGCCAAGTGGGTCTAAAGGTCCTGTTAAAGGAGAACTAAACCCAAATTTTTACACCCCAAATGTTACCACTTGAAGAACAGGATGAAATAAATGTGTGTATGTACAGTGACTGGCCACACCCCTGACCTCAGTCACATGCTCCCCTGCCTATTTTGTCCTGTAAAAGCATTGACTAGAGGCTACTAGTGGGTGTGACCAACTGTAACAAGTTCCTGCAGTATCTTAGGACTGAGCATGTGTAAAGAACATAATGGTCAGTGACCACACTGTGCGATATTGGAACACTGGGAAACAAGACACAAATCTCAAGTTCGAAACTTAAATTTGTCAACAGCCATATTAAATTGAGAGGAGAGACACTGATTACTGCTTTTATAATAAGGAGATCTGCCTTCTAATTCAAAGTTGTTCTGAGGCTTTAGTTGTCCTTTAATACTTATAGGAGAAGTCAACCCAAAACACATATTTCCCTGATTTACAAGCCAGAAACTGATGATTCTAACAATGTATCAAAATCCCTAATCCACACTAGGGCTACGGTCTCCACACGCTTGGATTGCACAAAAAAAAGTTTGTGCCTATTTTCCATTGGGATCATTTTTACATTGCAATTAAAAGAAAAGAAAATGCGTCCAACTGTACAGAAAATTGTGCACAGAAAAGGTATTACAATGAAGAACAATGACTGTGATTGGTGGAAACTGTAGTTGAGATTTAAAGGATAACTATACTGCGTGTAAAGTTTTTTCAAAAACAGTAAAAACAAAAAGTACCTGGGCTAAGGATGTAGGATTAATACTTTCTACCTACCAATATTCTTTCTATGAGGAGTGGCAGCAGGAAGAGAACAGCTTCTGCGAGTCTTCTTGAATACTTCAGCACTATAGTATAGTTGTCCTTTAACATTGGGTATTTTCCCACATTGCAAAGTGGATGATTCCCTACAAAAGCATCACATCTGCTGCAGCGGGTCCTAAAATTTTACTTTGAAGGAGGCCATACACGTGCCAATCCCAGTTGTACGGTTGCAGAATCGTCCAATTAGCATTTATTGATAAAAATAGGCCTTACAGAAACAGCTGGCCTCCTTAAGGATAGGTTCACACAATGTAAATCCCACATGAATAAGGACTGAAATGCTATTTATGCAGAGCTACAATCCCAATACTAAATTGGCTATGAGGGATAAGCTGGGTACACACAGTAACGGATCCGATGGTATCGTTACTGTGTGTACGTTCGTTTCCCGAACGAGCTCGCGGCCGCGAACGATCGGGTCGGCCGTACGCTCGTTCGGGAAAGGCCGAAAATTTCCATCGGCCGCGCTAGACTCCTATAGGGAGTCTAGCGCGGCCGATGGAAACACACAGTCCCGAGCGTTCTCCCTATGAGCTAGCCTTCTTTTCAGGCATGCAGGATGGCCATAGCAAGAACCTCCAATGAAATAAGTAGGAGCTAGCTTCCTTTATAGCAGCACGCAGGAATGCCATAGCAGAACCATCCAATGAAATAAGTAGGAGCTAGCCTTCCTTTATCAGGCACCAGGAATGGCCATACAAGAACCATCCATGAAAATAAGTAGGAGCTAGCCTTCCTTTATCAGGCATGCAGGAATGGCCATAGCAAGAACCATCCAATGAAAATAAGTAGGAGCTAGCCTTCCTTTATCAGGCATGCAGGAATGGCCATAGCAAGAACCATCCAATGAAAATAATGGAGCTAGCTTCCTTTATACGGCATGCAGGAATGGCCATAGCAGAACTCCAATGAAAATAAGTAGAACTAGCCTTCCTTTATCAGGCACGCAGGAATGGCCATAGCAAGAACCACCCAATAATAATAGGTGAGCTAGCCTTCCTTTATCAAGCACAGCAGGAATGCCATAGCAAGAACTACCACAATGAAAATAGTAGGAGCTAGCCTTCTTTATCAGGCACACAGGAATGGCCATAGCAGAACCATCCAATGAAATAATTAGGAGCTAGCCTTCCTTTATCAGGCACCAGGAATGGCCATAGCAAGAACCATCCAATAAATAAGGGGAGCTAGCCTTCCTTTATCAGGCACAAAATGGCCAAGCAAGAACCATCCAATGAAAATAAGTAGAGCTAGCCTTCCTTTATCAGCGCATGAATGGGCCATCGCCTTTTTTTTTTTCATTTTTTGGTTATTTCCGGATTCCATAGGATGATGTGTTATTTCAATTATTTGAATTTAATGTCTGCATGTGTCGTGATTGTAATAGATATATTGTCCATGTTGTTCATAAAATTTTAGAGTTGCTAGAAAAGTGCAGATTTATGGACTTTGCAAGAAGTTGGGTAGATTGGGGGAAATGCCCTGCGTCCACTGCTGTGATTGGTAAAATAATCCACAGATATTAGGACTTTGTAGCACTCAATTCACCTGACCTGGAAACAAAATGCAATCAAGATGGCTGCTTTATTATTAGGTATTTTGTAATGATTGGTTTTGGTTTGCCGACTGTTTGTCTTTTTTTTGTACCTGATCGGCTCTCAGCCATTGTAGGATTTCAGGCCTAGTTTAGAAAAAAGTGTGTTAGAATAATTATAGTCCCGTGCTGTGTATTTTCTGGTAAGCCTGTAATATGCAAATAACATAGAAGAGGTAGTTTAACCTGAATAATGGTAGTTTTGGGGGGAGAGTGTAGAATAGGATGGTTGTCAATTAGAATTATGGGTGTATCAAAAAAGGTGATCTTCCTGTACCTGCCATAACTTTTTAGTATATGTAATTATGTATACTTGCTATATAAAGTTCTGTATTGTGTGTGCACCTGAAAATTTAATTATATATTAGAAGGCGAATTGGAAACCCGTTTTTATCATGAATGAGGCTGAAGAGAAATACTAACATTATTATTATTGACGCTATCTGAAAGCTGTCATTTACACACACATGGACACATGTTTTGGCAGTGATTTAAACATTTTGCAAACATTGCTGTTCAGTAGTTTAATGCAAAGAGTCAATATCTACAGCATTGCCCTTCTTAATAACTTCTGGCAAGCTTGACATCAGAGGCCCTTTGCTGATCACGGTTTGTGGGCTTCTCTTTTCAGAATTGACCAGATTTTTATCAATGAGATTAAAGGGCATTATAGTGGGAAAATGAACTTTTTTTTCTTTCTTTCACGTGTTCTATAATCCCCACAACCCCCAGAGTGTCTTCACTTTTTTCAGATTCCCTCTCTGTCCTGAGATACACCAGTTGAAGAATAAGTGATTGCATTCCTCTACTCCTACTTGGACTGTCAATCAAATCCCTGTGACGTGATCCCCCCTCCCTGCTCTGTAATAAACATAGAGATAACAGCATTAGCAGGGGGAGAGAGGTAGCTTTGATGTTAGATATAAGGCTGCACTTGACCCCCCTTCTTAATGCTTTCACTGATTGATGATGGGTCACAAAGTGAGAGATCGTAAACTGTACTGATCTCCTTCTTCCTGTTCCAGGACAGCTTGCTTTTATTGGCCACTGAGTGTGGGTGGGTTTCAGGATGTTGAACTTTTAACTCCTACTGCACATGAAAAGCTTGTCGGTTAGCCGGAGTTGAGACATGGAGGAGGTAACAGAGGGGGGGGGGAAGGGGGGAGGTGCTGCACACAGATCTGGACCATGGTAAACAGAGTCACTGACAGAGATAGGATTAAGGCAGCACAGAGTACATGAATTTAATTTGCAAAGGGGCAATGTGTTTTTTTCACTATAGATGCCCTTTAAGATCTAGGGATTTTTTTTGATGATCTGGTAAAAGGTTCTTTAGGTGCAATATTATTAGCAGCAATATATTTTCATGTGAGGCTGTTTTGATGCAAAGTGATGATGTCTGCACGTTTTTTTGGAGGTGACCATGGCTAACGAAGACAATGATTTCAAACACATCTGCCCCCTTACATAGAATCACATTATCATTGGTTATGAGTTCACGTTTTAGCTATAAAGTTCATTGCAGTGTTAACTTCAATTCACAAAAATCTAAAATCAGTGGGAATTGCCAATACAAAAACTAAGCGTTCACCAAATCTGATGTAGTAGAGGAGCCTCCAGACATAGTAAGTTTGCATGAAATTGTGTTAAGTTTGTTGTTCATATCCAGCATTGGCGACAGTGATTTAACATGTGTACATAGGAGAATATTTTGCTATCGCAAGACATCGCAATGACAAATAGCGATATTTTCGCCTTGTTTATAAAACCACTCGTTTTTCCTTTGCGGAAAAGTATCGCTGCGGTGATGTGTGGCGATAGTTTTCGCCTATTCATTGCAAGTGTGGTATCACTGTAAAAAGAGAGATTGCTCTCTAGGTAATTTCAGAGCTATTTTTGTCACTTTTTTAATTTAAAGCTATTTAAAATAGGTGAATTTTGACCTTTGCCCCTTTTCTCCTTGTTGCATTTTTGCAGTGTTACCAGAATTTTCACCAAACATCTTACTTACTGGAATGTTCCATTAACATGAATTCCTTCACAGCACTATGGTAGTTCCCATATAAGGAACTGGTTAGATATTAGCTGCAGTTTGCGAAATAAGAAATACTTAAAGGATGTCCACCTTATAAAAAATTTCCCCCATATCATAGTATGCCTTCCCCCAACCCCAACCGCTATAAAAATAAATTTAAGAAAGTGCCCCGATGTTTACTTACCTTCCCTCTCTCTGACGCCCGGCACTCACGGACACGGCTGCCGGCTTCTCAGAATGCCGGGGAGAGAGGAAGGTAAGTAGAGTTCTGGGGATTTCTTAAAATTATTTTTAGCGGTTGGGGCTGGGAGAAGAAATACTAATACATGGACAAGGGTTTTATGGTAGGGGGAGGGGTCGCAAAACGGGAGGGAGGGGGAGAAGGGCTGCAGTACGCATGCCAAACCTCTCCGGAGGGCGAGACAGGAGGCAAGTCCTATATGGACTCTGCTAGGACTCTGCTATCCTCCTGGTGGGCAGTTTTGGGACTTTGGGGGGGACTACAGGAGAACAATATGGAGCTGGGATGTGAGGTAAGGATTTTATACACTACATGGCGGGGCCATTAGTGGGGGGATTATAGTTTTGGGGGTGGACATGTCCTTTAAAAATGTGTGTCCTATTAAGAAAATTCACCTTTTGCTATCATCCTTTAAAATAGAGAAAATTAGACTTTTGAATTTTACACTATTTACCATGTCCTATTAAAAAAGTTGAGAAAATTCGTCTTTGAGTTTACACTATCATCCTATTAATGAAATGAGAGAAAATGTCGCCTTTGAGTTTTACACATAATCCTATTATGAAATAGTGAGAAAACCCTTTTCGCCATTTTCTAAATTGTTTGAGCGATGAATGGCGAAAAGCGAAATGTAGCGGTAATGACCTTTCACCACTGGTATCTCTTCTTTATAATAGCGAAAATATAGCCAAATTAGGTGAAAGGCTGCGTTAAAGAAGGCAAAAAGTTTAATGCCCCATAGTGTTTACTATCGAATACAGACAGTCAGGCTAGGAATCTTTTCTGTGTACACCAAGACTTCGTATCATAATTTACTATCCATTAAAGTAAACGGAAAGAGAAGACTTTTCTTAACTTACTGATGAACTGATATAAAACCCACAACAACAAAAGCTGGATGTTGTAGTTCTGCAAAAGCAAAATGGACAAAGGTTGCCTTTGTTGATAGCAGAGATATGTATCAATACACTTTAAGGTGCTAAATGTCATATTAGGGTTCTAGTAAGCAAAGCTGGATTAGACAGGTTATCAGAGACAATGAATACAGGCAGTGCATTGTTTTATAAAGGCTGATTTAGTTTTTAGCTTAATGTAATGAATTCTGATGGGATACAGAGCTTTATTGTTACCTAAAGCTCTGTATCCACAGAAATTCATTACATCAAGCTACACATATTTAGTGTAAAGGGTATAAAAGTTAAAAATCCATGCAAGTAATAAAGGTAATCACCTGCATAAAGGTTATAAATGGGCATATTTAGTTACCATTTTGGACAAACATACATCAGCTGGCCACACTCTTCATGGCAGTGTTATGTGTCAGTTCTAACATAGTTAATCCAATTGGATTTGCCTAAATAGGTCGGTCGGTTGGTAGAGGGGCCAATGCAAACATCTCGTATATGTGGACGTATTTTAGGTTGGTCGGGGGAGTGTATGTGCTTGCCACCACACATAGACAATAGCTTCCAATGAATCATGTTTGGAGTGGTACACACAGTAGATCTGTTGGAAGGGAACAGGTAGACGTGTGTATACCATGTATTACTTAGTGTTACAAAAATTAAAAATTGCTTTAGCAAACGGAACATAGAGTTGTTGAAGCTCTGTATTTATAAAGCAATATTGTTTATATGTACCGCGGTTGTACATTTAAAACTGTGGTGCAATAAAAGACTGTACTCCAATGTAAACTAGTGATCTTAATCGGTCAACAATGCCGTTAAAGGGTGTAAATCTGCAATACTGCACCTTTAAAAATTCTGCCTTTAGTGAACAGCTTGGTAATGTACAACGAGCTAAATAGTTTATCTTGCTAAGAATGTAATTGTGCTTCTGTTGCAATACTGTACAGTAGGATCATACCTTATAAACTTGTTGAAGAGGACCCTTGGTCCCATATATCAATACAATGTGTGTTCCATTTTACTCTTAGATTGCCAATATCTTCTTTTTGAATGAAGGAATACAATTAGTAATAAGCCTTATCAAACTGGAAGTAAGTTTAAGTTTGATTTTAATTAAGATTTTGCTTTGTAAAAAGTAAAATATTAGTTAATTTAATTGCAAACTGAACCCTTTACTGTTGATTTCTGTTAACAGAATCCAGTTACGGGTCTGCTGCCTGCAAGTAAGGATCAGAAAGATGCCTGGGTCCGAGATAAGTTTACAGATTCTGTCAGTCTGGGGGCTGGGAATGGCCTACCGTAAAAATGCTGACCGGGATGAAGATAAAGCCAAAGCATATGAATTAGAGCAGGTATAGTATTATTAGTTAATATATTTACATTACCATCAGACACAAATAAAATCCCTACCATTGGACATCAGATTGGACAATGAAAGTTTTCTTCCGTGCTGTGTTCAATATAAATGGGGGAGTAACTTGGTAGTATAGGTTGAATTAAGTCAAACATCTAACTTTAATGTTTTTAAAACATTATCAGTTTTTCCATTAGAAAATACAAACACAAAACCCAGAATAGAATTAAAAGAATCTCTGGATTTACTTGAAACTTGTGTTTGACTATTTATCCTTAAAGTGTGAACCGCAGATCCAAGCAATCCCATGGCCAAACATTCACCGTCGGACTCAGGATCAACTGGATCTGCCTACAAGTATAGGAAGTCGGCTGTGGCTGAAGGAAACGTGTCAGTCCCGAACGTGTGTAGGTGCTATCATTAAAAATGACAGACAATATTTGAAAGATTCTTTTTGTCATCCTTTAAAGATCTTTGCAATGTGTGTACCCAGATTAATCTATCACATTGCTGAGGAATGATGCCAGGAAGCAAATAAAGGAAAAACAGCTGCAATACTGTGCATGTGAAAATAGCCTAACACGTGCACACATAACACGTGAGTTGCCCACTCTGTGAATAAGTCTAAATTATATCACATACACTTTGTCACTTAGTAAATTAATAGGTGCCAATAAAATCCATGTTGATATCAGTCATTTCTTACAACCACCAGTGTTTTGTATTTTTTCTCTAAATATCTGATACCTGTTTTCTCGTTTGAGTGATCACACTTTCTCTTTTGCAGAGTGTTGTAAAGCTGATGAGAGGAATTTTAAACTGATGATAAGACAGGTACTGTGTTTTTGGAGATGGGTTTTAAGGTATTTATGTGTAGATTTCCCCTTTAATAAATTCATTAAAAAAAATCTTTAGTTTAGGAAGCAATTGGTTTTACACCATATGGATAATATTAGTTTTTTTACCTTGAGAAAGAAAAAATCCATAAGGGAGAACTGCCCTGTAAGACATTACACAGATTCAACATTTATGTAGGATTAATCGTTGAATCACCATAAACATGGGTTTAAAGGTTCATGTCGGATTGAACATCCAATTACAGTAATGTAGGGTCAGTGTATGGCGCAAGTAAGATAGTATAGAGGCAATAATCTTTTCAATCCTACAATCTCTAGAAACATTGGGTTCTAAAGAAAATCATTTGTGAGTGTTCAAACTCCACTGTTAGTATAATATTGGGCAAAAACCCACACAACGTAAAACACAGATATGCAGGCTTGCATTTGTCAGGAATAGGAATATTGGAAATAAACGTCCACGCCTGACGGGTTGGACCTATAATTAAGGACCAGATAGGTCCAAACGTGTCAGGCGTCTATAAATACAGCTTTTATTTGCACACATGAAGGAATTCCACGTTTATTTTCAATCGAATCCCAGTGAGCGAGCCTGCATATCTGTGCTTTACCTTTGGGTGTGTGTGTTCTGCACCACAGAAAGATATCTGTTACATGCCTGGGCTTATGAATGAGTGCCACAAATAAGTGGAGAAGAGACTTCTGGGTAATGTCCTTGCCCCAGCTCTAAAAGCTTTACGAGCTTTTACTAGCTTGTACATGTGCAGAGGAGGCAATGAAAGCAGCCCTAAAAGTCTGTTACCATGGGTTTGTAACGGACGCTTACAAGAGAGTCGGAAGTGGGGATCATTGTCAGCAAAGGTGTAGTTTTGCTGTAACATCTTACATTTATACTTCAAAATATTTACGCACCATTATGAAAGCTTCAAATTGTTCTTTGTGTTAACTAGATGGAAAAAGTTGAAAGTTCAAACACACACAGAGTACAAGAGATTTCTTACATGCAAAGTACAACACAGCAACGTGTAGCACTGTGGTTGGAGATGACCAGGGGACACCTACAAGTGGACGCTACCTCGCTCTTCCTGCTGTGCCTGGCACAAATGACTGAGCAGGTGCTCTAGTTTTGTTCTGTGCTGAACTGTTCTCTGTGGTCACTGTATGAAATTAATTAAAAATCTCAGTCTAGATCCAAAGCTTAATGCACATTTTTTCCTGACATATTAAAACAATATACCACTTGTCTCTATGTAATTCCTAAAAAATATACCTGTTGAATTCAACAAAATCTTTCTGTACAGAAAAGTCTCCCCTCCCTTTTCAGTTTACTTCCCCTCCCTTTAGCACAGATGCCAGTTGGAATATTTTACTCTCTCTTCCAGAATGAGCGTGCTTGAGCTTACTGAGCTGTGTTTGGTATCAGTAACTGCAAAATGATTTCTACTGAAACAGTTTAATATCCTATATTAAGTGAATGTATTTGAGTCAGCCTTTTCTAAATGATAATTTGCAAAAAATGTATTTTAGCATGGAGTAATCCTTTAAAGGAACACTATACTGTAAACATTTTCAGGGAGATTCAATAAAAGTTCTTATTGTTAAAAATGGTGCTAATTTTGCTCAACCAATCAGATGTTAACTTTCAAATGTTAAATAAGATCTGATTGGTTGGGGCAAAATTAGCCACATTTAAACGATAAGAACTTTTATTGATCCCCTGTTAAATTGATTATTCCTACTACCCAATATTGTTTTCTTTAGAGCTACAACACATAAGTTTTCATCAGCCAGGTTCTGGTCCTGTGTCTTCCTATATTAATGATAGTGCTAAAGCATCAGGATGCTCTTTTCTTCGTGCTGCAGCTCCTCATTGAAATGACATTGGGAGGTAGAAAGTACCAATCCTACCTTACTGCCCCAGATACTTTTCATTTTAACTGTTTTTAAAAAAGGTTTATATGCACTATAACTCTCCTTTAAAGTTCAAGGAGACATCTATATATTATTTAATTTAAGAATGCTTATGTTCTTTTAAACAAAATGCTGTCTTCTTTCTTTTTATCCCTTCCTATAGGGCATTCACCCCAAAACTATAATCCCCCCAACTACTGGCCCCACCATGTAGTGTAGTTTAATCCTTACCTCACACCCAGCTCCATATGGTTCTCCTGTAGTCCCCCCCCAAAGTCCCAAAAACTGCCCCACAGGAGGATAGCAGGACTCTACCTGATTCCCTCCCCCTAGCATAAATCCTTTAGATATAGTATTCCCCCTGTCCCCCAGCCCAACCGCTACATTTTTATTTTTAGAAAGTGCCCTGAACATTACTTCCTCCCCTCTTTCCTCCGCTGCACTGAATGACCGGCAGCCGCGTCCGTGATTGGCTGCCGCTCAGCCAATCACAGACGCGACTGCCGGTCCCGCCCCTCTGCTTGCATTTTCTCGCAAGCAGAGGGCGGCAGCAGGGGGGGGGGGGGAAGAGGGGAGGTAATTAGAGTTTGGGGCACTTTCTAAAAATAAAAACATAGCGGTTGGGGCTGGGGGACAGGGGGAATCTATATTAAAAAATAGTTTTAAGGGTGGACATACCCTTTAATGATAGCCAGGGATCAATGTGGAATTAGAAGACCCGTCTGTCAATGTACCCATTTACTCCATATTAGATAATGTCAGATCAGAACATTTTGTATCTGACACCAAAGCAATATGCAGCTAGGATTTTCTGTACTTGCATAGAGCTAATGCACAGTAATGAATGACAATGAATGATAAAATTATTGGATTTATAACTTCATTGGATATTATTGTATATCTTTTAGGCTTGCGTATTGTGTTTACACTGGATGAAGTGCCTTATTCAGAATCTTGTGTTTTTACATTGAAGCTGCTTATAAAGTTGCTGTAAGTAGATCAGGGTCTTAGTAACACAATGTTAAATGTTAATATTTTTTTGCATTGTTCTTTTTTCTTTCCATTGTTTGTATGTTTATAGTTCAACTGAAAATAAGTAGGAGCTAGCCTTCCTTTATCAGGCACGCAGAATTGGCCATAGCAAGAGCCATCCAATGAAACTAAGTAGGAGCTAGCTTCCTTTATAAGGCACAGGAATGGCATAGCAAGAACCATCTAATGAAAATAAGTAGGAGCTAGCCTTCCTTTATCAGGCATGCAGAAATGGCCATAGCAAGAACCATCCAATGAAAATAAGTAGGAGCTAGCCTTCCTTTATCAGGCATGCAGGAATGGCCATAGCAAGAACCATCCAATGAAAATAAGTAGGAGCTAGTCTTCCTTTATCAGGCACGCAGGAATGGCCATAGCAAGAACCATCCAATGAAAATAAGTAGGAGCTAGCCTTCCTTTATCAGGCACACAGGAATGGCCATAGCAAGAACCACACCATGAAAATAAGTAGGAGCTAGCCTTCCTTTATCAGGAAGGCAGGAATGGCCAAGCAAGAACCACCCAATGAAAATAAGTAGGAGCTAGCCTTCCTTATCAGGCATGCAGGAATGGCCATAGCAAGAACCATCCAATGAAAATAATAGGAGCTAGCTTTCCTTTATACGGCATGCAGGAATGGCCATAGCAAGAACCATCCAATGAAAATAAGTAGAAACTAGCCTTCCTTTATCAGGCACGCAGGAATGGCCATAGCAAGAACCACCCAATGAAAATAAGTAGGAGCTAGCCTTCCTTTATCAAGCACGCAGGAATGGCCATAGCAAGAACTACCCAATGAAAATAAGTAGGAGCTAGCCTTCATTTATCAGGCACACAGGAATGGCCATAGCAGGAACCATCCAATGAAATAAGTAGGAGCTAGCCTTCCTTTATCAGGCACACAGGAATGGCCATAGCAAGAAACCATCCAATGAAAATAAGGAGGAGCAGCCTTCCTTTATCAGGCACATAGAATGGCCATAGCAAGAACCATCAATGAAAATAAGTAGGGCTAGCCTTCCTTATCAAGCACGCAGGAATGGCCATAGCAAGAACCATCCAATGAAAAATAGTAGGAGTAGCCTTCTTTATCAATCACGCAGGAATGGCCATAGCAAGAACCATCCAATGAAAATAAGTAGGAGCTAGCCTTCCTTTATCAAGCACGCAGGAATGGCCATAGCAAGAACCATCCAATGAAAATAAGTAGGAGCTAGCCTTCCTTTATCAATCACGCAGGAATGGCCATAGCAAGAACCATCCAATGAAATAAGTAGGAGCTAGCCTTCCTTATCAATCACGCAGGAATGGCCATAGCAAGAACCATCCAATGAAAATAAGTAGGAGCTAGTTCCTTTATCAAGCAGCAGGAATGGCCATAGCAAGAACCATCCAATGAAAATAAGTAGAGCAGCCTTCTTTATCAAGAGCAAGAACCAACCACCTTTTTCATTGTCAACATTATTGTAAGTTTGTTACTGCAGCACTAATCACCATTGTGCAATTCACTACAAACAATGGTATCTGGCGTTTTCTCTCGAGGCTATTTACAGAGACTATAGCTAGGTACACACAGTACAGATTTCTGAAAGATGACAGGCAGGATCTGCAAGATCCTGTCTGCCATCTTTCAAAGATCTGCATACACACAGTCCCGAGCGTTCTCCCTATAGGGCTAGCTCCTACTTATTTTCATTGGATGGTTCTTGCTATGGCCATTCCTGCATGCCTGATAAAGGAAGGCTAGCTCCTACTTATTTTCATTAGATGGTTCTTGCTATGGCCATTCCTGTGTGCCTTATAAAGGAAGGCTAGCTCCTACTTAGTTTCATTGGATGGCTCTTGCTATGGCCAATTCTGCGTGCCTGATAAAGGAAGGCTAGCTCCTACTTATTTTCAGTTGAACTATAAACATAGCCAAACAATGGAAAGAAAAAAGAAACAATGCAAAAAAATATTAACATTTAACATTGTGTTACTAAGACCCTGATCTACTTACAGCAACTTTATAAGCAGCTTCAATGTAAAACACAAGATTCTGAATAAAGGCAACTTCATCCAGTGTAAACACAATACGCAAGCCTAAAAGATATACAATAATAATCCAATGAAGTTAATAATCCAATAATTTTATCATTCATTGTCATTCATTACTGTGCATTAGCTCTATGCAAGTACAGAAAATCCTAGCTGCAATATTGCTTTGGTGTCAGATACAAAATGTTCTGATCTGACATTATCTAATATGGAGTAAATGGGTACATTGACAGGACGGGTCTTCTAATTCCACATTGATCCCTGGCTATCATTAAAGGGTATGTCCACCCTTAAAACTATTTTTTAATATAGTATTCCCCCTGTCCCCCCAGCCCCAACCGCTATGTTTTTATTTTTAGAAAGTGCCCCAAACTCTACTTACCTCCCTCTTCCCCCCCCCCCCCGTGCTGCCAGCCCTCTGCTTGCGAGAAAATGCAAGCAGAGGGGCGGGACCGGCAGTCGCGTCTGTGATTGGCTGAGCGGCAGCCAATCACGGACGCGGCTGCGGTCCTTCAGTGAGCGGAGGAAAGAGGGGAGGTAGTAATGTTCAGGGCACTTTCTAAAAATAAAAATGTAGCGGTTGGGGTGGGGGACAGGGGGAATACTATATCTAAAGGGATTTATGCTAGGGGGAGGGAATCAGTAGAGTCCTGCTATCCTCCTGGTGGGCAGTTTTTGGGACTTTGGGGGGGGACTACAGGAGAACCATATGGAGCTGGGATGTGAGGTAAGGATTAAACTACACTACATGGTGGGGCGCAGTAGTTGGGGGATATAGTTTTGGGGGTGGAAATGCCCTTTAAGGAAGGGATAAAAAGAAAGAAGACAGCATTTTGTTTAAAAGACATAAGCATTTCTTAAATTAAATTAAAATATAGATGTCTCCTTGAACTTTAAAGGAGAGTTATAGTGCATATAAACCTTTTTTAAAAACAGTTAAAATGAAAAGTATCTGGGGCAGTAAGGTAGGATTGGTACTTTCTACCTCCCAATGTCATTTCAATGAGGAGCTGCAGCACGAAGAAAAGAGCATCCTGAGTGCTTTAGCACTATCATTAATATAGGAAGGCTCAGGACCAGAACCTGGCTGATGAAAACTGTATGTGCTGTAGCTCCTAAAGAAAACAATATTGGGTAGTAGGAATAATCAATTTAACAGGGAGATTCAATAAAAGTTCTTATCGTTTAAAATGGTGCTAATTTTGCCCCAACCAATCAGATCTTATTTAACATTTGAAAGTTAACATCTGATTGGTTGAGGCAAAATTAGCACCATTTTTAACAATAAGAACTTTTATTGAATCTCCCTGAAAATGTTTACAGTATAGTTGTCCTTTAAAGGATTACTCCATGCTAAAATACATTTTTTGCAAATTATCATTTAGAAAATGCTGACTCAAATACATATCACTTAATATAGGATATTAAACTGTTTCAGTACAAATCATTTTGCAGTTACTGATACCAAACACAGCTCAGTAAGCTCAAGCACGCTCATTCTGGAAGAGAGAGTAAAATATTCCAACTGGCATCTGTGCTAAAGGGAGGGGGAAGTAAAACTGAAAAGGGAGGGGGAGACTTTTCTGTACAGAAAGATTTTGTTGAATTCAAACAGGTATATTTTTAGGAATTACATAGAAGACAAGTGGTATATTGTTTTAATATGTCAGGAAAAAATGTGCATTAAGCTTTGGATCTAGACTGAGATTTTTAATTAATTTCATACAGTGACCCACAGAGAACAGTTCAGCACAGAACAAAACTAAGAGCACCTGCTGCAGTCATTTGTGCCAGGCACAGCAGGAAGAGCGAGGTAGCGTCCACTTGTAGGTGTCCCCACTGGTCATCTCCAACCACAGTGCTACACGTTGCTGTGTTGTACTTTGCATGTAGAGAATCTCTTGTACTCTGTGTGTGTTTGAACTTTTCAACTTTTTCCATCTAGTTAACACAAAGAACAATTTGAAGCTTTCATAATGGTGCTGGAAATTATTTTGAAGTATAAATGTAAGATGTTACAGCAAAACTGCACCTTTGCTGACAATGATCCCCACTTCCGACTCTCTTGTAAGCGTCCGTTACAAACCCATGGTAACAGACTTTTAGGGCTGCTTTCATTGCCTCCTCTGCACATGTACAAGCTAGTAAAAGCTCGTAAAGCTTTTAGAGCTGGGGCAAGGACATTACCCAGAAGTCTCTTCTCCACTTATTTGATGGCACTTCATTCATTTAAGCCCAGGCATGTAACAGATATCTTTCTGTTGGTGCAGAACTACACACATCCAAAGGTAAAGCACAGATATGCAGGCTCGCATTCACTGGGATTCGTATTGAAAATAAACGTTTGGAATTCCTTCATGTGTGCAAATAAAAAGCTGTATTTATAGACGCCTGACACGTTTGGACCTATCTGGTCCTTAATTATAGGTCCAAAACCCGTCAGGCGTGGAACGTTTATTTCCAATATTCCTATTCCTGACAAATGCAAGCCTGCATATCTGTGTTTTACGTTGTGTGGGTTTTTGCCCAATATTATACTAACAGTGGAGTTTGAACACTCACTAAATGATTTTCTTTAGAACCCAATGGTTCTAGAGATTGTAGGATTGAAAAGATTATTGCCTCTATACTATGCTTATGCTGGCCATACACTGACCCTACATTACTGTAATTGGATGTTCAATCCGACATGAACCTTTAAACCCAATGTTATGGTGATTCAACAATTAATCCTACATAAATGTTGAATCTGTGTAATGTCAGGTACAGGGCAGTTCTTACCTTATTGATTTTTCTTTTCTTCAAGGTAAAAAAATCTAATATTATCCATATGGTGTAAAACCAAATTGCTTCCTAAACTAAAGATTTTTTTTAATGAATTTAATTAAAGGGGAAATCTAGCAATAAATACCTTAAAACCCATCTCCAAAAAACACAGTACCTGTCTTATCATGCAGTTTAAAATTCCTCTCATCAGCTTTACAACACTCTGCAAAAGAGAAATGTGTGATCACTCAAAACGAGAGAAAACAGGTATCAGATATTTAGAGAAAAAATACAAAACACTGGTGGTTGTAAGAAATGACTGATATCAACATGGATTTTATTGGCACCTATTAATTTACTAAGTGACAAAGTGTATGTGATATAATTTAGACTTATTCACAGAGTGGGCAACTCACGTGTTATGTGTGCACGTGTTAGGCTATTTTCACATGCACAGTATTGCAGCTGTTTTTCCTTTATTTGCTTCCTGGCATCATTCCTCAGCAATGTGATAGATTAATCTGGGTACACACATTGCAAAGATCTTTAAAGGATGACAAAAAGAATCTTTCAAATATTGTCTGTCATTTTTAATGATCAGCCTACACACGTTCGGGACTGACACGATTCCTTCAGCCACAGCCGACTTCCTATACTTTAGTAGGCAGATCCAAGTGATCCTGAGTCCGACGGTGAATGTTTGGCCATGGGATTGCTTGGATCTGCGGTTCACACTTTAAGGATAAATAGTCTAAACACAAGTTTCAAAGTAAATCCAGAGATTCTTTTTAATTCTATTCTGGGTTTTGTGTTTGTATTTTCTAATGGAAAAACTGATAATGTTTTAAAAACATTAAAGTTAGATGTTTGACTTAATTCAACCTATACTACCAAGTTACTCTGCCCCATTTATATTGAACACAGCACAGGAAGAAAACTTTCAGTTTGTCCAATCTGATGTCCAATGGTAGTGGATTTTTATTTTGTGTCTGATGGTAATGTAAATATATTAACTAATAATACTATACCTGCTCTAATTCATATGCTTTGGCTTTATCTTCATCCCGGTCAGCATTTTTACGGTAGGCCATTCCCAGCCCCCAGACTGACAGAATGCTGTAAACATTATCTCGGACCCAGGCATCTTTCTGATCCTTACTTGCAGGCAGCAGACCCGTAACTGGATTCTGTTAACAGAAATCAAACAATGTAAAGGGTTCAGTTTGCAATTAAATTAACTAATATTTTACTTTTTACAGCAAAATCTTAATTAAAATCAAACTTAAACTTACATTCCAGTTTGATAAGGCTTATTACTAATTGTATATCCTTCATTCAAAAAGAAGATATTGGCAACTCTAAGAGTAAAATGGAACACACATTGTATTGATATATGGGACCAAGGGTCCATCTTCAACAAGTTATAAGGTATGATCCTACTGTACAGTATTGCAGACAGAAGCACAATTACATTCTTAGCAAGATAAACTATTTAGCTCAGTTGTACATTACCAAGCTGTTCACTAAAGGCAGAATTTTTAAAGGTGCAGTATTGCAGATTTACACACCTTTAACGGCATTGTAAATGACCGATTAAGATCACTAGTTTACATTGGAGTACAGTACTTTTATTGCACCACAGTTTTAAATGTACAACCGCGGTACAATATAACAATATTGCATTTATAAATACAGAGCTTCAACAACTCTATGTTCCGTTTGCTAAAGCAATTTTTAATTTTTGTAAACACTAAGTAATACATGGTATACACACGTCTACCTGTTCCCTTCCAACAGATCTACTGTGTGTACCAGCTCCAAACATGATTCTATTGGAAGCTATTGTCTATGTGTGGTGGCAAGCACATACACTCCCCCGACCAACCTAAAATACTGTCCACATATACGAGATGTTTGCATTGGCTCCCTCTACCATACCGACCGACCTATTTAGGCAAATCCAATTGGATTAACTATGTTAGAACTGACACATAGACACTGCCATGAAGAGGTGTGCCAGCTGATGTATGTTTGTCCAAAATTGTAACTAAATATGCCCATTTATAACCTTTATGCAGGTGATTACCCTTTATTACTTGCATGGATTTTTAACTTTTATACCCTTTACACTAAATATGTGTAGCTTGATGTAATGAATTTCTGATGGGATACAGAGCTTTAGGTAACAATAAAGCTCTGTATCCCATCAGAAATTCATTACATTAAGCTAAAAACTAAATCAGCCTTTTATAAAACAATGCACTGCCTGTATTACATGTCCTCGGATAACCTGTCTAATCCAGCTTTGCTTACTAGAACCCTAATATTGACATTTAGCAGCTTAAAGTGTATTGATACATATCTCTGCTATCAACAAAAGGCAACCTTTGTCCATTTTGCTTTTGCAGAACTACAACATCCAGCTTTTTGTTGTTGTGGGTTTTATATCAGTTCATCAGTAAGTTAAGAAAAGTCTTCTCTTTCCGTTTACTTTAATGGATAGTAAATTATGATACGAAGTCTTGGTGTACACAGAAAAGATTCCTAGCCTGACTGTCTGTATTCGATAGTAAACACTATGGGGCATTAAACTTTTTGCCTTCTTTAACGCAGCCTTTTCACCTAATTTGGCTATATTTTCGCTATTTATAAAGAAGAGATAACCAGTGGTGAAAGGTCATTACCGCTACATTTCGCTTTTCGCCATTCATCGCTCAAACATATTTAGAAAATGGCGAAAAGGGTTTTCTCTATTTCATTAATAGGATTATAGTGTAAAACTCAAAGGCGAATTTTCTCTATTTCATTAATAGGATGATAGTGTAAAACTCAAAGACGAATTTTCTCAACTTTTTTAATAGGACATGGTAAATAGTGTAAAATTCAAAAGTCTAATTTTCTCTATTTTAATAGGATGATAGCAAAAGGTGAATTTTCTTAATAGGACACATTTTTAAAGGACATGTCCACCCCCAAAACTATAATCCCCCCACTAATGGCCCCGCCATGTAGTGTAATAAAATCCTTACCTCACATCCCAGCTCCATATGGTTCTCCTGTAGTCCCCCCCAAAGTCCCAAAAACTGCCCACCAGGAGGATAGCAGAGTCCTAGCAGAGTCCATATAGGACTCTGCCTCCTGTCTCGCCTCCGGGAGAGGTTTGGCATGCGTACTGCAGCCCTTCTCCCCCTCCCTCCCGTTTTGCGATCCCTCCCCCTACCATAAAACCCCTTGTCCATGTATTAGTATTTCTTCTCCCAGCCCCAACCGCTAAAAAATAATTTTAAGAAAGTCCCCAGAACTCTACTTACCTTCCCTCTCTCCCCCGGCATTCTGAGAAGCCGGCAGCCGTGTCCGTGATTGGCCGGGCGTCAGAGGAGAGAGGGAAGGTAAGTAAACATCGGGGCACTTTCTTAAATTTATTTTATAGCGGTTGGGGTTGGGGGAAGGCATACTATGATATGGGGGAAATTTTTTATAAGGGTGGACATGCCCTTTAAGTATTTCTTATTTTCAGCAAACTGCAGCTAATTATCTAACCAGTTCCATTAATATGGGAACATACCATAGTGCTGTGTAAGGAATAGTCATGTTAATGGAACATTCCAGTAAGTAATGATGTTTGGTGAAAATTCTGGTAACACTGCAAAAAATGCAACAAAGGGAGAAAAGGGGCAAAAAGGTCAAAATTCACCTATTTATAAATAGCTTTAAATTAAAAAAGTGACAAAAATAGCTCTGAAATTACACTAGAGAGCAATCTCTCTTTTTACAGTGATACCACACTTGCAATGAATAAGGCGAAAACTATCGCCACACATCACCGCAGCGATACTTTTCCGCAAAGGCGAAAACGAGTGGTTTTATAAACAAGGCGAAAATATCGCTATTTGTCATTGCGATGTCTTGCGATAGCAAAATATTCTCCTATGTACACATGTTAAATCACTGTCAGCCAATGCTGGATATGAACAACAAACTTAACAACAATTTCATGCAAACTTACTATGTCTGGAGGCTCCTCTACTACATCAGATTTTGTGAACGCTTAGTTTTTTGTATTGGCAATTCCCACTGATTTTAGATTTTTGTGAATTGAAGTTAATACACTGCAATGAACTTTATTAGCATAAAACGTGAACTTCATAACCAATGATAAATGTGATTACTATGTAAGGGGGGCAGATGTGTTTGAAATCATTGTCTTCGTTAGCCATGGTCACCTCCAAAGAAAAGCGTGCAGACATCATCACTTTGCATCAAAACAGCCTCACATGAAAATATATTGCTGCTAATAATATTGCACCTAAAGAACCTTTTACCAGATCATCAAAAAAAATCCCTAGATCTTAAAGGGCATCTATAGTGAAAAAAACACATTGCCCCTTTGCAAAGTTAAATTCATGTACTCTGTGCTGCCTTAATCCTATCTCTGTCAGTGACTCTGTTTAACCATGGTGCCAGATCTGTGTGCAGCACTCCCCCCTTCCCCCTCCCCTCTGTTACCTCCTCCATGTCTCAACTCCGGCTAACCGACAAGCTTTTCATGTGCAGTAGGAGTTAAAAGTTCAACATCCTGAAAAACACACCCACACTCAGTGGCCAATAGAAAGCAAGCTGTCCTGGAGACATGGAAGAAGGAGATCAGTACAGTTTACGATCTCTCACTTTGTGACCCATCATCAATCAGTGAAAGCTATTAAGAAGGGGGGTCAAGTGCAGCCTTATATCTAACATCAAAGCTACCTCTCTCCCCCTGCTAATGCTGTTATCTCTATGTTTATTACAGAGCAGGGAGGGGGGATCACGTCACAGGGATTTGATTGACAGTCCAAGTAGGAGTAGAGGAATGCAATCACGTATTCTTCTAACTGGTGTATCTCAGGACAGAGAGGGAATCTGAAAAAAGTGAAGACACTCTGGGGGTTGTGGGGAATTATAGAACACGTGAAAAGAAAGAAAAAAAAGTTCATTTTCCCACTATAGATGCCCTTTAATCTCATTGATAAAAATCTGGTCAATTCTGAAAAGAGGAAGCCCACAAACCGTGATCAGCAAAGGGCCTAGCTGATGTCAAGCTTGCCAGAAGTTATTAAGAAGGGCAATGCTGTAGATATTGACTCTTTGCATTAAACTACTGAAGCAGCAATGTTTGCAAAATGTTTAAATCACTGCCAAAACATGTGTCCATGTGTGTGTAAATGACAGCTTTCAGATAGCGTCAATAATAATAATGTTAGTATTTCTCTTCAGCCTCATTCATGATAAAAACGGGTTTCCAATTCAGCTTCTAATATATAATTAGAATTTTCAGGTGCACACACAATAACAGAACTATTATATAGCAAGTATACAGTAATTACATATACTAAAAAGTTATGGCAGGTACAGGAAGATCACCTTTTTTGATACACCCATAATTCATAATTGACAACCATCCTATTCTACACTCTCCCCCCAAAACTACCATTATTCAGGTTAAACTACCTCTTCTATGTTATTTGCATATTACAGGCTTACCAGAAAATAACACAGCACGGGACTTATAATTATTCTAACACACTTTTTTCTAAACTAGGCCTGGAAATCCTACAATGGCTGAGAGCCGATCAGGTACAAAAAAAAGACAAACAGGCTGGCAAACCAAAACCAATCATTACAAAATACCTAATAATAAAGCAGCCATCTTGATTGCATTTTGTTTCCAGGTCAGGTGAATTGAGTGCTACAAAGTCCTAATATCTGTGGATTATTTTACCAATCACAGCAGTGGACGCAGGGCATTTCCCCCAATCTACCCAAACTTCTTGCAAAGTCCATAAAATCTGCACTTTTCTAGCAACTCTAAAATTTTATGAACAACATGGACAATATTATCTATTACAATCACGGACACATGCAGACATTATATTCAAATAATTGAAATAACAAATCATGCCTATGGAATCCGGAAATAAAACAGGAAGCAAAACGCCTCTAATCTCCAACTGTGACAAATCCCCACCAAGATGGAAAGTAACGGGAATGAAGAATGAGTTAAGAAAAGCCTCAACTACTGTACACTAAAATACAAAACACTAAAATCAGCAATGACCCTTCAACACAAATTGGAAACAAAATAAATATGGACAAAAAAGCTAAAACAAAATAATAAAGGATACTTTCTATCTACGGCATAAACAAAGGGAGGGACAAAAGAGGATAGTGAGAAAAAATATATGTAAATGTATAAAGTAGTCAACAGGGACCCCACAGAGTCCTCACAGCAACTCACTCTTATATTGTAAACTGACTCTGGGACAATCATTCTTAAAGACCCTTAATCTTTTAAGTTAAGATCATTAAGTCAAAGTAAATATATAAAAATATTATGAAATACCTCAGTAGCAATATATAATTATACTGTTTTCCTTTGTTTTTATATTGATGTTTAATGTTGCAGTTAAATTTCTTAGTTTTAAAACAATTGTGTCAACCAATTTAAAATTCAAAAAAGATGCAAACCTCTACCGATATTGATGTACCATATGAAACACTGATAATGCTTTCCATATGTCACCAGGATGGAAGACATTAAAATAAAATCTGTTACATTATAATGTTATTATTCCTCTTTACTTGTGATACATTTTCCAGTACAAATTACAAACTTCCATATGGATACAATCCATTAAAAATGATCGACCTTTAAAAAGAAAAAATGTAACACTGAGGATCTCAACTATGTGGATCTGTTCAGCAAGTTCCTCCTCCATGTCCTTCTAAGATGAACTTTGACATACAAAATCCACCGGTGCTATGTGTATGGGCAGAATAACTAGTAATTCGGCCTTACACAAACTGGTATTGACATGAGTATAACCTTTCTTCAGCTCCCAAGGAGTGTGAAACCACAGAATGAGAGGTTAGCATTGCCCCAGCATTATGTGCCTGTAGGCATCGCCCTCCCCATGGAATTAATATCAGAGATACATGCACTAGAACATCACTTTGCTTTACAGTAAAACTAGCCGATGCCTAAGGAAAATATAACTCAAGGTTACAAAGGAAAAACGGTTTATCATTATTTTGGAAAGTCATTTTTGCTGAAACTATCAATGTACCAAAGTCATTATTTAATATATATTCTGTTTGTAAATAGAATGAAACCTTTATTATCACAACAATATATCAATGTTGGCAAACTGTATAATTCCAATAAAATATCCAATAAATGTCATGGACACATGTAAATGTTCCTGTGTGTGGGTGCAATAAGTTCCCATAAATACCATTAATATATAAATAAATACTAAAATATATCAGAAATGCATATTTAAGTGTCATTATATATGTCATTATAGTACATCAATCACAAATAATTCATGCATTTTAAAGCCATAATAATAGTGCACTGTTTACTTCATTCCTATTATTTCAGCCTATCTATAGTCCCCCAGCAGTGAGGACGATAAGTGTTGGGCTATGTTATATGTTGCATCTTCCCCTTATTGTTAATAAAGCTAAGCTGAAAGTTACTGTACTCCTTTTTTTTCCTTATTGTACTTGGTGCTATTTTTGGAACCAGACAATTCTATGCTACAGCAGTGTCATACTGTCCTGTTTCCATTCACTGATAGTGAGAATGGGCCCAAGGTTTTTTTTAAAAAAAAAACACAGTACTATTTATTAAGATTTTTCATTTTTCTAATAGATAAAGTTTATTCAAAAATAATTAGAGCAACTCTTAAATGTAATATAAACCCGGGTCCCTGAGCCTCTACAGTTAGACTCACAGTCTAAAAACTGAGGACAAAAAGAACTAGAAATATATATAATAGACCACCTCCAAATAATAAACTCCAAAAACATCATCAGTTCGATAAAGCTCAAGCACAGTATGTGCTGTATTAGTCATACATATACAGAATTTTCTGGTGGTTAATTGTCCCCATATACAGCACAATTTAATTGCAGCATGATCTTGAAAACAGTGAGTGAGTTTACCAATGAGAGACATGTTGGCTTAAACTTTTGCACAATGTTTAACTGCTCCATAGCAATCCATGTGGCGTCCTCCTTTATTCCCATTGTTTTTAAAAGTTTGAATCTCTCCCATTCTATTCCATTGAACAAACACTTGCCTGAGATCGTAACACAAAGACCAGCAGATAAAACATCCATCATCTTCCACTATTTACATATGGATCACATAAAAGCCATGAATTTAAACAGGCAAAACTGCTAAAATAAGGTCACAAGTAAAGGTGGCCATACACATGTGATCCCACAGCATGTGTGCTGACAAATCACAATGGTATCTGCCGGCACACATGCTGTGGGAACAGCACACAGGGACCCAGCAGATACGCAATAAGGGGATCTGACGGCCGTGCGGCCATACACCGCACGATCATTCATATCGGCTCTCTCTACTTCAAGTAAAGGGAGCCGATACCAGCTAATGGAAATTTTCTGTCATCCCGATCGATCAGTTGTTCGTCAGCACTCCGATCGGTTGGGAACTGCCCCTTCACACTAAAGATAATGGGTAAATCCCGTCATTCCCTGATTTACTTATTATCGTTCATATGTATGGCCACCTTTAATAAGGGTGGTTTATTTAAAGTCTGTGACCATGTTTCTATCATCTGGTTCTCAATCTCCAGGGCACCTTAATAAAAAAATCTATAGTCAGCACTTAAATCACCACACCAGCCCAATTTAATAAAGGCCAATACACTAGTCGACAGCTACAATTTTTTGCCACTAGTAAATGGTAGGCTGGGGAAAATCACTGTCGGCCGTCAGTTTGCCGTGATTTACTGCCATGTCTGATCGCCTGGAAATATATCCAAATGTTACTGTTAGGCTGGATTAAGGCTGGACACACATGAACAGATACGCAGTCAATTTTACTCCTAACTTACACAAGTGAAATTTTCAATTTGATAGATTGGTAATTGCAATTCTAACGATGGATTTATTTCATCATCAATTTCATTTATTGCTCTTGTTCGACTATAAGGGCTAGGCCACACTATCGCACTTTTTTTGCATTCCTTCCCATTATTGAAATTGCGGCAACGCACCAAAAATGTGCGTTTTCGGGTGCGGTGCGATTTGCGTTCCGCGTTATTTATCGCAATCGCATGCGTTTTTCTATATCTAATGAAAAAATGCATGCGCAAACGCAATGCAACATTTCCGGCGCAGTGTGGCCATGCCCTAAAATCAATATTAAATATCAGTCAGCACTCAGGTTGGAAAAACGGTCGGGAAAAAAAAATACAGACATCATTTTTTAAACTATACAACCAAATTGGTCAAATTGATTGAAAAATCTACCCTATGAATGGCTGACTAAATCTGAACTGTTTCAAGTCTAAGCAAGAAAACAGTCTCTAAGGGCTTGCTCCCATTTGACTTAAAGGGCATGTCCAACCCCAAAACTAAAATGTAACCCCATGCTGGCCCCTCTGTATAGTGTTATATCCTTACCTTTCTCCTGTGCTCCAAATGGTTCCTCTGCAGAGTCTGTATAAAGTCCAGGAAAGTGAAGAGTAGAAGCTGTTTCCTGTGTAAAGGTTTCTGCTTCTTCTCTGTCCTCTGGGAAGTATGCAGGCATGCGCTGAGAAGACGATTCCCCCACTCCCTCCATCCAGTTCCATTGGCATTGACATTTAGTTTTACATTACATCCTATTTTCCCCTCCCAACCCAAACGCATTGTTTGTTAGAAGAAAAAGTCCCCAGAACATTACTTACCAGCCCGGGTTCTCCCTCAGCCAATCACAGATGTAGCTACAGGCCAAGCCCCCAATGCAACTCCATTCCTGGAAATTGCATTGGAGGCTGAGGCTGCTGGATCCCAGGCTGGTAAGTAAGTTTGTGCTGACTTTTTATTTTTACAAAAACAAACAATGTGAATAAGGTTGGAAGGGGGAAAGCTACAGTATACTAAACCTGTGCTCTTAGGGTGGACATACATTTTTAGTGTGCATTCAGACATTGTACTTCATGTTCATCTTTTAACACACACCTGTTGCTTAATGTGAAAGTTTTCCATGCAAGCAAATAGAGCTTTCTCCATTTAGGCATCAGCTTTGTGTTAATTAAATAGCTTTAGGAGTGGGCTTAGGAGTGGGCTGGATAATGTAAGTTTCTAAAATGAAAAAAATATTAAAAATTACTGGTAGTAATACTTATAGTTCTGGTTGATCCAGGGATTCTTTCTGATTACCATTTAGAGTAAGGAAGGAAGGAATTTTTTCCCATTTTCAACTTTTTTGGGCATTCCTCTGACCATGTGTATGAAAGACAGTTTCCGTTGGCGATCGGCCTTGTATGGCACTTTGTCTGCCGAAATTGCCATAAGCTTGGGGTTCGTTGATGATCGACAGGGCCCGAGTGCACACCCCTTTAAACATGCCCTTTAAACTTTTACTTTCCCAATTCTTTCCTTATAGTATGGATAAACAAGTAATAAAAATAATAATATAACAGGAGAATTTAGTTTTTCTTTTACAAGGAATTTATTTTTCTGCAATTAAAATTTTTTAAAAAAGTAATTTTCCAATAAGAAAAATGTGAAAATACTACTCACTATTGCAGCAATGTGTATTTATTTGCCCACTTGTTAATAAATAGCTTCATTAACAGGAGAAGAAAATCAGATAGGGGGTAATCTTACCTGATGACACAGTATGGTCTGCTGAATAAGCCTGGCATAGCCGTCTAGTCTGACCCCTGAATTGCTCCTGCTTCTCATCTTGGTTGTGTCCACGTGCCACTCAACCCTTTTCTTAGTTCAGCAGCAGCAGCTGGTCAGATCTTTCTGCTTCTTGATGTTCTGTTCTCATTCATTCAGCCTTTACTGACAGTTGTAAACAGCTGAAGTCCCTAGTCCAAAATAAACAAGTGTAAATACTGGATTTGTAGCTCCTCCCTGTATGTAACCCTGAAAAGCAATCTGGTAACATTTATTCAAGCTGTTCCAAAAATAAGGTGCTCAAAAGGATATTGTTAGTAAGTACCACATACTGACACATTTGTAGGGATACACATTTTTTTTACTTAGCGACTGCAAGTGTAACCAACAATGCAAAACAAAAAAACAGTGGATAGTCTCATGTCAGAACATAACGTGGAACCCTAAACGTTATTGTTAATTTTAATCTAGGTCAACATTATTCCACTAAGAGTCTGTAATAGAAAAAAGTGATAAAAATAGCATGTGATGTTTTATTTATATGCCTGCTACATGAAGGAAAATAACTGCATAGAACAGTATGTACAGTATGTGTAGTTATTACAGGACAGCATTTACATGCATATGGTCAGTGTATAAAACCTATTCCTGGTCAAACTATATTTATATTATGGCATAGTTACAGTTACTGTAGATATTTATATACTGCGTATATGAAAGCCCACACCTGCTTGTAAGGATTATTTCTGGATTTCCCCTCACTGACACACATATATCTAGGTACTTAAAGGTACAGTGCACACACACATACATATTTTGTGTGATACTGACTGCTGGTGCAATGGACACATAACACACCTGTGATCACAATACAGATTTCATTACCCATTACTGTATACTCCCTGTTTACAGTGATCATGGTTATGGTGTGTGAGTCTGTTATCATCTGTATATATCAGAATCGGAAACAAATTAATTACTGTGAAAAACAACACACATACTGTAGCACAACACACACACTGTCAGAACACACACACTGTGCCACAACACACACACTGTAACACAACCTGCCACAAAACACACACCCTAACACAACACACACACTGTGCCACCACACACACTGTAATACAACACACACTGTGTCACAACACACACACTGTGCCCCAACACACACACTGTAACACAACACTGCCACAAAACACACACCATAACACAACACGCCCACTGTAACACAACACACACACACACTGTAACACACCACACACACTGTAACACACCACATACACTGTACAACAACACACACTGTAACACACCACACACACTGTAACAACACACACACTGTAACACACCCCACACACTGCAACACAACACACACTGTAACACACCACATACACTGTAACATAACATGTATCTCCCTCACCAGACCAGCTCCTGTGCTGAGCTCTCATCCTGATCCTGTATTTACTGTCAGGGCAGCACAATCCGATTCCACCATCAAGGTGACTTTCTCCCTGTTAGACCTCAGATCGGCTCATGGCCGCTCGGGCTACAGATAGCGCGGATCAATGACACCACCCGTGTGATCGCAGGGCCCCTGTCACTGCTATGGCCGCCGCATAAATAACAAACCAAGGGAACCTACTGTATTCCCTATTGATACTGTCAAGTGCAGTACCGCCTATGGACTGAAGGTGTCGCCCGATAACCCTGGAATGAATGAACCCTGACAGGCACCAGAGGGGTTGTGCAAAGTGACCACAAAGGCCGCTATTGACTCACACAGGGAACTCTTATTGTCCAATCACCTGTGTGAGCCAATAGAGATCTGTCAGCAGTACTGCCTGTGTGTGACATCTGTTCTATTGGCACTTCCCATTGATTTTCTAGAATAGAATTGGGCTGATCAGATTAAATGCACAGCGATTTACAAAATCCCATTACAGGGAAGAGCAGTGGGAGATACTATAGGAACTATAAAGCTAGCCATACATGGACCAATGGTACCGATTGTGATTTCCCACCGTGTGCCGCCGATCTTCCATAGACTTCAGCTAAAAAGCTACGTATGATTGGTTCTGGAAGATGGGGTCGCCTTGCCTGATCAGTTATTCAGAGCGTTCGATATCGCCTACCAGTCTACTGAAAACACAGAAAAATGTCTTTGATATACCTGCCCACCCCTAACTGCCATGTCATTTCTTAAAAAAACAATCAGAACTGTACTTACAGCCCTCCGTTACCGCGGTGCTTTCCATTGACAGCAGCCGTGGTCTCAGTGACACAGATGCCGCTGCTAGTCTGGCCCCTGCTTGCAAGTTCCAGCAATTGGAGCCAGATCAGTGCGCCGCGGGAGCGAAGGGCTTTAAGTTCAGTTCTAATAGTTTTTAGAACATGGCTGTTGGTGGTGTTTTAAAACATGGCTGTTGGGGGTGGGCAGGGGGTATCTATCTTATATTAAAAAATGATTTTGCCCTGAGGAACTTACAATCTAAATACAATCTAACTATACAATTTAACAATCTAATTTAACAATCTAATATAACAATCTAACATTACAATGTATTATTACAATCTAATATTACACTTTAATATTTCAATTCTAGGTTTTACAGATTGGTCATGTGACTAGCCAGCCACTCCTGTCAGAGTTGACCATTAACTACTGAATAACCTGCCTATGACCTCTCTATAACCAAGACTGAGCTGTCAGAAAATAATTTGTTAAATGAGAACTAAAAGCTCAAAACAACCACCCTCTCTTCTATGCAGGTGAACCTAAATCTCTAGATAACCACACAAATTGGACAAAAAACTACCTAAAGTACATCTTCCCAGGCTACTCCCATCCTGCCTCCTCCCCTGGAAAGGTTGCGACAGGCCGGTACTTACCAAGCCGGAGCGCATGACAGGGCTGGTCCGGTGGGGGCATAGGAGGGAAGTGGGAGGTTAGGTTAGGGGTGGGGGAGGCGGAGCCACAGCGGGAGGAAGTGAGGAAGGAAGAGGAGAGGACTGATTAGAGCGCCAAAAAAGAGGACAGGTGAACGGCACAGTGTTTTTGTGCTCTCACCATGTCGTCCATTCTGGATCAGCTGTTAGCACGCATTAAGGAACGAGCGGTGGAAGGAGGAGAGGCATGGGTAAAGTAACAGCTTGCGAGGTCCGAGTTCCGGAAAATGGATTCAACCCCAAGACATCGCCAATCCAAAGCACCTTCCAGATTCAGCCCATCGCGTGAGCAGCCATCCGGCACCAGGAGAAGACGGCCGTCATCGCCAAGAACCATAGATCCGGTGCAGGAAGGCCAAGACAGCGTTGTGGGTGCAGGTGAGCCGTCAACGCCAAACGTAGGGCCCGACTTCAGCCCGGTTCTTTTCCCCAGCCAAGTGGTAGAGCCAACTCCCGAACAGCAGATTTTGCCTTAGGCAGTTTGGATGGGCGCTTGACCCATTCACATGGCGCTAACGCCAATGCCCCACGTGGTAGGCCTCAACTTGCCAAAAAAAGAGGTAGGGGCCCCAGTAAGAAGCCTTTTCAAAACAGCCCCCTCAGCCAGCCTCATCTCATTTGGACCATGCAGCTCAAGTTTCCAGTAGGGCAGCGTTGCTAGCAACAGGGCACTTGGACGCTTCACGCCCCAGGCCTTCCTTGCAGCTACATGTCTCGGCCCCTCCAGCGGGCATTTCAGGGCCAGGTCAAAATACACTAGTACAGCCTCGGGCTGTTCAGTTCCTGCCCATTCAAGCCATCAGTGACCCTGCCACCACTCCTTTGGCACCCCCTAGGGATGCGGCGGGGCAAGGGCCATCCAGACCCCTTACCCCGGGGTCTCAACCTCAAGACCCACAGGCATATGGAACCCTACAGAATTTAGGGATGGCTCCCAATCAGCAGCCGGGCATTTCCACTGCTACACTCCCGTTCGGGGGATGGGCCAGTGGGGTGTCCTCACTACCAACAGCTGGTGTGGATATTTCTCAGCCTGGCAGGAACACAAACCCTGCAGGCTTACACCCTAGCCCAGCCACAGGGCTCCCCCACACCATCACACCAACTACTCAGGCATCGGTGAGGGATGATCCATTTGTAACACCAGTGACTCCTACTACTATGCAGCTTTCTTCAGGTGAGAACAATATTTTATCTCAACAGAGGTCGGGATTGGGCATAAGGCATGAGCACAATGGCTCACTCACAGGTTTTTTAGCTGGTTTAAAGGAATTGGTGGGAAGTGGGTGTTGGTACAGGTGGTCCCACTCAAGCTTGGTCCCCTTTGGGTGCCTTTAGAGAGACGGATAGTTCTAGGGTGGGCTTGGGTCCTCAGCAGCTTATAGACATAGGGGGTCAAACTGCATGAGGTGGGGGAAGCGTGACCGGAGAAGCTAGTTTAGGAAAAACTAACATGGTTTCACCACCATCTATAGCCAGCCCATTCGCTTCATTACAAAAGGTCCCAAGTAGTGGGGAATCACAGGCTTCTAGTAAAGCAGGACAGCTGCAAGGAGTTGAAGCGTCAAATATGTCACAGACCACGGTTTTGTCTGATTCTGCCTTCGGTAGCACTTACGTGTGCTTTGAGGGCCCGTTGGGGGACCATTTAAAACAAGAAATAAAAGAAAAAATTTGGAGAAAGGAATATATAGACATATTTACTTTGTTGCCCCTGGAGAGGTTTAATATAGATAAGTGGGAGCGGGGAAAAGAGCACAGGAAGGAAGAGGATGAGGACAGACGCAGGTATCGTCTCATCCCACGAACCTTTAGTAACTGGCTACAGGACTTTTCCATCATGGCCAGTGTATTGGGTGATAAATTTCCTGGTTTATTTTGCTACTTGGATAACATAGGAGAGGCTCACAGGGTTTACGGAAGCTCAGCGTGGCTGCGCTATGATGAACAATTCTGCCAACGAATGGCAGTTCACCTGTCCTTTCGTTGGGACCACCGGGACATTGGATTGTGGATGAAAACCATGACTGCGGCAAAGAGCACTAGTGGGCATCCCTTTTCATATCTGCCCAGCAGTGGGGCGGGGGCAGGCCCATTGGGCTATGCTGGCTCTATAACGAAAGCCAATGCCGTTGGGGACCTACATGCTGTTTCCGACATGACTGCTCAGTTTGTGGTGGGAGCAATCACCCAGCATCTCGGTGTTTCAAGCGACAAAGAGGGGGGTCAAGCAGATTTGAGGGTCCTCCAAAAAGGGATGAGCCCGGTGAATCTCGTAGAGATGGAGCCATGGCTAAATAAGTACCATGACAGAGAGACGGCCCGCCATTTATGGGTAGGTTTTAGTCAGGGTTTCCAGATTCCGGGCGAACAACTAGTTGGGGGGTCATCATGCCGCAACCTAAGGTCGGCCAGGGAAATGTGTCTCTTGTCCAAGAAAAATTAAACAGAAGTAGCGCTAGGGAGGATGGCTGGTCCTTATAGCCAGCCACCAATCGCCAACTTGCGCATTTCTCCTTTGGGTTTGGTTCCAAAGAAGGAGGTGGGCAGGTTCAGGCTAATCCACCATTTATCCTACCCAGAAGGGACATCTGTCAATGACGGGATTGATGAAGCTCTCACAAAGGTCTCCTACACGTCTTTTGACCATGCTGTCCGGTTGGTCCGCTTACAGGGTAAAGGTGCCCTTATGGCCAAAGAAGATATTGAGGCGGCGTTTCGCTTGCTGCCGGTGCACCCGGACAGCATGCACCTACTGGGCTGTGCAGTGAAGGGACAAATCTATGTAGACAGGAACCTCCCAATGGGATGCTCACTTTCATGTGCCTATTTTGAGATGTTTGCTACGTTTCTTCAATGGGTCATGAAAGAAGAGACAGGTTCTCCTGCAAATTTACATCTGGATGATTTTTTCTTGGTAGGGGTCACATAGGTGCTTGCTCATCCCACAGACAGTACGGAGACTTTTTAACCGCTTGGGAGTGCCATTAGCTGAGGACAAGACAGAAGGAATAAATGTTAGGGTACCCACCGGGCGTCCAACTCCTCCCTGGCCACCTTATTGCCAGTATATATATCCGATAATTTAACGAAATGAGGGTTGTCCAGTCCTTTAGGATGCAATTTGGGGTGCTCCCATTTATTGGTGCAGACACAGCAAAATACACACAACGTTTCGGCACAACACTTGACAAAGGCCTGTGTGCCGAAATGTTGTGTGTATTTTGCTATGTCTGCACCAATAAATGGGAGCACCCCAAAACAGAAGGCCCAAATACGGTAATGCGTTTTCTAGGGATCGAGATTGATTCGGTTGAAATGGTCTGTAGACTACCCCTGGACAAAGTCATTAACCTCCAGGCGATAGTAGACCTGGCCCTAACAGCAAAAAAAATGACGCTGCGCCAGGTCCAATCGTTGCTGGGAAAATTGGCTTTTGCCTGTCGGATTATGTCTATGGGCAGGCTTTGGCAATGTCCGGGGTGGCCAAGGCTCACCATTTCATACGAATATCACGTCTAATAAAAGCTGATTTAAAAGTGTGGGCAAAGTTTCTAGCTTAGTTCAACGGGAGATCTTTGTGGTTAGATGGGCCCATGAACAACGATAGCCTGGAGCTTTTCACGGACGCGGCTTGGTCCATCGGTTTTGGCGCTTACTTCCAAGGGCAATGGTGCTTGGGACAGTGGCCAAAGGATTGGGGAGATAAGGGCTTGACGGCTAATGTCGCTTTTCTGGAGCTATTCCCGATTGTAGTGGCAATGGATTTATGGGGTGCCCAGTTGGCCAACAAAAAGGTTAATTTTAAATCTGATAACATGGCAGTAGTGAGCGCTATTAACAATTGTACAGCCTCTTCACCCATCCTTTCCCTGCTGCGTTACCTGGTTCTAAGGTGCCTACAAAATAATACTTGGGTTAAGGCAGTGCATGTGGCTGGGGTCTCCAATTCTGTAGCAGATTCCCTTTCTCGTCTGCAGCTGGACCGCTTCCGAGAGTTGGCACCAGAAGTGGATCGGGAACCCATTCCGTGAGAGCAACTCTGGAGGATCTGACTGGATGGGTGCGGAGTTCCCTAGCCCCAGCAACCTGGGCAACATACCAACACACTTGGTCACTGTGGTTGGAGCTGCAGGTTGGTTTAGGTCAGCCATGCGAGGATAGTTTAAGACTTGCTTTTATGGTTCCTAGCCATCTCATTAAACGAGGGCATATCAATTTCTGCGGTTAGGAAAAGACTGGCAGCCCTATCTTTTCTTTTCAAACTTCAGCGGGTGCAAGATACCACAAAATCCTTCCTGGTGACACAGATCTGTAGGGGTTTTAAAAAAAATTGGGGAGTGCGAGCCGATACTCGCAGACCGGTCACATTTCAGATGTTATACAATATTTTTCAGGTTTTAGATAAGATAGCGAAGTCTCATTACGAATTACTTCTTTTTCGGCTCGCTTTCTCGTTAGCATTCTATGCAGCACTTTGCCTAGGGGAATTAGTGAGCCCTTCTTGTGGTGTACAAAAGGGGTTGCAGTTGGCTAATGTTAGGATGTCGCAGGGTTCGTTATCCGTTTCAGTCTTCCACTCAAAAATCGATAGGTCTAACCGGGGTTTGCACGTATTTTTGGCAAGGGTCCATGGTTCGGACACATGCCCCCTTAAGTGTTATGAGGATTTCTTGGCAGCTAGGTCAGCGGGTGGTTCGTTGCTGCATTATGACGGCAGATCTATCTCCCGGTTTCAGTTCACTCGTTCCGCATTGGTGCAGCAACCGAGGCGGCAAGATGGGGACTCCCCTCCAGTTCAATAAAGCGTATCGGCAGGTGGGAATGCGTGATATGGGTGACGGGGCATTCATTCGTTTTTTGGGCCGAACAACGTGACAGGGTAAGGTTGGGTGGAGCTCACTTTGGCCTGCCTGAAAATGAAGTACATGTTCGGTGGCTGGGGGAGCAGGGCATGTTATGGGCACGAGTCAGGTCAAGGCTGGAGAGTGAATTCACGGATCAAGGTTATCCTCACATACTGCTGATTCACGCTGGCGGCAACAACCTGGATGTCATCCCTATGAGGGACCTGCAAAGGATTATGAAAAAGGATTTAGTGGCTCTTTGGGCTCGCTTTCCTGGGCTCATGGTCCTTTGGTCAGAAATGATACCCAGGCTGCAGTGGCGCCATGCCTGGTCTCTGCCGGCAATTCACAGGTACCGGATAAAAATCAATACGTTTGGTAAAACGTCATGGAGGTATTGCCATTAGGCACAAGTTGTTGGAAGGTCATCCGGAGTATTTCCACTCGGATGGGGTTCATCTAACAGACTTGGGAATGGACAATATCAATTATGGTCTGCGAGAAGGTGTGGAATTGGCTTTCCATTTTTGGAGGAGCCTACAGGTCTAAGGTGCTCAGGCCTGTAGGCTTTTGGCAGTCTCTGGCAGTGCTGGGGGGTTAGTCCCAAAATTGGGCTACCCATCTGGTAGACGTTTTACAATGGCTAGACTTGGAATAACCTCTCAGTGGGTGGGAACGGCCCACAGGAGAGTATGGCTATAGTATGGATAATATTTAAATGTGGTGTCTCCTGTGCTGGAATGGTAAGCGGCCAGGGGGCTTGGATTGTGGAATATGGTTGCACTGCCAGAGATAGTTATTAAAAGCAATAACTTTGTGAACTAGTGATATTAAGGAAGAGTGTTTACATTCGTGTTAATGTTTATTGTTAATTTGAATAAAAGTTTAAAATTAATATTTAATGCAAATTTGGCCAATACCATTTTTCCTCGGAAAAGCACTGTGTTGTGTCTGTTATTGGGCAAGGAGAAGTTGGGTTAGGAAGGGTGGTATTGGTTGTGGGGAAGGGGGGTTAACAAAAGTTTCATTCGGGCCCAATCTCGGACCTACCCCTGTCATGGTAAGAAAGGGGAGGACATATGCTTTGAAGGGCGCATCTTCCTATTGGTCTGGTTGCCTAGTGAGGTGGTTAGTCAGAGGGGCACAGCAGGCAGCAGGACTTTGGAAAAAACATTACCAATAAAAAAAATATTAGGAACCCTAATATGTGGCCAAGGGTTTCTATGCTAGGGGGAGGGATCGCAAAACGTGAGGGAGAGGGAGGGGGAGGGAGGGGGAGTCCTATATGGACTCTGCTATCCTCCTGGTGGGCAGTTTTTGGGACTTTGGGGGGGACTACAGGAGAACCATATGGAGCTGGGATGTGAGGTAAGGATTTTATTACACTACATGGTGGGGCCATTAGTGGGGGGGATTATAGTTTTGGTGGCGGACATGCCCTTTAACATATAGTGATCCAGTAAGAGTGCAGTCACCCCGAAGGATTAATTCCTATACAGATAAAGTATGTTTATTTCTGAATCCTTGCAGATTAGAGACAGACTCCAATGGAATCTGCAGTGATTTAGAAATTCTAAGCAGTCATCCCTCCACCTGAATTCCATTGGAGTTTTCTGCATAGGGACAGCCCTTTTATGTGTGTTTGCACTTGTGTTTCTTAGAGGATTATGGGTAAAAAGAAAATAACATGTACTATTGATTTGTGTCTGCTTGAGTCTATTTTTTCATGTACTTCAATAGACTTGTATTAAGTGTGATTTTGACAAAAATAAATGGTGATTGCATAAATTAGAAAACTGCAACGGATGGCAAGGAACAAAGCAGACATCCCACCCTGCCCTTTCAGGCTGGGATACCTGACAAAGTGGGGCCTACTATCCACCATTATTGAAAATAAAATGCCATTGCGGATAGCAAAGTGCTCAACAGAGCACAAAATGCAGCAAACATGCGGTAAAATCGCGGTAGTGGTTCCAGGTAAATATTTTGGTACACACAGTTCATCATTTTTAGCAGATTCCATTGGAAGCTGTCTGTCATTGGCCTTTAAAAGCCTACACACATTCCTTAAACTCTCCCTATAGTTTGTTTATGGGGATTGGTTTTTGGCTAGCGGCCATTATAAACCCAAAGTGCTAAAGTAACGGGGCTAATAGAAATTTTTGCTGCAGCCAAGAGATGGTGAAGCTGCTGATGGCGGTGGATGGAATGCTGGTCGGGGGCTTGTTAGGTGGGATTGCCTCACAGATTTGCAAGGATTGAATGTCTGGAAAAGTTATTTTAGTAATTAGCTCTTAATGTGCAAAATTCTCTTTTGGGGGAAATTTCTTGTGCCTTTAGAGCTAGGTCCTTCGGTGGGTGGTCTGCATTCTATTTGCTTTTGTGAAGACCCTTATTGTTCTCGCTCTACACTATTTCCTTGGGAGATGTCATTAGCTCTTTTGGCTTGAACGATACACAAATCTACTTGTCCACCCCTGCGCTAACTCCTGACATCCAATTACATGTCTCCGACTGCCTCCTTGCCGTCTCAACGCTAAAAAAAATTAAATCTTTCTAAAACTGAACTGATCGTTTTTCCACCTAAACCTGGTCCTGTCCCTCCTTTCTCTGTTGACAATACCCCTATTTTCCCTATCCAATCGGGATGCTGCCTAGGGGTAATTATTGACTCCTCTCTCTCCTTTTCTAATCACATTAACTATGTTGCAAAAACTGCGATTCTCACACGTTAACAGATCGCAAGATCGATGATTAGCGTGTGATAAATTGTGCTAGTAAGGCCTAGACTTTAACCTTTATGTTTCTCTCTAGTAAATATAAACAACTTTGAATTAGCTTAGAAGGGCAGGTTAATGTCAGAAACCTTTGCACTTTGCACAAGCTAACAAACACTAAGCTGTGTAATTTGATAATTAGTGATCTAGTGACGGTGGGTTAAATCAGTTTCCCACCCCCATTGGCCCTTAAAGAGCCTTATTTCTGTTAAAAGCTTTAACTTAAGAAAAAGGCAGCAATTGATACTATATCTTCTGTTAATCTGAATGTTTTACCTTTAGTTCTCCTTTGAAAACCAGTATGTAAAATAATGGGATGATAGTACAAGACAATTGCTCAATGAAACCTTCCCAGCTTCACTTACATTTCAAAAGCGTAGGGAGAGGAGCAGGTTTTAGTTTAAATTACTTTCCTACGAATGGCATGGTGATGCCCAGCCATTGAAAGCTGATGGTAATCTCTGATATGATTCTGTAGCATTTATAATGCCTTTCCCCAGCATTAAACCAGCGTTTTGTTTCATTGTTTGAGAGCCTTTTATTTGATATACTTATCAACATCCAGACGCTAGAAGAAGAGTTCCTGTATGTTGTACCCAGTATGTCAGGCTAACTTCCAGAAAACCTTTACCCTGAACAAATACAACTTGAATGACAATTTTTTAGGTACAAAATTTACAATTTACTACAATGGGCAGAGGGTTTAAAACATTAAAAACAAGCAGTCTTCCACTTGTGTGAAAGTAGCCTAAAGTAAACATACAAAACTGCAAAACTTTTTCCATGTGCCTGGGGCCCAGATGCCAGGGGGCCCTAAAAATGCCGTTTGTAAAAAACACATATTTTCAGGGGGCAAGATTTGTTACTGGCATCTAGTGGCCTTTCCAAAACACCCCCCTAGGCACAAACCATACACTGCTGAATGCTGATTGCCTTGGCCTGCTTTAAATCAAGTCTGCCATCTGTGCTTAAGGTCTTTTAGTATCTGCAGTGCGTGCTTGTATATATCATGTGTACATCATTACTTAACGCACTAACGGAGATCCAATAAAAGTTCTTATCGTTTAAAATGGTGCTAGTTTTGCCCCAACCAATCAGATGTTAGCTTTCAAATGTTAAATAAGATCTGATTGGTTGGGGCAAAATTAGCACCATTTTAAACGCTAAGAACATTTACTGATTAACCCTGTAAATGCACAGACAGATAAGCACAGCATACAGACATCTTGAGAAAGGCTTACATGTTTTTTGTGGGGTGGTGCTGATACATAAATTTGATCTGCAGGATCAATCTGTAACTGGGGGGGCTGTTTCACTGATGCACAATTTTGACCTACAGGTCCATGACCTAAGACTCCCAGCCAGCACCCCCTGGTAATGCAACCTGTGTCGCACAGGTTGCCCATATCAAAGGCTGGCCGTGTTAGGGGGTAATATCACTTTAAATAGCAGGGGAAGCTGTGACTTACATTGCACAACAGAGTTCTGCTAGGAATCCTCCCCCTCCCTTCTGACTGTCAATTCATTTGTTCAAAATCATTTGTTAGCCCTGCAGATCAAAAATCAACGTTGGACATCATTTACAAGTCACTGTGGGCATCATATACCAGTCATTGTGGGCATTATTTACCAGTCAAGTGTATAAAGCCCCTCCCACTTCTGGACAAGCCACACCCACCTCCGGGCAAAGCATCACCCACTTTCAATTATAAAACCACACCCCTTTTTTTCAGGTGCCAAAAAGTCTAGACACGGCCCTGCATTCTGTACTGTATATATTTTTTACATATCAGGGGTCCACTGCATGTGAGTGTTTTATGTGTCTTAGTAGATATGTATAATAAAGGAGTTTTGTACTATCACTGTTTTAAGTGTCCTCCACTGGGTCTTTATTAATTACATATTTGGATGATAGGTTGTTCTTATTTATATTTGTTTAAAGGGCATGTCCACCCCAAAATTTAACTTTTGATATGTGGTAGGGCATGCTCCCCCAGCCCCAACCGCATTAATATAATTGTTAGAAAGTCCCACGATTCTTACTTACCTGCCCTCTCTCCCCTGCTGCAGTGTTCAGGCCCTCTGCTTGTATGGAATTGAAAGCAGGGGGCGGGACCGGCAGCCGCGTCCGTAATTGGCTGAGAGGCAGGGAGGGCTGCACTGAGCATGCCTCAACCTTGATGAGGTTGAGGAAGTCTCAGGCACAGCATGAGTCACACACTGCTCCTACACAGCAGTTTCCTGGACTTTGGAGGGGCACAGCAGGGGAACTATTTTGAGCAGGAATGTAAGGTAAGGATTGTTTTAAACTACTTGATGTGGCCAGTAAGGGGTTAAATTTTAGTTTTGGGGGTGGACATGCCCTTTAAGTGCCTTATATGCAGTGCTGAGTAGCTAGAGGGCTTTGTGCTCCTAGTACAGCCTGGTTCTTTTTTCTTCTCTTGCTTCTATCTTTGTATCCAGCTTTCTCTTCCTTCATCCTTATCTTAACTATCCCTGCTTTGGTACAAATACACAGATACTGACAGACACATGGGGATAGATAGAGAGATTGATAGACAGAAAGACATATAATGAGATAGACAAATGAGAGACTAGATAGAGAAAGAAAAGACAGACAGAAAGAGCAAAATAGGTAAAGACCGAACCAAATGAAATGGCTGGCATTCTGTGAGAGGGGAATTTAGCTGGAATTGTGAGCCAGGGGAATATGCTGGCATTGTGAAATGATGGTAAATACAGTAGGCTGGAATTGTGAGACAGGTAAATACGCTGATATTAAGAGACAGGTGAATTTACTGGCAATGTGAGACAGGTGAAATCACTGGCATTGAGAGACAGGAGAATCACTGGCACTGTGAGATGGGAAAATAGGCTGGCATTGTGAGACAGGTCGATAGGCTGGCATTGTGAGACAGGGGAATAGACTGGCATTGTGAGACTTGAATAGGTTGGCTTTGTGAGACAGGTGAATAGATGGGAATTGTGAGACAGGTGAATAGGCTGGCATTGTGAGACCGGCGAACAGGCTGGCATTGTGAGACATGTGAATAGGTTGGCTTTATGAGATAGGTGAACAGACGGGCATTAGAAGGCAGGTGAATAGGCTGGCATTGTAAGACATGGGAATAGACTAGCGTTGTGAGACAGGTGAATAGGCTGGCATTGTGAGACCTGCGAACAGGCTGGCATTGTGAGACATGTGAATAGGTTGGCTTTATGAGATAGGTGAATAAATGGGCATTACAAGACAGGTGAATAGGCTGGCATTGTAAGACATGAGAATAGGCTGGCATTGTGAGACAGGTGAATAGGCTGGCATTCTGAGACATGTGAATAGGCTGCCATTGTAAGACAGGTGAATAGGCTGGCATTGTGAGACAGGTGAATAGACTGGCATTGTGAGACAGGTGAACTGGCTGGCACTGTGAGACATGTGAATAGGCTGGCATTGTGAGACATGTGAATAGGTTGGCTTTGTGAGACAGGTGAATAGACAGGCATTGTGAGACAGGTGAACAGGTTGGCATTATTAGACATGTGAATAGGCTGGCATTGGGAGACAGGTGAATAGGCTGGCAATGTGAGACAGGGTAATATGTTGGCAATGTGAGACAGGGTAATAGGCTGGCATTGTGAGACTGGTGAACAGACTGGCATTGTGAGACTGGTGCCACTCAAGACAGAGCCCCTTTAAAGACCATGTGTGACACATGGGTACTTGCACTGAGCCATCACAAAAACAGAGCCTGCACATCATGGGCAATTTTATAAACGGGTAAGAATCAGACTGTATCCTTCATCTACAATATAACTGATGGTGTTAAGCCAATGTATAGTATAGCCCATCATGACCATATACTAGGGGGTATGTGGTCATAATGGCCTATATTATCCACTTGTCGCATGGTATGAGTAGCGCATTAAGCCAGAATCCACAATCCCTTGTTGGTGTGTCCCAGTCTTCCATCCGATTGGATAAGGATGGCTGGAATGGGTGGGAGCCGCAGCACAGCTTCAGAGCAGAGAGGCTCCTGGTCCCGGTAAATAGAAAATAAATTAAATGGTGCAGCAGTGCGGGAATGTAGATAAGGGTCCACTGTCACTGCCCCACTGACCTCTCTCTTCCTCCCCTCCCCAACTGGCACTTACTTTTCTGCTATTGCGGGACCCCCAGGTGTGTGGCAGCTGTTTCTACGCCAGTGATCTGATTGCAGACCTTTGTAGGATTGCAGCGCAAATGGACGGTAACGGGTGTGAACGGTCTTTTTCCTTTGGCATGTTAAGTGTGATACACCCTGGCACTAAGAGAGAATCTGACTAAGGAGCTACTTTGTATTTCCCAGTGTTTCAGGGAAATGGGACTTACAGTACAGGTTATTAATTTGGCTTGAAGAGACACTCCACTTTTTTGGACTGTATCTCCTCCCACAGTTTTCCAGCTAAAGACATAAAATTCGGTGTGTTAGCTCTGAATTTCACAGTTTGTTCCTGATTGTCTATAATGAGTACAATCCTCAAACAAGGACATTTCGAGGTTTCAGGGTCATGTGATCAAAACACAGACACAGGTACACACACCTACTAACCTGCCCTTCCATCCCTGTGGCAACCATACTTAAAGAGTAACTAGAGTCAAAATACAAAATCTTGATCAGTCATCAAAAAAAGTAAATTTTATGGTCATAAATGCAAAAACACATACCCCAACCTGACACATACCCCAACCTAAGTACAAAAACATACTGATCTACCCTTCCATTACCAGAGCAGCCATACAATCACAGACGTGGCTGCTGGCTATGGAGAGAGCAAATGGAGCGAGGTCGGGTAAGTCTCATTCTGTTTTTTTTAAACTTAGAAACCTAGTGCCTAGCAGTTAGGGTGGGGGGGGTGCCCTATATTAGAGAAAAGTTTTGAGAAAAGATGATGCGGCTTGGAGGGATCTGGAGGGTGGGAGGGAGGGAGGGAAGGGGGAGAGCTCCCTTGTGCAAGTCCTTAGTGAGGACAAGCAAGTAGCAGGCACCGGATGACACACAGACAGCTCCTACTCTTCAGATTTGGGGACTTTCAGCAGCACTGCAAGAGAACCATAAGGAGCAGGCACTCAAATACTCAAATATAAATAAGGACAACCTAGCATCTGTAATTAATAAAGACCCAGTGGTGGATACTCAAGACAATGATAGTACAAAACACCTTTATTATAGATATGTACTAAAACACATAAAACACACACACTGCGCAGTGGACCCCTAAAATGTAAAAAATGGCTATATATATATATATATATATATATATATATATATATATATAAAATGTAGCTTCATATAGATAACAGCCAACCCCCCCTCCCAAAAAATGACTAACCACAATGCCAATGAACTGCTGGCATCAGTCTGTATTGGCTGCTATTACTTTAAATAGAGGGAGCTAATACAATAGGCATGTGTATGGGTGCATGGCTGATTGATCATACATAGCCCAGCATGCAAGGGCAATTTTAGTTTAAATATTTTTGGAGGGCTTCCGGTTCCGGCGCGCCATGTGAAGGCAGCACTTCTGAGGTGCTCCGACGCTCCCATTAAAATGCTAATAAATCGGCATTCTTCCCAAATCTGAAGTAAACTCAATATCATAACTTAAGTCTACTTTATCAATGGACAGGTTCTTAAAGACTCAAATGGCTCGCCAATCCACAAAACACAACAAATAGTGAATAAGACATGAGCAAGCCAGCCTAGGCAAAATGGCAGCTGATGACCTCGAACCCACCATAGATGGTCAGGAGGATCAAGGCCCATACACCTCAGATGAGGAACAACATGAAGCTTCAACACAAAGATCCAAAAATTGCGGTTGAAGTAGCAAACCTACTCAAGACAGACATAGCCAAAACCATAGACAGATCTATTGACAAAAAAGTCTGTACACTCCAGCAGGATCTCCTTTTACTCTTAGAAGACATGGGTAGATCTGCAGCAATTATATCGGAGCTACAACAGAAACAAACTATTTTGATACATTGTGTAGAAGACTTAGAATAGTCTTCTACAGTCCGAAATCTCCGATTTCTAGGACTTTTAGAAGCCATTACCAAAACGACCCTCAGTAATCTGTGTGCCACTACCATACCTGTAATCCTAGAAATAACAGTCACAGTGGAGAGGGCACACAGAATCGGCCCTCCGTGGCAATTGACTGTGGCCAGTGATCGCCAAATATTTAAATATCTTAAAAGCCTATAGACTAAAACAAGGCCTGCAAGTCAACGGCCATAAAATTCTAATTGTTGCTGACTAATCTTCTTCTTTGCAGAAATGAGCAGGAAAAGACGAGACTTTGCATGTGCCTTACTATATGCCAAAAAAGCATGTTTCCCCCTGCTATATTGCACCATTCATTACTTAAAGACGCCAACAGGAAAGACGTATCATTCCAAACACCACAAGGGGCCATGCACTACATTGAAGAATAAGACGATCCCACATGTGATCCCCAAAACCTGCCAAGGATTTATACTCTGCTCCTCCTTCTCAACGATACCACGACTCATCTCCGAAGAAAACTTACATATTCGAGGATCCTGGGACCTCTTCACCTCGAGAAGGGTGGTAAGCCTCGAAGGCCTCCGACGATATACAACCTTTGCTTTGTTACAAAAGTGAAGCCACTGGTGGCATAAAGTCCGCCAATGTTGATAAATCACTTCCCATTTTGGAAGCTATCAAGATACCTATTGATAATGGTCTATCTTTTTTACGTTAAGTATGCTTGTTCACTTGATTATTTAATTTTCAGCTGTCATGCCCCATCTGTGACCCAACATAAGAAAATATCTAACTCAAAGGGGAAAAAAAAATCTCCATTAAAATATCTAAGGGTTCTTTTAGGGCATGTCCACCCTTTCCAACCACTTTTGATATTTTATAGGTACTGGTCCCCCAGCCCCAAACGCAATAACCTTATATCCAGAAACTCCCCCGATAGTTACTTACCTTCCCTCTTTTCCCCACCGCACAATCCCGGCCCTCTGCTTGCACAGAACTGCAAGCAGGGGGCGGGACCGGCAGCCGCATTTGTGATTGGCTGAGAGAAAGCCAATCACGGATGTGGCTGCCTGCTGCTTAGAACCGTGGAGGAGTGAGGCAAGGTAAGTAACTATCGGGGGAGTTTCTGGATATAAGATTATTGCCGTTGGGGCTGGGGGTCCAATACCTATAAGATATAAAAAGGGTTAAGAACTAGGGGGAGGGAGACCAAATCGGGAGGGAGGGGGAGAATGGCTGCAGTGCGCATGCTAAACTTCTCCCGGAGGGGAGACTGGAGGCAGAGTCCTATATGGAACTTTGGGAGGGGACTACAGGAGAACCATTTGGAGCTGGGATGTAAGGTAAGGATTTTATTACACTACACAGTGGGGCCAGTAGTGGGGGAGATTATAGTTTTGGAGGTGGACATGCCCTTTAAACCCCCCCTTGTGTGTACAATGGAAGTCTGTTGTTTTACTTAAAGAAATCGTAAATATCATATTACCGTATATGTGTACACCTCTATTACATGCTGATTAATAATATCATATTACCGTATATGTATATACCTCTATTACATGCTAAGTAATAATATCATATTACCCGTTAATGTATATGCATCTATTACATGCTAAATAATATCATATTATCGTATATGTATATACCTCTATAACATGCTGAGTAATAGTATCATATTACCGTATATATGTATATACCTCTATTACATGCTGAGTAATAAATCATATTACCGTATATGTATATGCATCTATTACATGCTAAATAATATCATATTATCGTATATGTATATACCTCTATTACATGCTGAGTAGTAGTATCATATTACCGTATATATGTATATACCTCTATTACATGCTGAGTAATAATATCATATTACCGTATATGTATATACCTCTATTACATGCTGAGTAATAATATCATATTACCGTTAGAGGTATATGAACAAGGATACTCTACTATGCTAAATAATATCATATTATCGTATATGTATATACCTCTATTACATGCTCAGTAATAATTTCATATTACCGTATATATGTATATACCTCTATTACATGCTGAGTAATAGTATCATATTACCATATATATGTATATACCTCTATTACATGCTGAGTATGTATGAACTCACCCAAAATTAGAAGACCCCAAGGCCCTCAAAGTACTAAACGGGGCACAAGCACTGTTAAACAGCAAATGGATAAATTTTATTTTATCATACACAATACACGAGGAAGCCCTGTAAGGAAACCCTGTAAGGGAGAAACGCGTGTAGGTGTGGGTGGAACCCCTCTAATACGACCGAGTCCATGGTGAGGAAGAGGATACTACAGAAAAGCAGCACGGCATTTGTATGGAACCCCTGCGGGGGATAGCCTGTGTGGCTGGGTGAAGATTGGTGATATGCAGAGAGGGGACGGAGATGATACGAAACGCTGGGAGAGTGGAGCGAGTATAGTGTGCCTCGTGTAACGCGGAAGCCTAGTCCCGTCCAACACAGCCGTAAACCCGGGGGTTGTGAGTATAATAGTAGCAGCAGTGTGTCGGCTTGGTCCGGATAACAGTTGAATTTTCAAGTCCGGGACATTAGGACTCAGATTTCCTATGTTCTAAATATCCTTCTTGTGGGGTCGTATGTGGGGGATCCTAGGTCACGAATTTTTAAAGTTGGTTCAGGGGACGCCCTGGTCAGTGTATCTGGTTTTATGACGGTTTATTGTATTGGTAATTTTGTATGGGTATAATATACTATGTTTCATGTATTGTGTATGATAAAATAATTTTAATTTTAATAATTTTTATCCATTTTCTGTTTAACAGTGCTTGTGCCCCGTTTAGTGTACTTTGAGGGCCTTGGGGTCTTGTAATTTTGGGTGAGTTAGTAATATATACACTGGGAGCACCACCTTACAGGTGTTGCACTACAGCTTAGTGTAGTAACTGTGCAATTGGGATACCTAGTTGTATTATGAGTATGCATGGAACATGGGAGAAATCGAACTCGACCATACATCGTGTCACATACTTACAGAGTCTCCTGCTGTGGAAACTCTGCCTGGATGACAATATTATCTCTTAAAGGTAATTTACTAATAAGGGTTAAATTGGAAATGTCTCTATGCCCATTGATAGTCTGATAATGATATGCTTTTTTAATCATATATGCTCATTCACCAGTCTATATAATCCTATAACCTGCCCTAAATGAGACCGAACACAAGAATGTGCCCAATTTCAGAGGAAATATTACTTTAGAACCAGCTATGACGCCCTAAATCCTTCCAGGAGTATGGAAAATCTCCCTCTCAACCTAGAACATTCCACCCTTAAGATACATGAAATAAAATGGAGTATGTTGCCCCCCCCCCATAACAGGGAACACTGTTATCACCCTCTATTTATATAATTCTATATCTCGATGCATTTAATTGGATCTTTCTCCTTAATTTTTTTTAATCTAATGCTTCTAGACTTAAATGTTTATATGCTTTGTTTAGATGGCTGGCTATAGGTCTCGTGTCATTCGGTGGACTGGCTACATCAGGGAGCTTCGCTGGTCAAAAGTTGATTCATACACACGTCTTTCCGATCTTCAATATCTTGATAGATATCTAAGTATTGACACTTTAAAAACATGTTCAGTCTAACCTCCCGTTCTTCAATAAAACATGCGGGAGCCGGGAAGGAAGTTAGAGAACTTACCCCGGCCTCTCGATTCTCAGCCACATCCTCTAGCAAGCTCCAATGGACTTAGTATGCGAGAACGAGATTAAGGTAATCTTAACGTAAACTTAGATATAGCATTACAGAAAATTCCTATGGCTTCATGTTTTATGTCTATACTTCAAAATACAGTATGTATAGAAAACAATGTTTAAATAACATAAACTACTTAATGCATATTTACCATACAATTATAAGTTTACAATATTGTATCCCAAACTTGTGCTAAAGGGGAACTGTGGTCTTCCATTTTGTATGTGCCTTATGGAGGCAGCCATTGATCACCTGATCATCTGTCGGACCCGACGGTATCGGGGCTTTATCGTTACTGTGTGTACCCAGCTTATGCTGCAATTTAGATCTCTTGCATTTTATAGTGCTTGTTCGGGAAACGAATGTACACACATAACGATAAAGCCCAGATACTGTCCTCGTGTCCTTTGACATGTTCTATTGGTGAACAATGCCCCAGATAGTTTATTGTATGGCCCGTTAATGTATTTATACACAGTAATCATATCCCCACGCAAGCGCCTTTTCTCCAGCGTACATAATTGTAACTTTTCCAGTCTCTCTTCATATTCAAGCTCCCCCAATCCCCTTATTAATTTAGTTGCCCTTCTCTGAACCCTTTCCATTTCAAAGATGTCCTTTTTGTACACAGGATTCCAAACTTGCACTGCATATTCCAAATGAGGCCTTACCAATGCTTTGTAGAGAGGGAGAATTACATTTTCCTCCCTTGACTCCATACCTCTCTTTATACAAGACAATACCATGCTGGCTCTGGCTGTTGCCGCCTGGCACTGCTTGCTACCTTTAAGTTTGTTATCCACCAAAACTCCAAGATCCCTTTCCAACAGGGATTCACTTAACACAGAGCCATTTATAGTATAAGCAGCACAAGGATTTTTAAGTCCAAAATGCATTGAATCTCATCTGCCACTTAGCAGCCCAATGTGATCTATCTAGATCCCCTTGCAACGATTGCACATCCACTAAAGTTTTTAATGGTCGACAAAGTTTTGTGTCGTCAGCAAACACAGAAACCTTGCTGACAATACCCACTTCCAAATCATTAATAAATAGATTAAATAGAAGCGGCCCCAGCACAGAACCCTGTGGCACCCCACTTAACACTTTAGTCCATAATGATGAAGCCCCATTAACAACTAATCTCTGCATCCTATTCATTAACCAATTTTCTATCCATGTACAAATGTGACTCCCCAGATCAACAGACCTTAGCTTATACATTAGTCGCCTATGGGGGACTGTATCAAAAGCCTTTGCAAAATCCAAGTAAGCCACAGTCTAAATTTCTACTTACTTCCTCATAAAAGCCAAGCAAGTTAGTTTGAAAAGATCTATTCCTCCTAAATCCATGCTGGTTACTATTTATAACGTCAGTCCTTGAAACATACTCTAGAACATGTTCCCTTATTAAACTTTCCAGGATCTTCCCCACCACTGAAGTTAAACTTAATGGCCTGTAATTACGCGGCTGTGAACGACTACCCTTTTTGAATATTGGAATAACATCAGCCTTTTTCCAATCCAGAGGCACATTACCGGACATGAGGGAATCAGCAAAAATAAGAAACAATGGCCTAGATAAAACTGAACTTAGCTCCTTAAGTACCCGAGGACGTATTTTATCCGGTCCAGGAGATTTATTAATATTAACCTTATTTAGTTCTTTCTGTACCATATCTTCGGTTAACCAAAGTGCACTTGAATCTTTTATACCATTATTGCTACTATACTCTATGATATCTGTACTTGGATCTTCTATAGTGTATACAGAGGGAAAAAAATTATTCAAGACATTTGCTTTATCGCCATCCTCCGTAACTAACTTATCCCCATTAATTAATGGTGCCACATTCTCAGTCCTCAACTTCTCACTATTAATATACTTAAAAAAATGTTTAGGCTTAGTGATGCTTTGTTCAGCTATCCTAACTTCATTATTAATTTTAGCTAGTTTGATTGCTTTCTTACACTCCTTGTTACAGTTTTTATAATCCCTAAAGGCCCTTTCCGTTCCCTCGGCCTTAAAGGTTTTAAATACCTTTTTCTTCCTTTCCATTTGCCTCTTTACATCAGAATTCAGCCACATGGGCGCGGATTTATTTTTTTTACATTTATTTCCCAAGGGTATAAATTTAGATGTGAACTGGCTTAAAATCCCCTTGAACACAGTCCACTTCTGTTCAGTACCTTTACCTGATAATACATTATCCCAGTTGACATTCTGAAGAGCTGCTTTTAACCTGGGAAAATTTGCCTTCCCAAAATTAAATGTCTTTGTTAACCCAGCACACTTTTCCTTTCGATAACAAAGTTCAAACGCCACTATTTCATGTCATGTTCTTACTTACCTGGAACTGTATTAACTGGAAGTGAATCAGAAACACTGCTTGTTGCAGTGCCAGAGCCTCTCAAAATATTCCCTGCAATAATGGAAACATGTAATGAACATTCATTGTGTTAACACTGTTATCTTAAAAACAAAAATGGAATTGATGATAAAAAAGCAATGAATAATTAAAATTCATTTGACCTATCCATTTACAAATTCTAACAAATCAAAACTTCCACAATATATTTTAAAGTAAGTTTCTTTCCTCGAAGATTGTATTTTCAGGAAACCCTAAACACATATTAAAGGAAAACTAAAACATGTTTCCCTGACTTATCGCATACTGTATACACTGTTGATTAAAATGATACATCCCAAGTATTTCTAATGGTGGCCATAGAAGCATCGATATGATCGGTCGACACCAGGGATGGTGTCCAATTATCACTCCAGCTTTGGTGCCCGCTGACGAAATGAGCTGACTGAATCACCCCTCATTCGTTATCGTGATGGTCATTTCGCCTGCGATCATCCGATAATATTGATCTGTCTGCGGTCACCTTTAGTAATGACTAACCAAACATTTACTTGAGTTGAATCGGTTGAAGGGAGATTCAATAAAAGTTCTTATGGTTAAAAATGGTGCTAATTTTGCACCAACCATTCAGAGCTTTCAAATATTAAAAAAAAAGGTTGGGGCAAAATTAGCACTATTTTTAACCATAAGAACTTTTATTGAATCTCCCTGAATTACTTTTTTTTAAATATGTTCACACAAAAACCGCTCTAAAATCCCTGTTCTGGTCATGTGTCAGAGGGAGGGATAACTGTAACATGATTGTCTGTCACCTTCTAGGATGTAAGATAGCTGCCTGTGAAGTGTACTGCAACACACTTAGCCAGTGCTGTACATAACATTAAGCTATATTGCATATTATTAGCCAGCGGTTCTGGACACATGCATAAGCTAAGGGACATAAAGGAGTATTTTGCATATCTCTGCCACTTACTGTGGGGAACATGGGAGTAAGAAATTACTTCTTGTTTCTTAGGTTATATGGGCAATGCTATTCATATAGCATGAGACTGCAAGATGCCTTCCATTATAAGCTGGTGTTTCTCCATTTACGTAACCATTCTAATACCATATTTAAAGGCATCTCTGGCCATGCTTTTTTGAAAAAAGAATATGACACTCATAGCTGAATTCAATATGTTTAAGACAGCAGAGAATAATGTGCATTATTAGGGTTACTGGATACAGTTCTCTTTTGTTTCAATCCATTCCAATGGGGACGTAAAATGGAAAAGACACGGAGAAAACGAAAATAGTAAAGTAAATGTCAATAGTACATTAAATGTTGCGATTTTTTCTATAAGGATTTCAGGAAGTGCAACCTTGTCCTCCAGTCTCCAGACAGTGTTTCAGTTCTAAAATATGCTAATTCTGTTTAAAGCTTCACAGCCCAACCAGTATAATCAAGAACCATCTATAGAAAAATCAAAAATGCTATTAAAAATGTAAAAAATACAATAGGAACCGCTATTGGAACTAAACTTGCCAGTTTTGTTCATCTCTGATCAGGAGGTGTTTAAACCTTTTAATAAAGAAACAGAATATAGACATCCATTAAATAAATATGGAAGGACAAACCTGTGCTCAGTATTTTGGGTGCAGGTGTTGATGACTCCGATGTACCACTTGGTGCTATACAATAAAATAGAGTCAATGTTAGGGTACCATATACACTCGAGTATAAGCCGAGGTTTTCAGGCTTTAAAAAAAGCCTGAAAATTGAACCTCTACTTATACTCGAGTCACTCTCAAGCTTACCTCTCTGCATCTCCCGCTGACGTCACTTCTCTGCGCCTCTCACTTCCCGGCACCGAGTAGTGACATCAGGCAGGGAGATTTGGGGCAAGCAGCAGCCGGCAGTGAGGTAAAGACTGCCTAAGTAAGTGAACACTGAACTGGGGGGGGACAGTATACATTCAAAAAACAGAATTCTAGTGCACAAACAATTCTAATTGCATATTGGTACAGTATGGACAGTATACATTGACCTCTCTGGTGACAGGAATGGCAAATGTCTTCATTTACTGCCTGTGTAATTTGTACTGTAGAAAATAAAACTAAATAATGCAGTTCATTCATTCAGGTACATTGAAAACAGACATGGGATCCATTATAAACATGCATCAATGATCTGATCAGTAACCCCCAATACCTTTCCACTATAGATGTTTGGAAACTACAACTTCGAGCAACTAAAGCATGCTGGGAGTTTTAGTTACTAAACATCTACAGTGGAAAGGTATTGGGGTTACTGTATGGGATTACTATCCATTTAAAGGGAAACTAATGCCCCAAAACAGTACAGAATCAGGAGGATGGTATATGTTGTCTTCTGATTCTGTATTGTTTTGAGGCTTTAGTTGCCCTTTGAATGGACAGCAGAATTCCCATACAGTAGTCACATACAGTAATAGCCATACTGGATTTGGCTATTACTGTATGGAAATTCTGCTGTCCATTTAAAGGGCAACTAAAGCCTCAAAACAATACAGAATCAGAAGGCAGTAGTGGTCATAATTTCTACCCTCGGCTTGTACTCGAGTCAATCGGGGTTTCCTGATTTTTGAGTCAAAAATAGGTATCTAGGCTTATACTTGAGTATATATAGTAATTAAACATGTATGTAATAACACATTAAAATGCAATCACTTCTGTTAAACAGGCCTTGCTGCAATTTGGGACCCACCCTATCCACATGCACAACCACACAACCAATAAGCTTGGCTTTTCCTCTGGTGCAATGTGGTCAGAAATTCCATGTTTCCCACAAAATGAAATCACCAACACAGCATGATAACATTGCACAACTGCAAGAAAGGGTGTCTTTTTGTTAAAATCATTGTTACCATTCTACCACAATGTGAATGATAATACACTGCAAAATGAATTGTACTCACTACTTGTGTCCATGGCAAGAAATGGAATAGTGGATGGAGGGTTCCCTACATCAAGTCTCAAACCGATCCCTGTAAAAAGAAAAATTGTGTTAAAAAGGAAAATGTCATTTAATTTCAGATGGAATAATTGGAAACCCTAGCAGTGAGGATTCCTTTGTCAGTGTAAACCCCTGCAATAACCCATAATAACATATATAATACATAAGGCTATGGACCTTGAATGAGGAGGTGCAGTGGAACATATTCTTAGAAAAACCTTTTGGCTACGTAGCTAAGAGGTTTTTATAAGAATATATCTCACTGCACCTCCATATTCACTTTACATGCAGTGTGCCATATATTATTCAGAAATGTAAATGGTAATAAACAAAGGGCACAGATCTTTGCTTTATCTTTTAACATCCAAGCAGCCGCAGGGTTAATCTTTTTCCTTCTGAAGCAGATGCCTTTCCTGTGAGTTATAGATACACCATCTGGGGTCTCTGGGTCTGCAGCATGAACACTATCAGCTCAGGGATCGTCCATTTTCAGAAGGAAAAAGATTAACCCGAAGCTGCTTGGATGTTAAAAGATAAAGGTCTGGATTTCCGACCCGTCCGATCGTGTTTCAGCCGTCAATCGTTCGGATCCGCCATACAATTATTCGGCCCGACCGACCGAAACACTGAAATGTCGTTTGGTGGCCTGAATTATTGTTTGGTGTGAACCCAGCTTTATAGAACACATAAGGCTAGTCCCTTCCATTGGGAAGGTGCAGTGGCGAGAATCTATATTCACTCAGCTGCATCACTAAGTAACTTCCGGTCTCCTACTGCCCCTCCCCCATCTCTCTCCCTCCCTGTATATGTCATGTAGATATGAAGCCTGTTTTTCTGAATATAAACTGCCATTTCTGCTTGAGAGTAAATGAAGGGACTGACCATCGTCTCTCACCCTGTCCCACTCAGGTTCCAGTTCGTTTTCATTGAATGAATTAGGGTGCAGTCCGTGCAGATAAGGAGGAGCGAGCAGCCCAGTCGATTATGACTCACAGAAATGCGCTCGCTCCTCCTTATCTGCACCCTAATTCATTCAGTGGAACCAGAACCTGACGGGGACAGTATTGAACAGATGTGGGTGTGATTTTTCTTATCTTGTCTATGGTATATTGCACAATAAATAATTTTTTTTAAAAAAATGTGTCAATTCGTCCATCTTCCACTGGGCACTAGAGATACGCCACAATGGATGACTTGTGTATTTTGAATAGGAGTGTCCAACCTGTGGACCTCGAGATGTTTTGCATAATACAACTCCCAGCATTCTCTGGTTGCTTTTGACCGCAGAGAGTGAAAGGAGTGAAGAAACTCAGGAGAGAGGGTACCAGAGTGTGGGAATGTGCGCAGGGTAGATAATGATAATGTCTTTATCTGCTCATTACCTAGTTTAGAAACCACCGAACCAGAATCCCCCAGAATTGCACCAAGAATGTTCAGGCCTGTTTTATGGGAAGAGAAAATGAACAATTCATTTACTAGTCATATTAGACAGGTAGGCAGGCAAGTAGACAGAAAGAAACATTTATAGAGACAGAAAGACAGACTGACAGATTAATTGGTAGAGAGACAGGAAGATTGTCTAATAGATCTATATATAAACCCATGGAGCTTATTCAATAATAAGGTGCAAAAGTTTGCCTGTGCTATTAAACAGCCACCAACAAAAAAAATTCAAATAACATGAGATAACAATCTGATCATATAATTATTTGGACAACATTAATGGCCAAATCCATATCTCCTACTTTTGAGTGCAGAGCTGTGAAAAAGGCTCCCGTGCAGTTGATGGCAGCTCTCTCACTTGTCCCCTAGTCCTCACCCACCTCTCTAATATGTGTGTGCATGACATTTCTTAAGGGGTTCGCAGAGTCAAAAAGTGTAGGCAGTGGGAAGAGCAGGAGAGCTGTCAGCTCTTTAAATGTAGAAGAGAACAGGAGGTAGGACCATAGTCTCATACCTCCCTGGAAAATATAGTTTTAGGAAGGGGGAATAGGTTTGGAAGCTACAGTTGCCCTTAATATGTTTATACTTATCAGTGTAATATAGTGTAATATGTAATTTAATAAGATTTAAATGTAGTCAATTTAATCTAGACATTCAGGGAGATTCAATAAAAGGTCTTACCATTTAAAATGGTGCTAAATTTGCCCCAACCAATCAGGTTTTATTTAACATTTGAAAGCTAACATCGTATTGGTTGGGGCAAAATTAGCACCATTTTAAATGATAAGAACTTTTATTGAAAAACCCTGTATATTTTTAATATATTAAAATTCTATTACAATTTACATTTAAAAAGTAAGACTTTCTGGCCTTTAGATATAAAATAAGTTGTCTCGTACAACTGTGTACACTGTATATTTGACCCTTGCAATGAGATCTTACTTGGAGTTGTTGAAATTGCACTGTTCTCTTCACTCTGAGTTGTTGAAATCAAACTGTCCTCTTCCTTTGCTGTAAAAAAAAACCAAGAGAAAAATTTGAAAACCATTTTCTAAATAGTACTGTAGTTTTCATAAAGCAACACCAGAGGGAGATGTTTCACCCTGTAAAAAATAAATTAAAGGGTATGTCCACCCTTAAAAACAATTTTTGATATATGATTCCCCTGTCCCCCCAGACCCAACTGCTCTATTTATATTCTTAGAAAGTTCCCCAAACTTTACTTACCTCCCCTCTTTCCTCCGCCGCGCTGCTGGCCCTCTGCACTTTCTAAGAATAAAAATGGAGTGGTTAGGGCTGGGGGTACAGGGGAAATCATATATCTAAAGGGGTTTACACTAGGGGGAGGGAATCCTGAGAGGGAGGGAGAGGGGGGGGAGAAGGGCTGCAGTACGCATGCCAAACTTCTCCCGGAGGCCAGGTAGGAGGCAGAATCCTATATGGACTCTGCTATCCTCCTGGTGGGCAGTTTTGGGGACTTTGGGGGGGGGCTACAGGAAACCATATGGAGCTGGGATGTGAGGTAAGATTAAACTACACTACAGATGGGGCCATAGTGGGGGGGATTATAGTTTTGGGGGTGGACATGCCCTTTAATTATTTGGAGAAGACAATACTTTTTGAGACAGTATAATGAAGAAGATGCCTTCATTGGCCAATTAACTTGATAACTGTAGCTAGATTTTTTTATCACATATACTTGTATGTTCTAAAAGCCTGCTGTGGTTATCTCAAAAAAGGTATCACCTTTACATCACCCTTTGTGATATTTTATCTCAAATGTATGTCTAATGGCTAACATGGTACAACATATTTTAATTGCATTATGTAATTTGTTAAATAACAACAACTGCATTATATAGATGAGTGGTGAAGTCTTTAGTGTAATGATAAATTGTTGGTCCTCCTTTCTTCCTTTGCACTGCACCTGAAAGTAATTTTGAATAAAGGTTTGAGCTGCATATTCGCACATTCTTTTATTATATATATATATATATTATATATAATTATATATATATATAAAGAGCAGCACAGTGCAGTGGCTCTGGGTTTGATCAGGGCTACTCCGGTTTCCCTGCAATCATAAAAACAAACTGATAGGTTGCATGTGTCAAAAAAAGTGCTTAGATTGTAAGCTCTCGGGCCAGTGCATGAGGTGAATGTATTATTGTGATTGTAAAGCACTAAAGAAGATGTTGTTGCTATGTAAATCCACAATATAACAATACATAATATATTAGTGATGAACACATTTTGGGAAGTTTTATCAATTCACATCAGGCCCTGACCACAAGCGTATAATAATGTTGTAGACTAAGGGACTATTTATAAAGTAGCTCTATTTTTCCCGTTCTGCTCTCTCCAGACATGCAAAGCCGTTACATTTACCATTTTATACACCGGGTTGTTATTGCTGCCCCAGCGACACGCAGTGTTAATGTTGCCGTATCATTACACAAGTCCAGTATTGTGGCAAAAAGAGAAATTGAAGAGCCATTTATGGAATAATGTACCCCCTACTGTAAATTCTAGAAAAACGATTAGAGTCCCAGAAGACATTGGTCAAAACGTTTAAATGTTCAGGGAACAGCGAGGCAACATATATAATAGGTGGTTTGACTTTTGTATTAGGCCCTCATTGGGGTAGGGGTTTCAGAGAGTTCCAGTAGACTAGGATTCAGATTTCAATGGGGGTGGGGTAGAGGGACATTTCTGGCTGGCATGAGGGGTTGTGGAGTGCTGCAAGTTTGTGCTATACATAGAAGCATATCAATTATAGGGATATTACAGTTTTAATAGGTAAGATTGTAGTATTTAATCCACTATAACAGGATAAAAATCCACTGCTGCTCTCCACTCTTGTATAATGTACATTACTATAAAAATGAGAACTGTTCTGATACAGTAACCGGGCCCCTATGGCGTGTGTTGGGACCACTCACAATAATTTCTCCTGTTTTAAGGATGTATTGCCCATCTGAGCCATTAGTTTTTATCCTATTTTAATGAATAGCAGTTCATTAGTATGTCAGGATTTATTGGACATAGAGACCCATGGGTAATTACAGTAATTACCCATGGTCTCTATGTCCAATAAGGATCCTGACATACTAATGAAAACACTCTGTGAAACCATCTTTAATTCGCCCTTCTCTACAAACAAGCTAAATGCTAAACAATAACAACACAAGCCACATTTTCTAGTCATTATACTTTCCAGACGAATCGCCAAGGTAAAGTCATGCATGAAAATGGCTACTTTCCACTGTAATGTTCCTAGTCTGATGCAGCCTTTCCTATTGACTGGCTCTGGATCTGCATTAAAGTGCACAGGCTTAATACGCTAAAAAGACAGCTCCAAGAGAATAGTATACAATCTGAATTTGGCTTGAAAGGCTACATTTTGGAACCGAATGTGTGTGTCTGTGCTGCAGTGTTTAAAACTCAATATTCTTGAGAACCTTCTTGAGCTGTGTGTATCTATCCAAAGAATTCCAGGTGTACTGTGGCACACTGCTGTTGACTTCTTAGCCAGACAAGTTGGTAGGTGCAGATCCTCCCAGCCCCCACATCCAGGGTACAAATACCAAGAAAGGTGTAGTAGAGAGGAGCACACTATTTCAGTGATGAATTCATTTATTTTTTGCAAAAAAACATACGTTTCGAGACTCAAGGTTTCTTCTTCAGGTATACCTGAGATATACCTGAGGAAGAGACCCTGAGTCTCGAAACGTTGTATGTTTTTTTGCACGAATAAATGAATTCATCACTGAAGTAGTGTGCTCCTCTCTACTACACCTTGCTCAGTGACTGTGTGTACCGTGTGTGGTGTTGGGGGTATCCGTGTTTGTTGTTTATGACCATGAAACAAACTGTTTCTTCACATGACCCTAAAACCTTTAAATATCCATATTGAGAATTATAGAGAAAAAATGTCCGAAATTCTGTCAATAACGCAGTAATGCGTCCTCGGATTTCTTAGCTAGGTAACACATTTCTCCTATATGTCCCGCACGTTTGTAACAAATTTCGTGTCTCCAGCTCAAAAACTGTGGGAGGAGATACAGTCCAAAAAAATGATTGGCTTTAAATGACCATGGCCAAATTATTTATTCAATCTATTGGTTTTCTCATTTACAGAATTAAAGGAATGCTGCCATCCTCTAGGAAAGAAATCAACGTGTTGCTACTTTTAAAAATGAACTAGCAATTGCAGGGTTTACCGAGAATACTTACTATTGGTAAGAGAAATAGGAGGGCTCTTTTTTGAAACACTAAATAATGGCCCCCATTGTGCTTGTATCTATCAAATATATCTTTATAATCTTAAGGGCATATTTATAAACGATCGCTATTTTCGCCTTATTTATAAAAACCACTTGTTTCGCTTTCGCCTTGCTAAAAAGTATCGCTGCGGCGATAGTGGGATAGTTTTTGCCTTATTCATTGGGTTCAGTGTGGTATCACTGTGAAGAGAGAGATTGTTCTCTAGTGTATATTTATAAATAGGTGAATTTCTCTTTTGCTCCTTTTCTCCCTTTTGTTGCATTTTTTGCAGTTTTACTAGAATTTTCACCAAACATCATTACTTACTGGAATGTTCCATTAACATGACTATTTCTTACACAGCACAATGGTATGTTCCCATATTAATGGAACTGGTTAGATAATTAGCTGCAGTTTGCTGAAAATAAGCAATACTACAAATGTCCTATTAATAAAAAAGAGAAAATTCGCCTTTTGAGTTTTACACTATCATCCTCTTAATAAATAGGGAAAATTCGGATTTTGAGTTTTAGACTATTTATCAAATGAATTTTCAAAAATCTAACCTTTAGATAGTGTAATGGTCCACTACACACACACACATTTTCAAATTTGAAATCCGAGCTGTACATTCTAGGAAGTCTTCATTTTAAATAACAGCATGTACGGGAAAGACCTGTCACTCAAACCAGGTATGCTAATTTGGTCTCTCCAGTGACCTCTTAAAGGATCTCCCAAAACATGTCAAAACATTTATTAATATAACCTCAAATATAATAAGTGATTAACCATATTGGTCTCCTGTCTATCTAATCTATATGTCTGTCTATCTATCTATCTGTTTAATCTATCTCTCCGTCTGTCTGATCTATATAGCTGTCTATCTATCGCTCTGTCTTTCTATTATATATCAATCTACAGTATATATCTATCGTTCTCTCTGTCTATCTATCTATCTATCTTTCTATCTATCTACAGAAGGGAGAAGTTTTTCACACATCAGCAGCAGCCCCACCCCTTTCACAGCATGTACTTAGAAAGGGAGAGGGTGAAGTGTCCAGCAGCAGCCACACCCACTCTCAGCAGTGTCAGGAGATATGTAATGAGCTGTATAATGTAGGGCTGTATAGGCTCTTATTATGTAATATATGTTCCAGTGTCGGCTGGATTACAAGTGGCAGTGATTTAGGGAGGCGGGGGCCAGATTGGAGCAGTTACTAAACATTGAAAATTCACTAACAAAGCAGGCACAGACACACATGTAAGTAACAACATTGTAACTACCCTAACATTGTACTTTCACATTATACAAAGTTGTGTTCAGTGAGTATAGTGACCTTTAAAATAAAGAAAATTTGCCTTTTGAGTTTTCAAATATTTACCATGTCCTATTCATGAATAGAGAAAATTTGCCTTTTGAGTTTTACACTTTTATTTACTTTGGCTGAAAAAAAACACCAAATGTGCTATTTTTAAATAACAAAGATAGGTGTTTAGAGTGTATTAACCAATATAATACTACTTAGAAAAACACTAGGGAGTATTACCTATTTACCATCAATTGCTGAACTTTTCAGCATTATTAGTGGTACTTTTTGCTAGATAATTTTCGCTTTTGATGAAAATTCCCTTTTTAATAACTGATGAAAAGTTGAAAGTTTAAAAAATTGTGGTACAGCGGTGGGGAAAAAAAGTAATGCCCTTTATAAATATTTCCCTAAGACCCCCATATAAATAAAGAAAATCGGACCTTAAAAAAAATCTTAAAAAGCAAACTTGCAGATAGTATTACTGTAAATTCTAGGAAAAAAGTCTAACACCCCTGAGTACTTTTAATATTGAGAAACACTCCACAATGTACTACACCTCCATGAACTCATTGGCAGGCTAAATAAATGGGCACTTATGTGTTTTTGCCACCTCGACTTCGTGAATTGGAGTGGCTGAACTTAAAGGGCATCTATAGTGAAAAAAACACATTGGTCAATTGCAAGTTAATTCATGTACTCTGTGCTGCCTTTATCCTATCTCTGTCAGTGACTCTGTTTTTCCATGGTGTCAGATCTGTGTGCAGCACTCCCCCCTCCCTCTGTTACCTCCTCCATGTCTCAACTCCGGCTAACCGACAAGCTTATCATGTGCAGTAGGAGTTAAAAGTTCAACATCCTAAAAAACTCACCACGCACAGTGGCAAATAGAAAGCAAAGTATCCTGGAACACGGATCTCACGTGTCCTGATCTCTCTCTTTGTGACCCATCATCAATCAGAGAAGTCTATCAAGAAGGGAGTCAGCCTTATCTCTGATATAAAACTACCTCTCTCGACCTGCTAATGCCTCTATCTCTATGTTTATTACAGAGCAGGGAGGAGGGAGGGACTTGAGCAGGGAAGATCACGTCACAGGGATTTAATTGACAGTACAAGTAGGAGTACATTAATGCAATCACGTATTCTTCTAACTTGTGTATCTCAGGTCAACGAGGGAATCTGAACAAAGTGATGACACTCTGGGGGTTGGGGGGAATTATAGAACTCATGGAAAGAAGAAAATAAAATTTTATTTCCCACTATAGATGCCTTTAATGCATCTATAGTATACTTTTCGACATTTATAAATATGCTGAGCTGTAACCGGCAATGTATGCGAAAAGTGAAAAGTTGCGGTATAAATAGCGAAAAGTCCAAATTTGTGGAAAAGGCAGCGTTAGAAAGGCAAAGGTTTAACAAACCTTTATAAATATGCCCCTTAATGATTAGTGATCTGGTACAACACCAAAGAAAATACTAGTTACAATTACAATAACTTTGAGCTTTTATAAAGGAAAATAAAACTTACTATTACGTATACAGTAGAAGGATCTTAGTTAATTCTAAACATAGAATACCAGAATTCGGATTTAATTCCGAATTTTTTACTAACCAGCCAGTTGCTATGCTATGCCTAAATCACTAAACTACGGTACATGAGGTTGTAGCTTTGAATAAAAACGAGGATTAGTGTTATGAAATGGAAGAAATGTGGAGAATTAGCTAAAGAAATGAAAAAAACTAAACAGGAAATGTACATTTACCCCAAATAATCCACCATTATATGGTAGGTAGGAGTAAGTATATCACTTCCTGTTTTGCTGGCATTAAGGCTGGGTACGCACCATACAGTATATAAACAGGGAGATTCAATAAAAGTTTCTATCGTTTAAAATGGTGCTAATTTTGCTCCAACCAATCAAATGTTATTTAACATTTGTAAGCTAACATCTGATTGGTTGGGGCAAATTAGCACATTTTAAACGATAAGAACTTTTATTGAATAACCCTAAAGGTTAACTGACCAATAGTACTGTGTATTGGTCAGTCGCCAGAAATATGTGTGGTGAGACGGCTGTGACCGATCAAGGTTCCATAAGATCGGCCACGGTAATTGACGCCACAACTACTTGTTGCGACCAACAGTGATTTGTACGGCCGACCCCTTACTAGTGAAGTCCCTTGTGTACCAAGCCAAGGGCATATTTATAAGCTTTGTTAGTTTTCACGGCGTTTTCCCTGACATTAACTATAATCGCGTTTAACGTGATTTAAATGTCCGAAAACGGCCGCGAAAAGTTAACAAAGCGTTAACGCTTCGCGGTGATACTTACCTGTTACCGCCGCTTCTATTTATAAAGCGGCGGTATGTGTTTCGCACTGCTAGTATCGGCCGATACTAGCCTCCCCACGGCGGGGATGGGCAGGCAACCCGCGGCGGGTGGTCGCACCGCCCCTGGAGACACGCCCACCCCACCCACAACCCCCCTTCCATAGCTCACACTCCGCTGCGGCAATGGCAGACTAGACGTCAGAACGAAATGGCGCGACGGGATCCGAGCGAAGCGCGGTAGCGTAACAGCTGCGTGTGCTCAACTAGGGTGCCTCCGGCGGACTCAGGCCATGCGTGAGGCTGGTCACGTGGCACTGGCTGTGAGGCCGTCGTGCCAGCTCAGGCGCCGAGTGGTCGCTGGCGTCGGCGACGAGTGGGGTTGGTGCGCCAGCCAAGACGTCGCGTCGGATCAAGACGCCGGCAACATCGACCTCGTTGAGGTCGCCTGGCCCGCCGGGGGTACCTCTCAGGGGTCGGCGGCCCAGCGGAGCTGGTGTCGCCAGGACTGGAAGAAAGAAGACAGCCGCCAAGGGCTCTTTTAAGAGCCGCACACTGGGGTGACCCTGCCAAAGGCACTTGTAAGTGCCACAAAGGCCCTGATAGGGCCGGGGAGGGGGGTCCCGGTTCGCGCTGCGGGATCCCTTAAGCCCCTTCTCAGGGCCCCGCTGGCTCCCTCCCTTCCCCTCCCCGGGAGCGGCGGGACGGGGGCTTGGAGGGGTTGCTGGGGAGGGGGTGCGCGGTGGGTGGTCGCGACCACCTGCTTGCGGCCCCTTCCCGGCAGCCCTCCTAGCCTCCTGTTCCGAGATTGCCGCGAGCGGGGAAGGGGTTGGGAGGGGCTGCTGGGAAGCGGCGGCGGGTGGTCTCTGACGCCGCGGGGGTTGTGGGCGGGGTGGGCGTATGCCCCGCCCCTTAGCAGAGGCGTCGGGAAGGGATTTTAAGTCCCTTCACGCGATACTGTACAGTATCGCGCGAAGGGACTTAAAATTACCGGAACATATCGCGGCGCGATACATATTGCGGCAATGGCACCGCTTTATAAATATGGCGATAGCGCTATTTCCGCGGCCGCGATGTGTGCGGTAATTTTTGGGCGCTAATTTCGCTTTTTTATAAATATGCCCCTAGGATTTAATTGGTTTAAAAGATTGGTCACACTAGTGGCTCACATTCCCAATGAAAAATATTGTTACAGTCATGGAAGTCAGAACAGGGAATCTTTTTAGGAAAAGATTTTCAGTTTAGTGATCCTTTAAATTTACTCCAATATAATGTTAAGTCAAACCATCCATATTGATCTCTTGGGGTAGTGGAACTGACATCTTCTAGCTCAACCTGACCTTTATTAAGGCACTCATACACATGCATATATTGTATGGCAAAATATTCCATTGGATTTGGCAAAGATTGGCAAGGTGTATGGCCACCATTAGATCTGATCACCAATTAATAGGAGTTTGCCTTATCAGTCGTAACCCTGACAAATATTAAATGTAGTACTAACTTGGTCCCTATTAAGTAGAAGCATTGCCTTGGTTTATTGTATAATTCACCTATAGCGTTATAGACATTTTATTCCATGTCTATAAATATGAAGTCTTGTCTCTATGGGTCCTCTGTTAATATAACACGTTTGCAGAGTATCTTTTCAATACACCTGTTGAACTTGCCCTGCACATGTACTTGTCAGCATTGAATTACTTTCATTACACAAACCCTATGCATCCATAGGAAATGCACAGGGATAAAAGGCTTAACATGCATAAAACGCGGGTGTGTTTACACAACTTTATCAAAACAATGCCACACGTTTCTTTTACCTTCCTCTTATTTTTGCTTCTGTGCTGCTGCATAAATGGAAAAAAACTTGTGATTTATTGTCGCATTAACTACAAACCCTGCTTACAGCGTGTTTCTTTACCTTACCTATTACAGAATTTACATAGGGCAATTCCTTTTAATTAACAGTGTTATGAGGGGGCACAGTCATTTCCTATGTCAGACATTTATTTTATGGTTCTTCCTGACTTACTGGTCTTTTTCCAGTATGATGTGACTCAGGATGTTAAGCAAATAAGAAATATGTACATACCCTGTTATTACCATGCCTGATAGCAGCATGTAGAACATATGCTTATTATTTTCAAATGGCAACAGAATATAAATTCACTGAGATGTGCTTCTAATATATGTACAATTCAAGTCTTAGTTATCTTGCAGGATTTTTATTACATTGTTTATATTTCTTACCCTTTCATAGATATTGATCACTTATTATCAGTGGCAATTTCGAGCAGAAGACCAAAGCCGTTTCGTCCGAGAATCGTCCGCGTGTATGCATTCGGTCAGGGGTTGTTTAATTCTCTGCCGAGACGGCCTTTTGTTGCGTGTCAGGGGTCGTATTAGGCGTGTGTATGAATCTTTTAGATGGTGTAAAGCAGGGTACACACAGTACCAATCTTTCAAAGATGACAGAACGAAACTGTAAAAAGGTGAGGCCACACAGACAGTCAGTTCTCCCTATATAAAGGAGATTGTTTGTGACTGCTAAACATGGCATGGATCCCTATTCTAAAACTTGCACATGCTCCAAATGTCCTTTCGGACGATAATTGAACGCATTATGCGTTCCATCGGGCGTTGTTCGTTGAGCGCCAGGTGAATCGGTCGACCAGGCCAATGGCCCGATTGTCTGCCAAAGCGGGCCCTCATATACATAGTGTGTCCGGGTCGGCCCCAGCAATCGCATGTGTGTATGAAGGTTTAGTACAGGGGCCCCAACTGCTCTATTTATATTCTTAGAAAGTTCCCCAAACTTTACTTACCTCCCCTCTTTCCTCCGCCGCGCTGCTGGCCCTCTGCACTTTCTAAGAATAAAAATGGAGTGGTTAGGGCTGGGGGTACAGGGGAAATCATATATCTAAAGGGGTTTACTTACACTAGGGGAGGGAATCCTAGAGGGGGAGGGAGAGGGGGGGGAGAAGGGCTGCAGTACGCATGCCAAACTTCTCCCGGAGGCCAGGTAGGAGGCAGAATCCTATATGGACTCTGCTATCCTCCTGGTGGGCAGTTTTGGGGACTTTGGGGGGGGGCTACAGGAAACCATATGGAGCTGGGATGTGAGGTAAGAATTAACTACACTACATGATGGGGCCATAGTGGGGGGGATTATAGTTTTGGGGGTGGACATGCCCTTTAATTATTTGGAGAAGACAATACTTTTTGAGACAGTATAATGAAGAAGATGCCTTCATTGGCCAATTAACTTGATAACTGTAGCTAGATTTTTTTATCACATATACTTGTATGTTCTAAAAGCCTGCTGTGGTTATCTCAAAAAAGGTATCACCTTTACATCACCTTTGTGATATTTTATCTCAAATGTATGTCTAATGGCTAACATGGTACAACATATTTTAATTGCATTATGTAATTTGTTAAATAACAACAACTGCATTATATAGATGAGTGGTGAAGTCTTTAGTGTAATGTATAAATTGTTGGTCCTCCTTTCTTCCTTTGCACTGCACCTGAAAGTAATTTTGAATAAAGGTTTGAGCTGCATATTCGCACATTCTTTTATATATATATATATATAATTATATATAATTATATATATATATAAAGAGCAGCACAGTGCAGTGGCTCTGGGTTTGATCAGGGCTACTCCGGTTTCCCTGCAATCATAAAAACAAACTGATAGGTTGCATGTGTCAAAAAAAGTGCTTAGATTGTAAGCTCTCGGGCCAGTGCATGAGGTGAATGTATTATTGTGATTGTAAAGCACTAAAGAAGATGTTGTTGCTATGTAAATCCACAATATAACAATACATAATATATTAGTGATGAACACATTTTGGGAAGTTTTATCAATTCACATCAGGCCCTGACCACAAGCGTATAATAATGTTGTAGACTAAGGGACATATTTATAAAGTAGCTCTATTTTTCCCGTTCTGCTCTCTCCAGACATGCAAAGCCGTTACATTTACCATTTTATACACCGGGTTGTTATTGCTGCCCCAGCGACACGCAGTGTTAATGTTGCCGTATCATTACACAAGTCCAGTATTGTGGCAAAAAGAGAAATTGAAGAGCCATTTATGGAATAATGTACCCCCTACTGTAAATTCTAGAAAAACGATTAGAGTCCCAGAAGACATTGGTCAAAACGTTTAAATGTTCAGGGAACAGCGAGGCAACATATATAATAGGTGGTTTGACTTTTGTATTAGGCCCTCATTGGGGTAGGGGTTTCAGAGAGTTCCAGTAGACTAGGATTCAGATTTCAATGGGGGTGGGGTAGAGGGACATTTCTGGCTGGCATGAGGGGTTGTGGAGTGCTGCAAGTTTGTGCTATACATAGAAGCATATCAATTATAGGGATATTACAGTTTTAATAGGTAAGATTGTAGTATTTAATCCACTATAACAGGATAAAAATCCACTGCTGCTCTCCACTCTTGTATAATGTACATTACTATAAAAATGAGAACTGTTCTGATACAGTAACCGGGCCCCTATGGCGTGTGATTGGGACCACTCACAATAATTTCTCCTGTTTTAAGGATGTATTGCCCATCTGAGCCATTAGTTTTTTCCTATTTTAATGAATAGCAGTTCATTAGTATGTCAGGATTTATTGGACATAGAGACCCATGGGTAATTACAGTAATTACCCATGGTCTCTATGTCCAATAAGGATCCTGACATACTAATGAAAACACTCTGTGAAACCATCTTTAATTCGCCCTTCTCTACAAACAAGCTAAATGCTAAACAATAACAACACAAGCCACATTTTCTAGTCATTATACTTTCCAGACGAATCGCCAAGGTAAAGTCATGCATGAAAATGGCTACTTTCCACTGTAATGTTCCTAGTCTGATGCAGCCTTTCCTATTGACTGGCTCTGGATCTGCATTAAAGTGCACAGGCTTAATACGCTAAAAAGACAGCTCCAAGAGAATAGTATACAATCTGAATTTGGCTTGAAAGGCTACATTTTGGAACCGAATGTGTGTGTCTGTGCTGCAGTGTTTAAAACTCAATATTCTTGAGAACCTTCTTGAGCTGTGTGTACTATCCAAAGAATTCCAGGTGTACTGTGGCACACTGCTGTTGACTTCTTAGCCAGACAGTTGGTAGGTGCAGATCCTCCCAGCCCCCACATCCAGGGTACAAATACCAAGAAAGGTGTAGTAGAGAGGAGCACACTATTTCAGTGATGAATTCATTTATTTTTTGCAAAAAAACATACGTTTCGAGACTCAAGGTTTCTTCTTCAGGTATACCTGAGATATACCTGAGGAAGAGACCCTGAGTCTCGAAACGTTGTATGTTTTTTTGCACGAATAAATGAATTCATCACTGAAGTAGTGTGCTCCTCTCTACTACACCTTGCTCAGTGACTGTGTGTACCGTGTGTGGTGTTGGGGGTATCCGTGTTTGTTGTTTATGACCATGAAACAAACTGTTTCTTCACATGACCCTAAAACCTTTAAATATCCATATTGAGAATTATAGAGAAAAAATGTCCCGAAATTCTGTCAATAACGCAGTAATGCGTCCTCGGATTTCTTAGCTAGGTAACACATTTCTCCTATATGTCCCGCACGTTTGTAACAAATTTCGTGTCTCCAGCTCAAAAACTGTGGGAGGAGATACAGTCCAAAAAAATGATTGGCTTTAAATGACCATGGCCAAATTATTTATTCAATCTATTGGTTTTCTCATTTACAGAATTAAAGGAATGCTGCCATCCTCTAGGAAAGAAATCAACGTGTTGCTACTTTTAAAAATGAACTAGCAATTGCAGGGTTTACCGAGAATACTTACTATTGGTAAGAGAAATAGGAGGGCTCTTTTTGAAACACTAAATTAATGGCCCCCATTGTGCTTGTATCTATCAAATATATCTTTATAATCTTAAGGGCATATTTATAAACGATCGCTATTTTCGCCTTATTTATAAAAACCACTTGTTTCCGCTTTCGCCTTGCTAAAAAGTATCGCTGCGGCGATAGTGGGATAGTTTTTGCCTTATTCATTGGGTTCAGTGTGGTATCACTGTGAAGAGAGAGATTGTTCTCTAGTGTATATTTATAAATAGGTGAATTTCTCTTTTGCTCCTTTTCTCCCTTTTGTTGCATTTTTTGCAGTTTTACTAGAATTTTCACCAAACATCATTACTTACTGGAATGTTCCATTAACATGACTATTTCTTACACAGCACAATGGTATGTTCCCATATTAATGGAACTGGTTAGATAATTAGCTGCAGTTTGCTGAAAATAAGCAATACTACAAATGTCCTATTAATAAAAAAGAGAAAATTCGCCTTTTGAGTTTTACACTATCATCCTCTTAATAAATAGGGAAAATTCGGATTTTGAGTTTTAGACTATTTATCAAATGAATTTTCAAAAATCTAACCTTTAGATAGTGTAATGGTCCACTACACACACACACATTTTCAAATTTGAAATCCGAGCTGTACATTCTAGGAAGTCTTCATTTTAAATAACAGCATGTACGGGAAAGACCTGTCACTCAAACCAGGTATGCTAATTTGGTCTCTCCAGTGACCTCTTAAAGGATCTCCCAAAACATGTCAAAACATTTATTAATATAACCTCAAATATAATAAGTGATTAACCATATTGGTCTCCTGTCTATCTAATCTATATGTCTGTCTATCTATCTATCTGTTTAATCTATCTCTCCGTCTGTCTGATCTATATAGCTGTCTATCTATCGCTCTGTCTTTCTATTATATATCAATCTACAGTATATATCTATCGTTCTCTCTGTCTATCTATCTATCTATCTTTCTATCTATCTACAGAAGGGAGAAGTTTTTCACACATCAGCAGCAGCCCCACCCCTTTCACAGCATGTACTTAGAAAGGGAGAGGGTGAAGTGTCCAGCAGCAGCCACACCCACTCTCAGCAGTGTCAGGAGATATGTAATGAGCTGTATAATGTAGGGCTGTATAGGCTCTTATTATGTAATTATGTTCCAGTGTCGGCTGGATTACAAGTGGCAGTGATTTAGGGAGGCGGGGGCCAGATTGGAGCAGTTACTAAACATTGAAAATTCACTAACAAAGCAGGCACAGACACACATGTAAGTAACAACATTGTAACTACCCTAACATTGTACTTTCACATTATACAAAGTTGTGTTCAGTGAGTATAGTGACCTTTAAAATAAAGAAAATTTGCCTTTTGAGTTTTCAAATATTTACCATGTCCTATTCATGAATAGAGAAAATTTGCCTTTTGAGTTTTACACTATTTATTTACTTTGGCTGAAAAAAAACACCAAATGTGCTATTTTTAAATAACAAAGATAGGTGTTTAGAGTGTATTAACCAATATAATACTACTTAGAAAACACTAGGGAGTATTACCTATTTACCATCAATTGCTGAACTTTTCAGCATTATTAGTGGTACTTTTTGCTAGATAATTTTCGCTTTTGATGAAAATTCCCTTTTTAATAACTGATGAAAAGTTGAAAGTTTAAAAAATTGTGGTACAGGCGGTGGGGAAAAAAAGTAATGCCCTTTATAAATATGTCCCTAAGACCCCCATATAAATAAAGAAAATCGGACCTTAAAAAAAATCTTAAAAAGCAAACTTGCAGATAGTATTACTGTAAATTCTAGGAAAAAAGTCTAACACCCCTGAGTACTTTTAATATTGAGAAACACTCCACAATGTACTACACCTCCATGAACTCATTGGCAGGCTAAATAAATGGGCACTTATGTGTTTTTGCCACCTCGACTTCGTGAATTGGAGTGGCTGAACTTAAAGGGCATCTATAGTGAAAAAAACACATTGGTCAATTGCAAGTTAATTCATGTACTCTGTGCTGCCTTTATCCTATCTCTGTCAGTGACTCTGTTTTTCCATGGTGTCAGATCTGTGTGCAGCACTCCCCCCTCCCTCTGTTACCTCCTCCATGTCTCAACTCCGGCTAACCGACAAGCTTATCATGTGCAGTAGGAGTTAAAAGTTCAACATCCTAAAAAACTCACCACGCACAGTGGCAAATAGAAAGCAAAGTATCCTGGAACACGGATCTCACGTGTCCTGATCTCTCTCTTTGTGACCCATCATCAATCAGAGAAGTCTATCAAGAAGGGAGTCAGCCTTATCTCTGATATAAAACTACCTCTCTCGACCTGCTAATGCGCTCTATCTCTATGTTTATTACAGAGCAGGGAGGAGGGAGGGACTTGAGCAGGGAAGATCACGTCACAGGGATTTAATTGACAGTACAAGTAGGAGTACATTAATGCAATCACGTATTCTTCTAACTTGTGTATCTCAGGTCAACGAGGGAATCTGAACAAAGTGATGACACTCTGGGGGTTGGGGGGAATTATAGAACTCATGGAAAGAAGAAAATAAAAGTTTTATTTCCCACTATAGATGCCTTTAATGCATCTATAGTATACTTTTCGACACATTTATAAATATGCTGAGCTGTAACCGGCAATGTATGCGAAAAGTGAAAAGTTGCGGTATAAATAGCGAAAAGTCCAAATTTGTGGAAAAGGCAGCGTTAGAAAGGCAAAGGTTTAACAAACCTTTATAAATATGCCCCTTAATGATTAGTGATCTGGTACAACACCAAAGAAAATACTAGTTACAATTACAATAACTTTGAGCTTTTATAAAGGAAAATAAAACTTACTATTACGTATACAGTAGAAGGATCTTAGTTATTCTAAACATAGAATACCAGAATTCGGATTTAATTCCGAATTTTTTACTAACCAGCCAGTTGCTATGCTATGCCTAAATCACTAAACTACGGTACATGAGGTTGTAGCTTTGAATAAAAACGAGGATTAGTGTTATGAAATGGAGAAATGTGGAGAATTAGCTAAAGAAATGAAAAAAACTAAACAGGAAATGTACATTTACCCCAAATAATCCACCATTATATGGTAGGTAGGAGTAAGTATATCACTTCCTGTTTTGCTGGCATTAAGGCTGGGTACGCACCATACAGTATATAAACAGGGAGATTCAATAAAAGTTTCTATCGTTTAAAATGGTGCTAATTTTGCTCCAACCAATCAAATGTTATTTAACATTTGTAAGCTAACATCTGATTGGTTGGGGCAAATTAGCACCATTTTAAACGATAAGAACTTTTATTGAATAACCCTAAAGGTTAACTGACCAATAGTACTGTGTATTGGTCAGTCGCCAGAAATATGTGTGGTGAGACGGCTGTGACCGATCAAGGTTCCATAAGATCGGCCACGGTAATTGACGCCACAACTACTTGTTGCGACCAACAGTGATTTGTACGGCCGACCCCTTACTAGTGAAGTCCCTTGTGTACCAAGCCAAGGGCATATTTATAAGCTTTGTTAGTTTTCACGGCGTTTTCCCTGACATTAACTATAATCGCGTTTAACGTGATTTAAATGTCCGAAAACGGCCGCGAAAAGTTAACAAAGCGTTAACGCTTCGCGGTATACTTACCTGTTACCGCCGCTTCTATTTATAAAGCGGCGGTATGTGTTCCGCACTGCTAGTATCGGCCATACTAGCCTCCCCACGGCGGGGATGGGCAGGCAACCCGCGGCGGGTGGTCGCACCGCCCCTGGAGACACGCCCACCCCACCCACAACCCCCCTTCCATAGCTCACACTCCGCTGCGGCAATGGCAGACTAGACGTCAGAACGAAATGGCGCGACGGGATCCGAGCGAAGCGCGGTAGCGTAACAGCTGCGTGTGCTCAACTAGGGTGCCTCCGGCGGACTCAGGCCATGCGTGAGGCTGGTCACGTGGCACTGGCTGTGAGGCCGTCGTGCCAGCTCAGGCGCCGAGTGGTCGCTGGCGTCGGCGACGAGTGGGGTTGGTGCGCCAGCCAAGACGTCGCGTCGGATCAAGACGCCGGCAACATCGACCTCGTTGAGGTCGCCTGGCCCGCCGGGGGTACCTCTCAGGGGTCGGCGGCCCAGCGGAGCTGGTGTCGCCAGGACTGGAAGAAAGAAGACAGCCGCCAAGGGCTCTTTTAAGAGCCGCACACTGGGGTGACCCTGCCAAAGGCACTTGTAAGTGCCACAAAGGCCCTGATAGGGCCGGGGAGGGGGGTCCCGGTTCGCGCTGCGGGATCCCTTAAGCCCCTTCTCAGGGCCCCGCTGGCTCCCTCCCTTCCCCTCCCCGGGAGCGGCGGGACGGGGGCTTGGAGGGGTTGCTGGGGAGGGGGTGCGCGGTGGGTGGTCGCGACCACCTGCTTGCGGCCCCTTCCCGGCAGCCCTCCTAGCCTCCTGTTCCGAGATTGCCGCGAGCGGGGAAGGGGTTGGGAGGGGCTGCTGGGAAGCGGCGGCGGGTGGTCTCTGACGCCGCGGGGGTTGTGGGCGGGGTGGGCGTATGCCCCGCCCCTTAGCAGAGGCGTCGGGAAGGGATTTTAAGTCCCTTCACGCGATACTGTACAGTATCGCGCGAAGGGACTTAAAATTACCGGAACATATCGCGGCGCGATACATATTGCGGCAATGGCACCGCTTTATAAATATGGCGATAGCGCTATTTCCGCGGCCGCGATGTGTGCGGTAATTTTTGGGCGCTAATTTCGCTTTTTTATAAATATGCCCCTAGGATTTAATTGGTTTAAAAGATTGGTCACACTAGTGGCTCACATTCCCAATGAAAAATATTGTTACAGTCATGGAAGTCAGAACAGGGAATCTTTTTAGGAAAAGATTTTCAGTTTAGTGATCCTTTAAATTTATCCAATATAATGTTAAGTCAAACCATCCATATTGATCTCTTGGGGTAGTGGAACTGACATCTTCTAGCTCAACCTGACCTTTATTAAGGCACTCATACACATGCATATATTGTATGGCAAAATATTCCATTGGATTTGGCAAAGATTGGCAAGGTGTATGGCCACCATTAGATCTGATCACCAATTAATAGGAGTTTGCCTTATCAGTCGTAACCCTGACAAATATTAAATGTAGTACTAACTTGGTCCCTATTAAGTAGAAGCATTGCCTTGGTTTATTGTATAATTCACCTATAGCGTTATAGACATTTTATTCCATGTCTATAAATATGAAGTCTTGTCTCTATGGGTCCTCTGTTAATATAACACGTTTGCAGAGTATCTTTTCAATACACCTGTTGAACTTGCCCTGCACATGTACTTGTCAGCATTGAATTACTTTCATTACACAAACCCTATGCATCCATAGGAAATGCACAGGGATAAAAGGCTTAACATGCATAAAACGCGGGTGTGTTTACACAACTTTATCAAAACAATGCCACACGTTTCTTTTACCTTCCTCTTATTTTTGCTTCTGTGCTGCTGCATAAATGGAAAAAAACTTGTGATTTATTGTCGCATTAACTACAAACCCTGCTTACAGCGTGTTTCTTTACCTTACCTATTACAGAATTTACATAGGGCAATTCCTTTTAATTAACAGTGTATGAGGGGGCACAGTCATTTCCTATGTCAGACATTTATTTTATGGTTCTTCCTGACTTACTGGTCTTTTTCCAGTATGATGTGACTCAGGATGTTAAGCAAATAAGAAATATGTACATACCCTGTTATTACCATGCCTGATAGCAGCATGTAGAACATATGCTTATTATTTTCAAATGGCAACAGAATATAAATTCACTGAGATGTGCTTCTAATATATGTACAATTCAAGTCTTAGTTATCTTGCAGGATTTTTATTACATTGTTTATATTTCTTACCCTTTCATAGATATTGATCACTTATTATCAGTGGCAATTTCGAGCAGAAGACCAAAGCCGTTTCGTCCGAGAATCGTCCGCGTGTATGCATTCGGTCAGGGGTTGTTTAATTCTCTGCCGAGACGGCCTTTTGTTGCGTGTCAGGGGTCGTATTAGGCGTGTGTATGAATCTTTTAGATGGTGTAAAGCAGGGTACACACAGTACCAATCTTTCAAAGATGCAGAACGAAACTGTAAAAAGGTGAGGCCACACAGACAGTCAGTTCTCCCTATATAAAGGAGATTGTTTGTGACTGCTAAACATGGCTATGGATCCCTATTCTAAAACTTGCACATGCTCCAAATGTCCTTTCGGACGATAATTGAACGCATTATGCGTTCCATCGGGCGTTGTTCGTTGAGCGCCAGGTGAATCGGTCGACCAGGCCAATGGCCCGATTGTCTGCCAAAGCGGGCCCTCATATACATAGTGTGTCCGGGTCGGCCCCAGCAATCGCATGTGTGTATGAAGGTTTAGTACAGGGGCGGGGGGGGGGGCTACAGGAGAACCATATGGAGCTGGGATGTGAGGTAAGGATTAAACTACACTACATGATGGGGCCAGTAGTGGGGGGGATTATAGTTTTGGGGGTGGACATGCCCTTTAATATATTTTTGAGAAGACAATACTTTTTGAGACAGTATAATGAAGAAGATGCCTTCATTGGCCAATTAACTTGATAACTGTAGCTAGATTTTTTTATCACATATACTGTATGTTCTAAAAGCCTGCTGTGGTTATCTCAAAAAAGGTATCACCTTTACATCACCTTTGTGATATTTTATCTCAAATGTATGTCTAATGGCTAACATGGTACAACATATTTTAATTGCATTATTGTAATTTGTTAAATAACAACAACTGCATTATATAGATGAGTGGTGAAGTCTTTAGTGTAATGTATAAATTGTTGGTCCTCCTTTCTTCCTTTGCACTGCACCTGAAAGTAATTTTGAATAAAGGTTTGAGCTGCATATTCGCACATTCTTTTATATATATATATATATATATATATATATATATATATATATATATATATGGGGCCAGTAGTGGGGGGGATTATAGTTTTGGGGGTGGACATGCCCTTTAATATATTTTTGAGAAGACAATACTTTTTGAGACAGTATAATGAAGAAGATGCCTTCATTGGCCAATTAACTTGATAACTGTAGCTAGATTTTTTTATCACATATACTGTATGTTCTAAAAGCCTGCTGTGGTTATCTCAAAAAAGGTATCACCTTTACATCACCTTTGTGATATTTTATCTCAAATGTATGTCTAATGGCTAACATGGTACAACATATTTTAACTGCATTATTGCAATTTGTTAAATAACAACAACTGCATTATATAGATGAGTGGTGAAGTCTTTAGTGTAATGTATAAATTGTTGGTCCTCCTTTCTTCCTTTGCACTGCACCTGAAAGTAATTTTGAATAAAGGTTTGAGCTGCATATTCGCACATTCTTTTATATATATATATATATATATATATATATATATATATATATATAAAGAGCAGCACAGTGCAGTGGCTCTGGGTTTGATCAGGGCTACTCCGGTTTCCCTGCAATCATAAAAACAAACTGATAGGTTGCATGTGTCAAAAAAAGTGCTTAGATTGTAAGCTCTTCGGGCCAGTGCATGATGTGAATGTATTATTGTGATTGTAAAGCACTAAAGAAGATGTTGGTGCTATGTAAATCCACAATAATAACAATACATATATATTTAGTGATGAACACATTTTGGGAAGTTTTATCAATTCACATCAGGCCCTGACCACAAGCGTATAATAATGTTGTTAGACTAAGGGACATATTTATAAAGTAGCTCTATTTTTCCCGTTCTGCTCTCTCCAGACATGCAAAGCCGTTACATTTACCATATTTATACACCGGGTTGTTATTGCTGCCCCAGCGACACGCAGTGTTAATGTTGCCGTATTCATTACACAAGTCCAGTATTGTGGCAAAAAGAGAAATTGAAGAGCCATTTATGGAATAATGTACCCCCTACTGTAAATTCTAGAAAAACGATTAGAAGTCCCAGAAGACATTGGTCAAAACGTTTATAATGTTCAGGGAACAGCGAGGCAACATATATAATAGGTGGTTTGACTTTTGTATTAGGCCTCCATTGGGGTAGGGGGTTGCAGAGAGTTCCAGTAGGACTAGGATTCAGATTTCAATGGGGGTGGGGTAGAGGGACATTTCTGGCTGGCATGAGGGGTTGTGGAGTGCTGCAAGTTTGTGCTAATACATAGAAGCATATCAATTATAGGGATATTACAGTTTTAATAGGTAAGATTGTAAGTATTTAATCCACTATAACAGGATAAAATCCACTGCTGCTCTCCACTCTTGTATAATGTACATTACTAATAAAAATGAGAACTGTTCTGATACAGTAACCGGGCCCCTATGGCGTGTGATTGGTAGCCACTCACAATAATTTCTCCTGTTTTTAAGGATGTATTGCACATTCTGAGCCATTAGTTTTATTCCTATTTTAATGAATAGCAAGTTCATTAGTATGTCAGGATCCTTATTGGACATAGAGACCCATGGGTAATTACTGTAATTACCCATGGGTCTCTATGTCCAATAAGGATCCTGACATACTAATGAAAACACTCTGTGAAACCATCTTTAATTCGCCCTTCCTTACAAACAAGCTAAATGCTAAACAATAACAACACAAGCCACATTTTCTACGTCATTATACTTTCCAGACAAATCGCCAAGGTAAAGTCATGCATGAAAATGGCTACTTTCCACTGTAATGTTCCTAGTCTGATGCAGCCTTTCCTATTGAACTGGCTCTGGATCTGCATTAAAGTGCACAGGCTTAATACGCTAAAAAGACAGCTCCAGAGGAATAGTATACAATCTGAATTTGGCTTGAAAGGCTACATTTTGGAACCGAATGTGTGTGTCTGTGCTGCAGGTTTTAAAACTCAATATTCTTGAGAACCTTCTTGAGCTGTGTGTATCTATCCAAAGAATTCCAGGTGTACTGTGGCACACTGCTGTTGACTTCTTAGCCAGACAAGTTGGTAGGTGCAGATCCTCCCAGCCCCCTACATCCAGGGCTACAAATACCAAGAAAGGTGTAGTAGAGAGGAGCACACTATTTCAGTGATGAATTCATTTATTTTTTGCAAAAAAACATACGTTTCGAGACTCAAGGTTTCTTCTTCAGGTATACCTGAGATATACCTGAGGAAGAGACCCTGAGTCTCGAAACGTTGTATGTTTTTTTGCACAGAATAAATGAATTCATCACTGAAGTAGTGTGCTCCTCTCTACTACACCTTGCTCAGTGACTGTGTGTACCTGTGTGGGTGTTGGGGGTATCCGTGTTTGTGTTTATGACCATGAAACAAACTGTTTCTTCACATGACCCTAAAACCTTTAAATATCCATATTTGAGAATTATAGAGAAAAAATGTCCCGAAATTCTGTCAATAACGCAGTAATGCGTCCTCGATTTCTTAGCTAGGTAATAGCACATTTCTCCTATATGTCCCGCACGTTGTAACAAATTTCGTGTCTCCAGCTCAAAAACTGTGGGAGGAGATACAGTCCAAAAAAATGATTGGCTTTAAATGACCATGGCCAAATTATTTAATTCAATCTATTGGTTTTCTCATTTACAGAATTAAAGGAATGCTGCCATCCTCTAGGAAAGAAATCAACGTGTTGCTACTTTTAAAAATGAACTAGCAATTAGCAGGGTTTACCGAGAATACTTACTATTGGTAAGAGAAATAGGAGGGCTCTTTTTTGAAACACTAAATTAATGGCCCCCATTGTGCTTGTATCTATCAAATATATCTTTATAATCTTAAGGGCATATTTATAAACGATCGCTATTTTCGCCTTATTTATAAAAACCACTTGTTTTCGCTTTCGCCTTTGCTAAAAAGTATCGCTGCGGCGATAGTGGCGATAGTTTTTGCCTTATTCATTGGGTTCAGTGTGGTATCACTGTGAAGAGAGAGATTGTTCTCTAGTGTATATTTATAAATAGGTGAATTTTCTCCTTTTTGCTCCTTTTCTCCCTTTTGTTGCATTTTTTGCAGTTTTACTAGAATTTTCACCAAACATCATTACTTACTGGAATGTTCCATTAACATGACTATTTCTTACACAGCACAATGGTATGTTCCCATATTAATGGAACTGGTTAGATAATTAGCTGCAGTTTGCTGAAAATAAGCAATACTACAAAATGTCCTATTAATAAAAAAGAGAAAATTCGCCTTTTGAGTTTTACACTATCATCCTCTTAATAAATAGGGAAAATTCGGATTTTGAGTTTTAGACTATTTATCAAATGAATTTTCAAAAATCATACCTTTAGATAGTGTAATGGTCCACTACACCAACACATTTTTCAAATTTGAAATCCGAGCTGTACATTCTAGGAAGTCTTCATTTTAAATAACAGCATGTACAGGGAAAGACCTGTCACTCAAACCAGGTATGCTAATTTGTGTCTCTCCAGTGACCTCTTAAAAGGATCTCCCAAAACATGTCAAAACATTTATTAATATAACCTCAAATATAATAAGTGATTAACCATATTGGTCTCCTGTCTATCTAATCTATATGTCTGTCTATCTATCTATCTGTTTAATCTATCTCTCCGTCTGTCTGATCTATATAGCTGTCTATCTATCGCTCTGTCTTTCTATTATATATCAATCTACAGTATATATCTATCTGTCTCTCTGTCTATCTATCTATCTATCTTTCTATCTATCTACAGAAGGGAGAAGTTTTTCACACATCAGCAGCAGCCCCACCCACTTTCACAGCATGTACTTAGAAAGGGAGAGGGTGAAGTGTCCAGCAGCAGCCACACCCACTCTCAGCAGTGTCAGGAAGATATGTTAATGAGCTGTATAATGTAGGGCTGTATAGGCTCTTTATTATGTAAATGAATGTATCCAGTGTCGGCTGGATTACAAGTGGGCAGTGATTTAGGGAGGCGGGGGCCAGATTGGAGCAGTTACTAAACATTGAAAATTCACTAACAAAGCAGGCACAGACACACATGTAAGTAACAACATTGTACTACCCTAACATTGTACTTTCACATTATACAAAGTTGTTTCAGTGAGTATAGTGACTCTTTAAAATAAAGAAAATTTGCCTTTTGAGTTTTACAATATTTACCATGTCCTATTCATGAAATAGAGAAAATTTGCCTTTTGAGTTTTACACTATTTATTATACTTTGGCTGAAAAAAAACACCAAATGTGCTATTTTTAAATAACAAAGATAGGTGTTTAGAGTGTATTAACCAATATAATACTACTTAGAAAAACACTAGGGAGTATTACCTATTTACCATCAATTGCTGAACTTTTTCAGCATTATTAGTGGTACTTTTTGCTAGATAATTTTCGCTTTTGATGAAAATTCCCCTTTTTAATAACTGATGAAAAGTTGAAAGTTTAAAAAATTGTGGTACAGGCTGTGGGGAAAAAAAGTAATGCCCTTTATAAATATGTCCCTAAGACCCCCATTAAATAAAGAAAATCGGAACCTTAAAAAAAATCTTAAAAAGCAAACTTGCAGATAGTATTACTGTAAATTCTGAGGAAAAAAGTCTAACACCCCCTGAGTACTTTTAATATTGAGAAACACTCCACAATGTACTGACACCTCCATGAACTCATTGGCAGGCTAAATAAATGGGCACTTATGTGTTTTTGCCACCTCAGACTTCGTGAATTGGAGTGGCTGAACTTAAAGGGCATCTATAGTGAAAAAAACACATTGGTCAATTGCAAGTTAAATTCATGTACTCTGTGCTGCCTTTATCCTATCTCTGTCAGTGACTCTGTTTTTCCATGGTGTCAGATCTGTGTGCAGCACTCCCCCCTTCCCTCTGTTACCTCCTCCATGTCTCAACTCCGGCTAACCGACAAGCTTATCATGTGCAGTAGGAGTTAAAAGTTCAACATCCTAAAAAACTCACCCACGCACAGTGGCAAATAGAAAGCAAAGTATCCTGGAAACACGGATCTCACGTGTCCTGATCTCTCTCTTTGTGACCCATCATCAATCAGAGAAGTCTATCAAGAAGGGGAGTGCAGCCTTATCTCTGATATAAAAGCTACCTCTCTCGACCTGCTAATGCTCTTATCTCTATGTTTATTACAGAGCAGGGAGGAGGGAGGGACTTGAGCAGGGAAGAGGATCACGTCACAGGGATTTAATTGACAGTACAAGTAGGAGTACATTAATGCAATCACGTATTCTTCTAACTTGTGTATCTCAGGTCACAGAGGGAATCTGAACAAAGTGATGACACTCTGGGGGTTGGGGGGAATTATAGAACTCATGGAAAGAAAGAAATAAAAGTTTATTTTCCCACTATAGATGCCCTTTAATGCATCTATAGTATACTTTTCGACATTTTATAAATATGCTGAGCTGTAACCGCAGCAATGTATGACGAAAAGTGAAAAGTTGCGGTAATAAATAGCGAAAAGTCCAAATTTGGTGAAAAGGCAGCGTTAGAGAAGGCGAAAGGTTTAACAAACCTTTATAAATATGCCCCTTAATGATTAGTGATCTGGTACAACACCAAAGAAAATTACTAGTTACAATTACAATAACTTTGAGCTTTTATAAAGGAAAATAAAACTTACTATTACGTATACAGTAGAAGGATCTTAGTTAATTCTAAACATAGAATACCAGAATTCGGAATTAAATCCGAATTTTTTACTAACCAGCCAAGTTGCTATGCTATGCCTAAATCACTAAACTACGGTACATGAGGTTGTAGCTTTGAATAAAAACGAGGATTAGTGTTATGAAATGGAAGAAATGTGGAGAATTTAGCTAAAGAAATGAAAAGAAAACTAAACAGGAAATGTTACATTTACCCCAAATAATCCACCATTATATGGTAGGTAGGAGTAAGTATATCAACTTCCTGTTTTGCTGGCATTAAGGCTGGGTACGCACCATACAGTATATAAACAGGGAGATTCAATAAAAGTTCTTATCGTTTAAAATGGTGCTAATTTTGCTCCAACCAATCAAATGTTATTTAACATTTGTAAGCTAACATCTGATTGGTTGGGGCAAAATTAGCACCATTTTAAACGATAAGAACTTTTATTGAATAACCCTAAAGGTTAACTGACCAATAGTACTGTGTATTGGTCAGTCGGCCAGAAATATTGTGGGTGGTGAGGACGGCTGTGACCGATCAGAGGTTCCATAAGATCGGCCACGGTAAATTGACGGCCACAACTACTTTTGTTGCGACCAACAGTGATTTGTACTGGCCGACCCCTTACTAGTGAAGTCCCTTGTGTACCAAGCCTAAGGGGCATATTTATAAAGCTTTGTTAAGTTTTCACGGCCGTTTTCCCTGACATTAACGCATAAATCGCGTTTAACGTGATTTATAAATGTCCGAAAACGGCCGCGAAAAGTTAACAAAGCGTTAACGCTTCGCGGTGATCTTACCTGTTACCGCCGCTTCTATATAAAGCGGCGGTAGTGTTTCGCACTGCTAGTATCGGCCGATACTAGCCTCCCCACGCGGGGATGGGCAGGCAACCCCGGCGGGTGGTCGCACCCCCCCTGGAGAACCGCCCACCCCACCCACAACCCCCCTTCCCAGCAGGGCTGGCAACATCGGCTCCGCTGAGGCCGTCGGTGCCAACGGGCTCACTGGCGGCCGCAGTGAGTCTGCCTGGCGTCGGCGACCTGAGTGGGGTGGTGGTCGGCCAGCCCGAGACTCCGTCGGATCAAGACGCCGGCAACATCACGACCTCGTTGAGGTCGCCTGCGCCCGCCGGGGGTACCTCTCAGGGGTCGGCGGCTCAGCGGAGCTGGTGTCGCCAGGACTGGAAGAAAGAAGACGCCGCCCGGGCTCTTTTAAGACCGCACACTGGGGGTGACCCTGCCAAAGGCACTTGTAAGTGCCACAAAGGCCCTGATAGGGCCGGGGAGGGGGGTCCCGGTTCGCGCTGCGGGATCCCTTAAGCCCCCTTCTCAGGGCCCCGCTGGCTCCCTCCCTTCCCCTCCCCGGGAGCGGCCGGGACGGGGGGCTTGGAGGGGTTGCTGGGGAGGGGGTGCGCGGTGGGTGGTCGCGACCACCTGCTTGCGGCCCCTTCCCGGCAGCCCCTCCTAGCCTCCTGTTCCGAGATTGCCGCGAGCGGGGAAGGGGTTGGGAGGGGCTGCTGGGAAGCGGCGGCGGGTGGTCTCTGACGCCGCGGGGGGTTGTGGGCGGGGTGGGCGTATGCCCCGCCCCCTTAGCAGAGGCGTCGGGAAGGGATTTTAAGTCCCTTCACGGCGATACTGTACAGTATCGCCGCGAAGGGACTTAAAATTACCGGAACATATCGCGGCCGCGATACATATTGCGGCAATGGCACGCGCCGTTATAAATATGGCGATAGCGCTATTTCCGCGGCCGCGATGTGTGGCGGTAATTTTTGGGCGCTAATTTCGCTTTTTTATAAATATGCCCCTAAGGATTTAATTGGTTTAAAAGATTGGTCACACTAGTGGCTCACATTCCCAATGAAAAATATTGTTACAGGTCATGGAAGTCAGACAGGGAATCTTTTTAGGAAAAGATTTTCAGTTTAGTGATCCTTTAAATTTATACCCAATATAATGTTAAGTCAAACCATCCATAATTGAATCTCTTGGGGTAGTGGAACTGACATCTTCTAGCTCAACCTGACCTTTATTAAGGCACTCATACACATGCATATATTGTATGGCAAAATATTCCATTGGATTTGGCAAAGATTGGCAAGGTGTATGGCCACCATTAGAATCTGATCACCAATTAATAGGAGTTTGCCTTATCAGCTGTAACCCTGACAATATTAAATGTTAGTACTAACTTGGTCCCTATTAAGTAGAAGCATTGCCTTGTTTTATTGTAAATTCACCTATAGCGTTATAGACATTTTTATTCCATGTCTATAAATATGAAGTCTTGTCTCTATGGTCCTCTGTTAATATAACACGTTTGCAGAGTATCTTTTCAATACACCTGTTGAACTTGCCCTGCACATGTACTTGTCAGCATTGAATTACTTTCATTACACAAAACCCTATGCATCCATAGGAAATGCACAGGGAATAAAAGGCTTAACATGCATAAAACGCGGGTGTGTTTACACAACTTTATCAAAACAATGCCTACACGTTTCTTTTACCTTCCTCTTATTTTTGCTTCTGTGCTGCTGCATAGAATGGAAAAAACACTTGTGTATTTATTGTCGCATTATACTACAAACCCTGCTTACAGCGTGTTTCTTTACCTTACCTATTACAGAATTTACATAGGGCAATTTCCTTTTAATTAACAGTGTGTATGAGGGGGCACAGTCATTTCCTATGTCAGACATTTATTTTATTGGTTCTTCCTGACTTACTGGTCTTTTTCCAGTATGATGTGACTCAGGATGTTAAGCAAATAAGAAATATTGTACATACCCTGTTATTACCATGCCTGATAGCAGCATGTAGAACAATATGCTTATTATGTTTCAAATGGCAACAGAATATAAATTCACTGAGATGTGCTTCTAATATATGTACAATTCAAGTCTTAGTTATCTTGCAGGATTTTTATTATCATTGTTTATATTTCTTACCCTTTCATAGATATTGATCACTTATTATTCAGTGGCAATTTCGAGCAGAAGACCAAAGCCGTTTCGTCCGAGAATCGTCCGCGTGTATGCATTCGGTCAGGGGTTGTTTAATTCTCTGCCGAGACGGCCTTTTGTTGCGTGTCAGGGGTCGTATTAGGCGTGTGTATGAATCTTTTAGATGGGTGTAAAGCAGGGTACACACAGTACCAATCTTTCAAAGATGACAGACAGAAACTGTAAAAAGGTGAGGCCACAGACAGTCAAGTTCTCCCTATATAAAGGAGATTGTTTGTGACTGCTAAACATGGCTATGGCATCCCTATTCTAAAACTTGCACATGCTCCAAATGTCCATTTCGGACGATAATTGAACGCATGTATGCGTTCCATCGGGCGTTGTTCGTTGAGCGCCAGGTGAATCGGTCGACCAGGCCAATGGCCCGATTGTCTGCCAAAGCGGGCCCTCATATACATAGTGTGTCCTGGGTCGGCCCCAGCAATCGCATGTGTGTATGAAGGTTTAGTACAGGGGCCAACTGTGACTGAGGGAAATTTTCCGTTTGTAACAAGCGGTTTCAAAGCCAATGCGGAACATTTGTCTGCATCGATAAAACTTCTTACAGACGTACACACATTAGCGAGAAAGGGCTAATCAAAAAAAATTGGAATTGCTCGGAACTGTGGTACACACTTTAACAATAAAAGGGCGATTCCATTGGACAGAAATGCCCCTCCATTGTACTTTAGGAGCTAGAAAACAGCAAAACATTTCATAACCTAATCTTTTATTTGCATTTTCTTACAGATTACTGGGTATTAGCATGGGCCACAAGGTATCAATTTATTTATTCAGGTCTTATGTTGTAGAAATAAGGTGTTTGCATTAAACAGCCATAGAAATTTTGTATAAATAGACACACTTTTCTTTGTATAAGAGAAAAAAAAAAGAAAACAGGTCCAGCTTACAAAGAATGTAAACTGCATTTTAGGAATTAGTTTATTACAGGGAAAGTTCACCCCCTAATGAAAAGTTGTACATAGGCAAATCCCCCACCCCCCAAACTACAATAGTTGTAGTTGACAGACATAGGGCTCATCTGTTTTGCAGCAAAATGGTGCTACCCTATTACTTTTACCTTGCAAAGCTTTTATATTCTAAGAGGGAGCTAGAGGAATAACATTCAGTCTTTGGCTGTGATTTCATTGTTACATCCATGACTGAATTCCAACTGGAAGAACCAGGAGGCAGAAAGCGAGGTAACAAAACACAGTATCCTGTTATGGTATAGAGGAACTCTGCCATCGTATAACGTTGTAAAACGTGTATGAAATTTGCCCATACACGTTAGAGCTCCGTTAAACAGACGATTTTTATTCAAAATTCCATGGCTACCACACAAGTAAAGAACTCCATTCTGCCTAACGCGTTTTAGGTGCCACATCCATCTTACTCATAGGCTAGTACACAGTGCCGCACGTAACTTTCTTTACAGGGAAGATATAAAGTCAAGTGCCTCAAAGTTTGGGAAAGTTAACCCTTAGGTGATATAATTAAAACAACTGGTAAGACAAAACTATATACAATTAAAAACATACAGTAACATTATAATACACTGAGTTACATAGTTAACGCTCCTCCTTAAAACACAGATAAAATGGATGGATATCCTGTTGGATACACGAGTACCCAAAGGATTAAACTTAGTAAGGGATATATACTTGCTTTGTAGATTAGTTTCCACTTATTCTATTATCCGTGAAGACTTGCTGTATCCACATATCATACACTAATCTTATTGGTCTTTAAAGTTTATGCACTGCAGTATTGTATATGTCTATACTTATATATAAACTGTCCCTTTAAATCTCACTCTCATTTCCACCTGTAACTATGGACATATTTTGCAGAACAAAAGGCATGTGCATCCCTAATATAGCAATTTATTTTTAGGTAGAACACCCGGCAAAGCCTAGAAACCATTATACTTACCCTGCTCAATACCTCTTTCACACGGAGAAATCCTACAGGATTCCAAACCCACTCCCTTCTCCTCTCCTGTATGCTGTGAAAGCTCAGAGCTTTGGATCTTCATTCTCTATACTTTAGTCAGTAATCTCCATCTCTCCTAACCTTTCCTTCGCTCCCACACCATTTTGTCAGCTCTTTCCACAAACTTTGGTTCCATTTGTGCGTGTGCGTTTGTTTTTGTATTTTCGTTGGCTGCTTCTATTGAATGTTTTAGCCTTTTGGAGAGATGGAGATTACTGACTAAAGTATAGAGAATGAAGATCCAAAGCTCTGAGCTTTCACAGCATTTTATGCCTTTTTTAGTTCCTGTTTTCCCTTAGTCAGATGCCCTTTATAGCTTGTGATTTTTCCTTGATAGTTGTGTTTTGTGATTTGACCATTGGCCATGACTACGTCTTGCTTCCTACTCTGTACCAAGCTTTGTCTATTTTCCAGCTTCCCAGCTGGCGGTGCCCAGTCCTTTAGTTGCACTCTGGTCTTCTCAAATATCCCCAGCCTCAGCTAAGATACCTTGCACTCTAAGTCCAGGTGAGGCGAGTCAAGCCTCCCGGTAAGAGTGGAGAAGATTTGGGTATCTGTGCTACAGGGATACTGGGGGATTCCTTAGCATTACAACTTTATTGCAATTTAGGTTATAGCTCTGTCAATTTTATGGCATTTGTCTTTAGCCTTTTTAAAATTTAGATGTAAACATATTTTGTACACCTCAGTGTGTCAATATTTTGTATGATTTGTTATTGTTATTTGGCCAAAAATCAATTTTTCCCTTCAGAATTCTGATTGATTCTGAATCAATTGAAAGGGGTTTATTCAGTAAAATGTTGTCGACTGCAGGAGTGTCAGGGCATCAACAGCGACATTGATAGAATCGTACTGCACAGAACAGCTAATGGAGAGAAATTTGATCGATTCTTATTTCTGCTAATATCTGACCGAGATTAATTGGTGCAAAGGAGTAAATTTGAATTGATCAGTATTCCCCGAACAATTCCAGTAAGAGTAATAGAATGTTTGTACCATCAGCCACAAATAAACCTGTTTGTGGCCAATTTAGGTCAGATATAAAGGTGTCTGAATAAAGTAAAAGGGATTAATTCCCTTATATCATTTGTTTATCCGTGTAGCGTTCTGGTTCCTATTTTGTTCTACACATAAGGCCTGGTACACATAGGACCATGTGATAGGAGAAATCTACCAATATGTCTGCTCTATTCCAAAATTATGGTTGCAGCAAAAATGTTTTTAGGTATAAACCCCCTATTTGGATGCGTAAATTGCTCTGTAGTATTTATAGTATATATACAATAAAGTATAATCTTCCTCTTCTGCCCAGTCTGGGTGCTGCTGCTTCCTCACTATACCAATAAGATAAATCTGTATAGGACATGCATCCAGAGGTTAGATAAGCATGATTACAAGTGCCTCCTGGGTGCATCCCTTTAATAATAATAAATATAATATATTTGTTTAGGTTAATAATCTTCATTAGGATGCATATTTCTAAATTGACATAAATAACTTTTTACAAACAGGTTTCAAAGCAACTCAATCAAACATTAACAAAACCAACAAAAACTGAACTATGTACAGACTGGCAATTCTGAGGACAGAAAATATTGTAACAGGTTTACAACCATACTGTACATTTGTCTACCAAACATAAAGGGCTCATTCACACAGAATAAACGTACCGTATATACTCGAGTATAAGCCGAGGTTTTCAGGCTTTAAAAATAACCTCGGCTTATACTCGGGTCATGGTAAATTTTCACAATCTGCTGCTGCTTACCGGTACTCTCTATGTAATCAGCTACCTGTAACTTAATTCTCTGGATCCTGCTGCGCTGCATGTCTTACTCGGCGGCTGTACTGTCCGGCGCCGAGTAGTGGATCCTGCTGGCACTCTGCACGCTGCTCTGCATGTCCGTACTTGCCGGCTGTCTAACTTACTGCCCGGCCCGAGTAGTGACATCACTACTCGGCGCCGGGCAGTAAGTTAGACAGCCGGCGAGTACGGACATGCAGAGCAGCGTGCAGAGTGCCACGGGCAGTAAGTTAGACAGCCGGCGAGTACGGACATGCAGAGCAGCGTACAGAGTGCCAGCAGGATCCATACTCGGCGCCGAACAGTACAGCCGCCGAGTACAGACATGCACGCAGCAGGATCCAGAGAATTAAGTTACAGGTAGCTGGTTACATAGAAAAGTACGGTACCGGTAAGCAGCAGCAGATTTTGTAAAGATTTACCCTGATTTACCACATGTGAGTACCACCTCACTCCTGAACTGGGGGCTCTCTTAAGGGGGAATGTTTTGGGGCCTTTCCTGGGGGGTGCTGTCCATAAAAAAGCCTCATTCCTTGGCACTAAAGGGGTTTGGAAACTACAACTCCCAGCTAATAAAGCATGCTGGGAGTTGTAGTTTCCAAAACATCTGGAGTGCCAAGAATGAGGCTTTTTTATGGACAGCAGAGTTCCCATAATTTCAAACCTCGGCTTATACTCGAGTCAATCATGGGTTCTTACTTTTTTGAGGTAAATAGGTACCCTCGGCTTATACTCGGGTCGGCTTATACTCAGTATATACGGTAACTTAAAACTTAAAAACAAAGGGGTTATTTATTATTTACGATATTATTTATCGTTTAAAATGGGTGCTAATTTTGCCCCAACTAATCAGATGTTTGCTTTCAAAAGTTACATAAGTTCTGATTGGTTGGGGCAAAATTAGCACCATTTTAACGATAAGAACTTTTATTGAATCTCCCTGAATGTGCTTTTAGTGCTGTTTTAAAACGTTTTTGTATCCGTTGCTAACCGTGTGTGCGTTATTATCCGTTTGTGTCCTTTTTCTGTGTTTTCTGTCCGTTGTGTTTTAACACGTTTTTGATCGCATTTTGTTTTAACTGTTTTTGACCACATTTTTCCAATTTTAAAGGGCCAAGACCAAAGAACACTTGTCATTTCCTGGGAGTGTGGGATTTTCAGGAGTTTTGAGAGAGAGGTAGCAGTATGTGTGGAAGAGATCTTGAAATTTTTCTGGTGATTTTGCTATCTTCAGTGTGTTTCCTATAGCCTGCGGACCGGAAATGACATCACAGGACACTCCAGGCATCCTTTTCGAAATATGACAAAATGCAAATGCTTTGTTATCTGTTGTTATCCATTGTACTGTGTTTTCATTTATATTAAACGGGCAGAAATGCTGCAGCAGTGCGTTTTTTAAAGGACTGTAACAAAACGGAATACAAAGCAGCAAGTGTGAACGATATTGTGAAATCCTATGGGATTTTGCGGTATGTCTGTTTTCTTAAAGCGCATCTGCGTTTGAAAAATGCTGTGATACAAACTGATGTAGTGTAAAATGCCCTAAAAAAATCAAAACCTTGCTTATTGTCATTCATGTACTGTCTGAAATCAGAGAGAAAGCTCCTATTGTATTTCTAATACAACACACAATACAATTACGGTATGAATGTCTTATAAATTGCTAATTAAAGAAAACTGATGCACATCATATCTTAAACTGGCATTGGTAGATGGTTGGCACATTGACACTTGACTAAACCAGTTCGGACTAGGCACATGGGGCAGGATCAGATATCAGGGCCCCACCAACCTTTAAGACATGCATATACACAGAGACATATAAACTGTCCCACTACTGGGGAATTGGAGGGAGAACCTGGCAATGTTACTGCCTGTCTATCTTCTATCTATCTCTATCTGTCTATCTATCTCTATCATATATCTATTATATTTCTATTATTTATCTTCTGTCCCTATCTGTGTCTCTGTCTATCTCTCTATCATCTATCAATTATATTTCTATTATCTATCTATATCTGTCTGTCTATCTCTTATTATCTGATAGACAAACAGATAACAGATACAGACAGATATAGACCACAGCAAAGATAGATAAACTATCTTTCTATCTGTTATCTACTATCTATCTATCTATCTATCTATCTATCTATCTATCTATCTATCTATCTATCTATCTATCCACCATCCATCTGTCTGTCTATCTATCTATCTATCTATCTATCTATCTATCTCTCTCTCTCTCTCTATCTATCTATCTATCTATCTATCCATTCATCTATCTATATACATTTCTATAGCGACGTGGGCACTTAAACATATTGACTCATTACTATTTTTAAACACACTGCAGAGTTTCTACCCATGTCTGTTTTTCAATGTCTTATTATAAAAACTACTTTAAATTTACAGTATAATTACTTTTTTGTGTATTTTTGTTGACAACTTGTTTCTTGAATGTTTATGTATAAAGATGACCAGCCCATACCTCTTAGATTTATCCTACTGCACTGCCATAAACAGATTCAAAGGTTGTGGCGTATGAAGTGTAGGGATATCTAATAATAATCATACACTTATAAGATATTACAATTGAAGCATTTAATATCAGAAAAGACTTTGTTTTTTTGCACAAAATTTGTGTTTTTTTTTGGCCAAAATAGCTCTGCTGATCTAACAGAATAGCAAAAGGGAGATGTTCCCCATCTATTCTAGTTATGTATTTCCAGATGTGGGTTTAACATAGAGCTTGTTTTCTAACTTACCAATAAACTGTGAGACAGTTGTTGGTTGACCCACATGAAGACTGATAACTATACAGTGCATTAGGAAATAAACCTGCTGTATATAGTGGATAATGTACCCCCTTTAATAATTATTAGGAATTAGAGTTACCAAGGAGTTCTGCGACCATAAAAGCACAACCCGATGACTAAGACTGTGATATCCAATAATTAACAGTAGGATAAGATTATCCGTTATTCCTTTCAAGACAATTCTTGACTCTTTTCTGACTGAACTTTTCCCCCTTTTACGTTAATGTGTGAATGTCCTTAATGGCCATTTCCAATGCCAACGAATCTTAAAATGTAGGGAGTCGGCCACGATCAATAGGTTATGGCAGTCAAAGGAGTTCTCCCTAGGAAACACTGTCTCTAGCCACATCTTTCAAAAATGACTGATAAAATCTTACAGGTGTTATCTTTGAAAGATTGCAAAAGCTCCTACACACATTACACGCACAATCCTCCACCACCTCCGAACTTAGATGAAACCATTTTGCTCACTCCCTCTCACCTTATGGATGTCAAAGTTCAAGTAAATTTTACCCAGCTCCCTGCTCCGTTCCCCTTAACTTTCCTTGCAGATGTAATGTATCTTTAACATGGGTAACAGTGGTACAGTGGGTCGATGAGGGGGAGAGGGAACAGGACCCTGTTTACTTCCTTATGTTTATTTTAGTAGTTGAGTTAAGTACAGTTGGTTCCTATTGTAGTCAATGGAAGGGGTAGGGTATAATCAGATTTTATAATTGACTGCATAGTAGCCGCCAATTATAAGGAGATTATTTAAATGTTGGATCCCCTGTAGTCAAAGGAAGAGTGGATTATAATCAGATTTTACATGATTTTTACTTTTTTATAGTGAATAGCTAAATATAACGAAAACACAAATGTGAATTTTTTCAACAAGATAAAAAGTCTGAAAGCTATTACACTTACCACAAAGCAAGGAAGAGTCTTTTCTAACACAAATGTGAAGTTTTTCAACAAGATAAAAAGTCTGAAGCTATTACACTTACCACAAAGCAATGAAGAGTCTTTTCTAATTGCTGATGTTTTTCCGATCCAGGTAGCCACGTCCCATTTAACAGCATCACCGTTAGTGCATTCTGGAATCCAGAAATTCCCTGACTTGTTCCACATTCTTAGCAGTACAGCTCTCCTATTAATCCCATGGATGCAGACACATCCATTCTTTGAGAATGGGGACATCCAAGTGTTATCCTACCTCCTCCAGGCAGTTCTGTGTGCCATTTTCTACCTTTTGTGCTGCTTTTCTACATTATCAAGATAAATTCCATTAACTTGATTTTCACTCGTCCCATTTAATGCTATTTTATACCAAGTACTCAAGTTGAGTTTTTCAAGTACACTGATCTGAGTCCCAAACATCCATATGTTGATACTGCCACTGTCACCTAACAGACCAATCTCTATCCCACCAGCTGAAGTGTGCACCTTGTAGGTAAATGCAGTCCAGGGACTTGAAGAGTTTAGTTTTATGTAGGTACACAAAGTAAACTGTGGTAAACTGGGGAAATATGGACTTATTGTTAAAATATCTTTACATGGTTTAGTGAAAACTGCCTTGTAATTACCGAAAAAAGCAGTGCGGGCTGAAAAATAAAGGAAGAAAGATAGAAATTAAACAGAACTCAGAGAAAAACAGATATATAACTCAACACAAGGTAAGATCCAAATAATAAAAGGGCATACTTTCTTAAAAATACAACTCCCCTCCCATTTAATGTACCAGGTGAGGACCTAAAATGCTTGATCCCCACCCCTGGGTATAGATTAGATCTGCTGAAATACTTACCTAAAGTTACTTTCGCTGGTACCATCTGTCCCAATCCTTTCTCAGTCCAGGTCCTAAAGTAAGAGTAACACTAAGCAAAATGCGTGTCTTCCCATTGGCTAGATACCAGGAAAGAAGTAGGGGCGTTTGTAACTTTAGGTATTAGGATTAATGATGAGTCCTGGTTTTAAAACAAACCCAGTTTAGATTTGTAGTTTTTGGAAATTTTACAAACACTGAACTTTTCATTAAAAAAATTTAATATTAGAACATTGAAAAATGTAAAAATTGTGTTACAAAATTCCTATCGAAAATTCAATATCTGCCATCGAATAATGAAAAATTCAATTGAATTTGGTATGAATCTTCAATAGGTTCAGCGGAACTGCTGTCGGGACAACACTCGTCAGCTTTGTTCATCTCTAATTAGCAGCCAGTCAAACAACTCTTCGTCCCAATCTTCGTGCCAGTTTCATAGACATCAATGAACTTTAAAAGTTAGTATAAAGAAATAAGGTATATTTGAAAACATACTGTCATGACCATGACAGTGACATCAATTACTTGTGGTTCTTTCCGTGAGCCTCCTCTGTGGCAGTGCAAACACAGAAGAGCTTGTAAAAGCCAGCAGAGTAAATTTGAACCTACAGTCCTGGTCCTGGCCAGCCAGGAAGAAGAGGTAATCTCTATCCAGGTATGTAAAGTATTGTGGTCTTGGGTTTTGGGGGTACATAAATCATATATCAATGCAATATTCTGTCCTTATCTTAGATGCCTTGTAATTAATGGTAGGCAATTTTCAGAAACAGACCAATCACTCTGCTTGCTGTTTCTACAGTTGATTTGTAACCACAACTGTACACACCTTTCCAGCTATAACAGTAATAGAGAAGAATTCTACTAAAGTTAAGAATGGGCGTCATGTCCTGTTTTGGTTGTAATCAGTAAAATTCTAAATCATCACTCATTTTCAAAGGAAACATCTTCACTGAAGAGTGCCAGTTATTGTAAAAGCTGTTTGCACAGAGATTTGTTGCACGCGGTTAAAGGTTTCCTATGAAACTGGACAGATTTCAAGAAGATATTGGTCAACGTTAAGTCACACTTAAACCTTTATTCTACAGTGCAAACATAGATCAGAAGTGAAAGAATCGAAACAATGCTATGTTATATATGTGCTTAACTACTGTAATACGCTGCACTATTTGCTTTCTTCCTGCACTAACAATCTGTCCTTACATAATAAACATAGTTCATATGGGACTATGTAATACCCCTGGAGCTTTAACCACCAAAGGCTATAACACCCAGTAAAGATTAATGTTCACATTACATAATATAATATTTTATATACATACACTTAAACTGAACCCAGATGAGTAATCATGCAAAAAAATAAGACTCTGCCTTATAGCACCAACTTCTCCCACCATGTTAATCTTCAATTTACTTGTCTGTATAATATGTGTTCTTTTCCCATCAAATTGAATAAATCTTATTAACTTTCAGACAAAATTTCCTGGCTGCAGATGCAGAAAGTCTTAAAAAATCTACACTCACAATGTAATATCTACTTTTGCACTGCTGCACACCATTTCCAAGAATATTTGGAAGTTGCGTGGCGTAGCCAATGTAGTAATGGCAAATTAAAATAGCGCAGCAATTCTTTACACATTACCACTGTGGCGTATGGACCCAATGCTGTAAAAAGAAAGCTGACCAGGATCCAGTGATGCAGTAAAACTAGTGAGAGACTATAAAGCATTGCGGGATCCCAGTCAGGTAAGCATTGGCCTAGCCCAAAAATCTGGAGACCGCAGGTTGGACATCCCTGACTTGGAGGATTAAGAAATACCACCCCTTCCAGTCTTCTCCAACTACTTATTGGGTTTTAGTCATGCATTGTTTGGTTCTTTTACATCCAATTATGTCATCAGATGAAGGACCATCCATTTCTTCCCTCTTCAGATAAGACGAAGGATTTCTACTTAAAAACATTTTCAGAACAATCGCCTTTAAGTTGATGTAATAGTAAATTTGAGTCCTAATTATTAGTCAAAGTTTACCTGAAAATTTTAAGGAAAAGTTCAGGTTAAAGCCAAACATTAACCATAAAACACAAACCTGTATGAAATGAGTGAAAGAAATGTGGTGCTCAAAGTAGCTGACTAAAAACCTAAAAAATATTCTTGGGTGAAGCATATTGAACATGCTGAGCCAATTGCAGAGAGGAGCAGTAAGGAATAAAAGTAGCCGGTGGGCTTTACTTTACTATTTTGTATTTTGTTTAAACAATTGAATATCCAGTCAAAACACACAAAAATGAATCCAAGTCACATGCTTTTAGCGTAATCTATCAAGACTTACAGTAGTATAAGGGGTTGTGTTTCCTTTTCCATTGTCAGCTGTGACATCCCCCAGAACATTGCTCCACCCTCTCATTGCAGGTTTTCACACTCCCACTTGTATCCTACTGCCGGGACCGAGCATCCTTAGCTGCATTATAAGCCTTGACCCGAACTTCTTAAAGGGTATCTCGACCCCAAAACCTCCGCCAGGTTTAAGATTTAATAAGTGCTGAGAAACAGGCTTACCAACCTTTGTATCCTCTGCCTCTAATGCTACATCCAGAAACAGAGTAGCAATAGGGGCTGGACCGACAGCTGCCTCTGTGATGGCTGAAAGTCAGCCAATCACAGACGTGGCTTCTGGCTATGGAGAAGCCAAGGGAACGAAGGTTGCTAAGTCTGTTTCTCTGCACTTTATGAAGTTTTAAACCTGGCAGTTAGATTTTTTCAACATGAAGTGCAGAAACGAGGAGGGCAGCCAGAGTCCTCCAGTAGGACACGGAAGAGGCTTTTTACACTACTCTTCAGTTTCCTGGACTTTGAATAAGAACTGCAGGATAATCAAACAGAGGGTAAGGTTAGCATTTTTTAACACTACACAGTGGGACTAGCAGTGGGTTCAATTTTAGTTTTGGGATTGGATATGGTACAACTGTGGACATCACATGTTTCTCTCCCTAAGGAGTCCATAGACAGAGAAATTACCAGAAAATGATTGTAGGGCTGTAGTTAGCTTCAAAATAAATATTTTGTGTGGGGGTGGGGCTTTTTACACAGCTCATTATGTGAATGTCATAGATATTCAATGCAGACAGTGCAGACCAGGAGTGTAACTTTACAGTATAAGAGAGTTCTTTTCAATGGACATTGTATTTTAGGAGAACTTATATGGAGACTAAAGTTGCCCTTGAACTTCATCACATGTAACAGGTCACATGTATGAGCCAGGGAATTTCCACTCCTGCCATGGTAGTTGAGAAAATGGTACACTGTGAAACAACTAGCCAGAGCTGGATTTACAGACCAGGCCACTCTGGACAGGGCCTAAGGTGCCAGGGTCTATAGTAGCGCCATGTCTGAAGATCCCCTATTTTGCTATATATAACCTGCTTACTGCACTGATAGCAGAGAGGAAATGTACATCTTAAATCCAGGCAGATTCCACAAAAAATCAGAGGGTTAAAATGTAACAACTGGTAAGTCTGAACCTGCCAAGGATAGAAAAACAAACAAAATTAACAATCTTCCAACTGGTTACACTGTCACCTCCTAATGTAGGAGAAGGAAAGCAGTGAATGGACCTGCCTTGTACTACATTGATAGTAACTAATCCCCAACTGGTTCACTGTCACCTCCTAATTTAGGGTGAAGGAAAGCAGTGAATGGACCAGCTTTGTACTCACTGATAGTAACTAATCCTCCAACTGGTTGCACTGTCACCTCCCAATGTAGGGAGAAGGAAAGCAGTGAATGGACTTGCCTTGTATCTCACTGATAGTAACTAAGCTTCAACTGGTTACACTCACCTCCTAATGTAGGGAGAAGGAAAGCAGTGAATGGACCTGCCTTGTATCTCACTGATAGTAACTAATCTTCCAACTGGTTACACTGTCACCTCCTATGTAGGAGAAGAAAGCAATGAATGGACCTGCCTTGTACCTCACTGATAGTAACTAATCTTCCAATTGGTTATACTGTCACCTCCTAATGTAGGAGAAGGAAAGCAGTGAATGGACCTGCCTTGTACCTCACTGTTACAGTACTTCATGGTAGTGACTTAGTTATTGCTTGGGACATGGTTAATAGTTAATTGTTTTTAATACAATCCCATATAGTAGATTATTTACGCGGTCTGAACCATATAAACAAAAATCCATTTTGTATAAATATTACTCTCTATTAATTGTTCTAAGCAAAGGCTGATTTTACAAAGGCCTGGGAAGAACACAGGCTTTCATTCTCCCCTCACCATTACCCCCTTTATAGTCCATCATCCCCCCCCAAAAGAAAATGTGTGTGGTTTTGGGGTGTGGTCTGTGTTTAGGGGTGGGGATAAGGGTGCCAGAATTTTGGGGTATACAGGCTCCTGAGGTAAGTTTTGGAAATGATGCAGTCACTAACCAGCCGCAAATTTTTGCAGCTCACACAGACCCACTATTGGTTTGTGGCATAGACGTGTCAAGGGTGTGACCTGGGCAAACGGGGCATGTCAGGGGCAGAGCAGGATTATCCACAAGGCAACCCTAGGCACCTGCCTAGGGCCCAGGAACTTCTGGGGGCCCCTCTCAGAAGCAGTAAAAAAACAGTCTATATATATATGTAGCAAAAAGGAGGCCCTAAATGATTGCACTGCCTTGGGCCCCATATTCTTAATCCATCTCTGGTAAGGGTGTGGCAACACCTGGTATCCCACCCCCCCAGCAGTCTCAGAAGTATCCAGGATTTTGGGATGTTCTACCGCACCACCCCAACTCCCAACCCATACGTACCTGGATTCTCCACCTTCAGAAAGCCTATTTTTTAGCCCCCCACACCCCCACCATGCCGCCTCTGTCCTGCCTCATGGATGATGTAATCTACATCACCCGCCCAGAAGCCATTTTTGCTGCAACACCAATGGCTGCATTACATGCAGTGCTGCTATGTGCAGCCCCCAGCATGGGCCAGGTTGGGCACCCCTGGTATAATCAGACATATTGCAGTTAGTTTGCAAGAAGAAAAAAGTTCTTTACATGCCTTATAGCCTCTTTGTACTTTCCCTTAAAGGTCACTGGCAATTTGATATTGCGGCTCTGAGTAACCCCGATCAGGTATTACCCATTGTGTTAACACCAGAATTTACAGATATTAAAACCTGGTGAAAAAAACAACTGCAAAATCAGATTTCAGGGGCTGTAAATGGGTCAGCATGAATCCAGTTCACTTGCAGTTTGGGATGCTGTCATGGAAAATGTTCACCAATGTGCAAAGGAGCTTGGTACAGAAGAATGGACAGAGAGGAGGGAAAAACATGTAATCCTGACACTATTATTTATTCATTTGTTTGGGTCCATGGCAGTGGCTGGCTGGTAGTATAAGGGGAAGTTTTTAACAATGCATTAGTTGTTCTTCTCCGTATCCAGCTGTGAAAAACTTAAAAAGCAAAGCTTAAACATTCCTTACCCATATGTGGCATGCTCAAGATGAATAGTGAAAACCATATAATTGCACAGGTTTTAGTTTGGCAGGTGGGTGCTGTGTATTCCAATGGTCGCAGATCGACATCCTGTAAATAACAATATTGCAGCATTCAGTTTTTTATTTCAATTTAAGTTAGTTATGGTTGGTGCCATATTTATTAAACAGGACATGGGTAAAAAGAATAATATTTGTATCGCAACAACAATTACAGAATGTTTAACTTGTACAGTTTCTCCTATTGTTACACTACAATAATCATTTTTATTATTCGCTACATCTAGATGTACTGTCAGATAAAAGGGAGATTCAATAAAAGTTCTTATTGTCAAAAATGGTGCTAATTTTGCCCCACCAATTAGATGTTAGCTTTCAAATGTTAAATAAGATCTGATTGGTTGGGGCAAAATTAGCACCATTTTTGACATAAGAACTTTTATTGAATCTCCCTTTGAATACATAGGGTAGTGGCCAAAAAACTCAAAACATTTGTTAAATCTTTACAAATAGGACAAAATGTATAAGGCTGGGTACACCCAGTCCGATATTTTGACCCAGTTGACTGGCTACCACAACATTTCACTTGATAGGGTCGAATATGAGTGGATATGCCTGATTGTGTAGAAAATACAGGGGCCGACACTTCAATGCAACCAAATAACAATACATTAAGGACCAAATGACCGCCTGAAATTTACAATGTTTTCCATGGGACTATTAATTTCAGACCTTATTGTTTGTTCTGTAGAAGACAATGAAATGTACGATGGAGTGTGGGTTATTGCACACAAAGCTCAGATAATGCTCGCCAATGAGTAGGTGCAGCTCCTAAGATAACGTGCTTGGTTATATATGCAGTTCTAAGCAGATCTAAGCAGCTCAGTTTATTACAGCTAGAGGATGAAGCCTAGAAACAGAAATAAAAGATGTACTGTCCCATCATGGATGGATTACAAAGTAATAGTTACAATAATCTACACGGAATCGTTCACATACATTGTCATGCCAATCACAATACAAGGTATAGCGTGCATAAAAATGGAATACTTTTTCAAACGTCACAAAGATATATATTTTATATCACCTGCAGATCCCAGATGTCTACCTGCTCCACTACCGTTCAAGGAATTGCTTCATCTTTAAAATCTAGATTTTTATTTCGGTCTGTGTAATAACCTTAACTGTACAACAACCAGTGACCTATTATTTCTGCCCTGCAGTGGGGTGATAACATTACTCCTTTTACAATTTACATTTATTCGCTCGCTAGGATAAATTTTCTCAACCAGAAAGTAATGAGTAATCACATTTTATTTTATTTTATCCCAAATGACTAAATAAATTGCAGAAACAACCAACCCTTTATTACCCTTGGTTTAACATGTGTGTATTCTTAATTGGACTTAAACCACATGCAGATTTTCAGGAAACCTCTGAAATCACCTACAAGTTATTTCCATATTGAAAACATTTCATGTTCATTACTGATATTCCAGTAAAAGCATATTCAATGCAAAGACTAGCAATAAATATCTGTAATAATTTTCCATTTTATTATATGTAATGTAATGGTTTGGCTGCTGTATCAGCTCAAGGAAACATGTACAATATCCGATAACCATTTAATAGTTTTACTGGGTTTTTAATAATAATAATAATAATATATTTGTTTAGGTTAATAATCTTCATTAGGATGCATATTTCTAAATTGACATAAAAATAACTTTTTACAAACAGGTTTCAAAAGCAACTCAATCAAACATTAACAAAACCAAACAAAACTGAACTATGTACAGACTGGCAATTCTGAGGACAGAAAATATTGTAACAGGTTTACAACCATACTGTACATTTGTCTACCAAACATAAAGGGCTCATTCACACAGATAAAACGTACCGTATATACTCGAGTATAAGCCGAGGTTTTCAGGCTTTAAAAATAACCTCGGCTTATACTCGGGTCATGGTAAATTTTCACAATCTGCTGCTGCTTACCGGTACTCTCTATGTAATCAGCTACCTGTAACTTAATTCTCTGGATCCTGCTGCGCTGCATGTCTTACTCGGCGGCTGTACTGTCCGGCGCCGAGTAGTGGATCCTGCTGGCACTCTGCACGCTGCTCTGCATGTCCGTACTTGCCGGCTGTCTAACTTACTGCCCGGCGCCGAGTAGTGACATCACTACTCGGCGCCGGGCAGTAAGTTAGACAGCCGGCGAGTACGGACATGCAGAGCAGCGTGCAGAGTGCCACGGGCAGTAAGTTAGACAGCCGGCGAGTACGGACATGCAGAGCAGCGTACAGAGTGCCAGCAGGATCCATACTCGGCGCCGAACAGTACAGCCGCCGAGTACAGACATGCACGCAGCAGGATCCAGAGAATTAAGTTACAGGTAGCTGGTTACATAGAAAAGTACGGTACCGGTAAGCAGCAGCAGATTTTGTAAAGATTTACCCTGATTTACCACATGTGAGTACCACCTCACTCCTGAACTGGGGGCTCTCTTAAGGGGGAATGTTTTGGGGCCTTTCCTGGGGGGTGCTGTCCATAAAAAAGCCTCATTCCTTGGCACTAAAGGGGTTTGGAAACTACAACTCCCAGCTAATAAAGCATGCTGGGAGTTGTAGTTTCCAAAACATCTGGAGTGCCAAGAATGAGGCTTTTTTATGGACAGCAGAGTTCCCATAATTTCAAACCTCGGCTTATACTCGAGTCAATCATGGGTTCTTACTTTTTTGAGGTAAAAATAGGTACCCTCGGCTTATACTCGGGTCGGCTTATACTCGAGTATATACGGTAACTTAAAACTTAAAAACAAAGGGGGTTATTTATTATTTACGATATTATTTATCGTTTAAAATGGTGCTAATTTTGCCCCAACTAATCAGATGTTTGCTTTCAAAAGTTACATAAGTTCTGATTGGTTGGGGCAAAATTAGCACCATTTTAAACGATAAGAACTTTTATTGAATCTCCCTGAATGTGCGTTTAGTGCTGTTTTAAAACGTTTTTGTATCCGTTGCTAACCGTGTGTGCGTTATTATCCGTTTGTGTCCTTTTTTCTGTGTTTCTGTCCGTTGTGTTTTAACACGTTTTTGATCGCATTTTGTTTTAACATGTTTTTGACCACATTTTTCCAATTTTAAAGGGCCAAGACCAAAGAACACTTGTCATTTCCTGGGAGTGTGGGATTTTCAGGAGTTTTGGAGAGAGAGGTAGCAGTATTGTGGAAAGAGATCTTGAGATTTTTCTGGTGATTTTGCTAATCTTCAGTGTGTTTCCTATAGCCTGCGGACCGGAAATGACATCACAGGAACTCCCAGGCATCCTTTTCGAAAAATGGACAGAAATGCAAATGCTTTGTTATCTGTTGTTATCCATTGTACTGTGTTTTCATTTATATTAAACGGGCAGAAATGCGTGCAGCAGTGCGTTTTTTAAACGGACTGTAACAAAACGGAATACAAAGCAGCAAGTGTGAACGATATTGTGAAATCCTATGGGATTTTGCGGTATGTCTGTTCTTAAAGCGCATCTGCGTTTGAAAAATGCTGTGATACAAACTGATGTAGTGTAAAATAGCCCTAAAAAAATCAAACCTTGCTTTATTGTCATTCATGTACTGTCTGAAATACAGAAGAGAAGCTCCATATTGTATTTCTAATACAACACACAATACAATTACGGTATGAATGTCTTATAAATTGCTAATTAAAGAAAACTGATGCACATCATATCTTAAACTGGCATTGGTAAATGGTTGGCACATTGACACTTGACCAAACCAGTTTCGGACTAGGCACATGGGGCAGGATATCAGATATCAGGGCCCCACCAACCTTTAAGACATGCATATACACAGAGACATATAAACTGTCCCACTACTGGGGAATATGGAGGGAGAACCTGGCAATGTTACTGCCTGTCTATCTTTCTATCTATCTCTATCTGTCTTTCTGTCTATCTATCTCTATCATATATCTATTATATTTCTATTATTTATCTATCTGTCCCTATCTGTGTCTCTGTCTATCTCTCTATCATCTATCAATTATATTTCTATTATCTATCTATATCTGTCTGTCTATCTCTTATTATCTGATAGACAAACAGATAGACAGATACAGACAGATATAGACACAAGCAAAGATAGATAAACTATCTATCTATCTGCCTATCTATCTATCTATCTATCTATCTATCTATCTATCTATCTATCTATCTATCTATCTATCTATCTATCCACCATCCATCTGTCTGTCTATCTATCTCTCTCTCTCTCTATCTATCACTCTCTCTCTATCTATCTATCTATCTATCCATTCATCTATCTATATACATTTCTATAGCGACGTGGGACTTAACATATTGACTCATTACTATTTTTTAAACACTGCAGAGTTTCTACCCATGTCTGTTTTTCAATGTCTTAATTATAAAAACTACTTTAAATTTACAGTATAATTACTTTTTTGTGTATTTTTGTTGACAACTTGTTTCTTGGAATGTTTATGTATAAAGATGACCAGCCCATACCTCTTAGATTTATCCTACTGCACTGCCATAAACAGATTCAAAGGTTGTGTGCGTATGAAGTGTAGGGATATCTAATAATAATCATACACTTATAAGATATTACAATTGAAGCTATTTAATATCAGAAAAGACTTTGTTTTTTTGCACAAAATAATTGTGTTTTTTTTTGGCCAAAATAGCTCTGCTGATCTAACAGAATAGCAAAAGGGAGATGTTCCCCATCTATTCTAGTGTATGTATTTCCAGATGTGGGTTTAACATAGAGCTTGGTTTTCTAACTGACCAATAAACTGTGAGGCAGTTGTTGGTTGACCCACATGAAGACTGATAACTATACAGTGCATTAGGAAATAAACCTGCTGTATATAGTGGATAATGTACCCCCTTTATAAATTATTAGGATATTAGAAGTTACCAAGGAGTTCTGCGACCATAAAAAAGCACAAGCCGATGACTAAGACTGTGATATCCAATAAATTAACAGTAGGGGATAAGATTATCCGTAATTCCTTTCAAGACAATTCTTGACTCTTTTCTGACTGAACTTTTCCCCCTTTTACGTTAATGTGTGAATGTCCTTAATGGCCATTTCCAATGCCAACGAATCTTAAAATGTATAGGGAGTCGGCCACGATCAATAGGTTATGGCAGTCAAAGGAGTTCTCCCTAGGAAACACTGTCTCTAGCCACATCTTTCAAAAATGACTGATAAAATCTTACAGGTGTTATCTTTGAAAGATTGCAAAAGCTCCTACACACATTACAGCACAATCCTCCACCACCTCCGAACTTAGATGAAACCATTTTGCTCACTCCCTCTCACCTTATGGATGTCAAAGTTCAAGTAGAATTTTACCCAGCTCCCTGCTCCGTTCCCCTTAACTTTCCTTGCAGATGTGAATGTATCTTTAACATGGGTAACAGTGGTACAGTGGGTCGATGAGGGGGAGAGGGAACAGGACCCTGTTTACTTCCTTATGTTTATTATTAAGTAGTTGAGTTAAGTACAGTTGGTTCCTATTGTAGTCAATGGAAGGGGTAGGGTATAATCAGATTTTATAATTGACTGCATAGTAGCGCGCCAATTATAAGGAGATTATTTTACAGTTTGCCCCCGTTGTAGTCAATGAAAGGGGTAGATTATAGTCAGATTCTATGATTCACTATGTAGTAATGCACCAAATGTAAGGAAATTATTTTAATGTTGGATCCCACTGTAGTCAATGGAAGGAGTGGATTATAATCAGATTTTACATGATTTTTACTTTTTTATAGTGAATAGCTAAATATAGACGAAAACACAAATGTGAAGTTTTTCAACAAGATAAAAAGTCTGAAAGCTATTACACTTACCACAAAGCAAGGAAGAGTCTTTTCTAACACAAATGTGAAGTTTTTCAACAAGATAAAAAGTCTGAGAGCTATTACACTTACCACAAAGCAATGAAGAGTCTTTTCTAATTGCTGATGTTTTTCCGATCCAGGTAGCCACGTCCCATTTAACAGCATCACCGTTAGTGCATTCTGGAATCCAGAAATTCCCTGACTTGTTCCACATTCTTAGCATGTACAGCTCTCCTATTAATCCCATGGATGCAGACACATCCATTCTTTGAGAATGGGGACATCCAAGTGTTATCCTACCTCCTCCAGGCAGTTCTGTGCCATTTTCTACCTTTTGTGCTGCTTTTCTTATATTATCAAGATAAAATTCCATTAACTTGATTTCACTGTCCCATTTAATGCATATTTTATACCAAGTACTCAAGTTGAGTTTTTCAAGTACACTGATCTGAGTCCCAAACATCCATATGTTGATACTGCCACTGTCACCTAACAGACCAATCTCATATCCACCAGCTGAAGTGTGCACCTTGTAGGTAAATGCAGTCCAGGGACTTGAAGAGTTTAGTTTTATGTAGGTACACAAAGTAAACTGTGGTAAACTGGGGAAATATGGACTTATTGTTAAAATATCTTTACATGGTTTAGTGAAAACTGCCTTGTAATTACCGAAAAAAGCAGTGCGGGCTGAAAAATAAAGGAAGAAAGATAGAAATTAAACAGAACTCAGAGAAGAACAGATATATAACTCAACACAAGGTAAGATTCCAAATAATTAAAGGGCAGTACTTTCTTAAAAATACAACTCCCCTCCCATTTAATGTACCCAGGGTGAGGACCTAAAATGCTTGATCCCCACCCCTGGGTATAGATTAGATCTGCTGAAATACTTACCTAAAGTTACTTTCGCTGGTACCATCTGTCCCAATCCTTTCTCAGTCCAGGTCCTAAAGTAAGAGAAGACACTAAGCAAAATGCGTGTCTTCCCATTGGCTAGATACCAGGAGAAGAAGCAGGGGCGTTTGTAACTTTAGGTATTAGGAGTAATGATGAGTCCTGGTTTTAAAACAAACCCAGTTTAGATTTGTAGTTTTTGGAAATTTTACAAACACTGAACTTTTCATTAAAAAAATTTAATATTAGAACATTGAAAAATGTAAAAATTGTGTTACAAAATTCCTATCGAAAATTCAATATCTGCCATCGAATAATTGAAAAATTCAGATTGAATTTGGTATGAATCTTCAATAGGTTCAGCGGAACTGCTGTCGGGACAACACTCGTCAGCTTTGTTCATCTCTAATTAGCAGCCAGTCAAACAACTCTTCGTCCCAATCTTCGTGCCAGTTTCATAGACATCAATGAACTTTAAAAGTTAGTATAAGAAATAAGGTATATTTGAAAACATACTGTCATGACCATGACAGTGACATCAATTACTTGTGGGTTCTTTCCGTGAAGCCTCCTCTGTGGCAGTGCAAACACAGAAAGAGCTTGTAAAAGCCAGCAGAGTAAATTTGAACCTACAGGTCCTGGTCCTGGAGCCAGCCAGGAAGAAGAGGTAAATCTCTATCCAGGTATGTAAAGTATTGTGGTCTTGGGGTTTTGGGGGTACATAAATCATATATCAATGCAATATTCTGTCCTTATCTTAGATGCCTTGTAATTAATGGTAGGCAATTTTCAGAAACAGACCAATCACTCTGCTGGCTGTTTCTACAGTTGTATTTGTAACCACAACTGTACACACCTTTCCAGCTATAGCAGTAATAGAGAAGAATTCTACTAAAGTTAAGAATGGGCGTCATGTCCTGTATTGGTTGTAATCAGTAAAGAATTCTAAATCATCACTCATTTTCAAAGGAAACATCTTCACTGAAGAGTGCCAGTTATTGTAAAAGCTGTTTGCACAGAGATTTGTTGCACGCGGTTAAAGGTTTCCTATGAAACTGGACAGATTTCAAGAAGATATTGGTCAACGTTAAGTCACACCTTAAACCTTTATTCTACAGTGCAAACATAGATCAGAAGTGATCAAAGAATGGAAACAATGCTATGTTATATATGTGCTTAACTACTGTAATACGCTGCACTATTTGCTTTCTTCCTGCACTAACAATCTGTGCCTTACAATAATAAACATAGTTCATATGGGACTATGTAATAACCCTGGAGCTTTAACCACCAAAGGCTATAAACACCCAGTAAAGATTAATGTTCACATTACATAATATAATATTTTATATACATACACTTTAACTGAACCCAGATGAGTAATCATGCAGAAAAAATAAGACTCTGCCTTATAGCACCAACTTCTCCCCACCATGTTAATCTTCAATTTACTTGTCTGTATAATATTGGTTTCTTTTCCCATTCAAATTGAATAAATCTTATTAACTTTCAGACAAAATGATTTCCTGGCTGCAGAATGCAGAAAGTCTTAAAAAATCTACACTACACAATGTAATATCTACTTTTGCACTGGCTGCACCATTTCCAAGAATATTTGGAAGTTGCGTGGCGTAGCCAATGTAGTAATGGCTAAATTAAGAATAGCGCAGCAATTCTTTACACCATTACCACTGTGGCGTATGGACCCAATGCTGTAAAAAGAAAGCTGACCAGGATCCAGTGATGCAGTAAAACTAGTGAGAGACTATAAAGCATTGCGGGATCCCAGTCAGGTAAGCATTGGCCTAGCCCAAAAATCTGGAGGACCGCAGGTTGGACATCCCTGACTTGGAGGATTAAAGAAATGACCACCCCTTCCAGTCTTCTCCAACTACTTATTGGGTTTTAGTCATGCATTGTTTGGTTCTTTTACATCCAATTATGTCATCAGATGAAGGACCATCCATTTCTTCCCTCTTCAGATAAGACGAAGGATTTCTACTTAAAAACATTTTCAGAACAATTCGCCTTTAAGTTGATGTAATAGTAAATTTGAGTCCTAATTATTAAGTCAAAGTTTACCTGAAAATTTTAAGGAAAAGTTCAGGTTAAAGCCAAACATTAACCATAAAACACAAACCTGTATGAAATGAGTGAAAGAAATGTGGTGCTCAAAGTAGCTGACTAAAAACCTAAAAAAATATTCTTGGGTGAAGCATATTGAACATGCCTGAGCCAATTGCAGAGAGGAGCAGTAAGGAATAAAAGTAGCCGGTGGGCTTTACTTTACTATTTTGTATTTTGTTTAAACAATTTGAATATCCAGTCAAAACACACAAAAATGAATCCAAGATCATGCTTTTAGCCGTAATCTATCAAGACTTACAGTAGTATAAGGGGTTGTGTTTCCTTTTCCATTGTCAGCTGTGACATCCCCCAGAACATTGCTCCACCCTCTCATTGCAGGTTTTCACACTCCCACTTGTATCCTACTGCCGGGACCGAGCATCCTTAGCTGCATTATAAGCCTTGACCCCGAACTTCTTAAAGGGTATCTCGACCCCAAAACCTCCGCCAGGTTTAAGACTTTAATAAGTGCTGAGAAACAGGCTTACCAACCTTTGTATCCTCTGCCTCTAATGCTACATCCAGAAACAGAGTAGCAATAGGGGCTGGACCGACAGCTGCCTCTGTGATTGGCTGAAAGTCAGCCAATCACAGACGTGGCTTCTGGCTATGGAGAGAGCCAAGGGAACGAAGGTTGCTAAGTCTGTTTCTCTGCACTTTATGAAGTTTTTAACCTGGCAGTTAGATTTTTTCAACATGAAGTGCAGAAACGAGGAGGGCAAGCCAGAGTCCTCCAGTAGGACACGGAAGAGGCTTTTTACACTACTCTTCAGTTTCCTGGACTTTGAATAAGAACTGCAGGATAATCAAAGCAGAGGGGTAAGGTTAGCATTTTTTAACACTACACAGTGGGACTAGCAGTGGGTTCAATTTTAGTTTTGGGATTGGATATGGTAACAACATGTGGACATCACATGTTTCTCTCCCTAAGGAGTCCATAGACAGAGAAATTACCAGAAAATGATTGTAGGGCTGTAGTTAGCTTCAAAATAAATAATTTTGTGTGGGGGTGGGGCTTTTTACACAGCTCATTATGTGAATGTCATAGATATTCAATGCAGACAGTGCAGACCAGGAAGTGTAACTTTACAGGTATAAGAGAGTTCTTTTCAATTGACATTGTATTTTAGGAGAACTTATATGGAGACTAAAGTTGCCCTTGAACTTCATCACAGTGTAACAGGTCACATGTATGAGCCAGGGAATTTCCACTCCTGCCATGGTAGTTGAGAAAATGGTACACTGTGAAACAACTAGCCAGAGCTGGATTTACAGACCAGGCCACTCTGGACAGGGCCTAAGGTGCCAGGGTCTATAGTAGCGCCATGTCTGAAGATCCCCTATTTTGCTTATATATAACCTGCTTACTGCACTGATAGCAGAGAGGAAATGTACATCTTAAATCCAGGCAGATATCCTCCTAATGTAGGGAGAAGGAAAGCAGTGAATGGACCTGCCTTGTATCTCACTGATAGTAACTAATCTTCCAACTGGTTATACTGTCACCTCCTAATGTAGGGAGAAGGAAAGCAGTGAATGGACCTGCCTTGTACCTCACTGTTACAGTACTTCATGGTAGTGACTTAGTTATTGCATTGGGACATGGTTAATAGTTAATTGTTTTTAATACAATCCCATATAGTAGATTATTTTACGCGGTCTGAACCATATAAACAAAAATCCATTTTGTATAAATATTACTCCTATTAATTGTTCTAAGCAAAGGCTGATTTTACATAAGGCCTGGGAAGGAACACAGGCTTTCATTCTCCCCTCACCAATATACCCCCTTTATAGTCCATCATCCCCCCCCAAAAAAAGAAAATGTGTGTGGTTTTGGGGTGTGGTCTGTGTTTAGGGGTAGGGATAAGGGTGCCAGAATTTTGGGGTATACAGGCTCCTGAGGTAAGTTTTGGAAATGATGCAGTCACTAACCAGCCGCAAATTTTTGCAGCTCACACAGACCCACTATTGGTTGTGGCATAGACGTGTCAAGGGTGTGACCTGGGCATAACGGGGCATGTCAGGGGCAGAGCAGGATTATCCACAAGGCAACCCTAGGCACCTGCCTAGGGCCCAGGAAACTTCTGGGGGCCCCTCTTCAGAAGCAGTAACAAAAAACAGTCTATATAATATATGTAGCAAAAAAGGAGGCCCTAAATGATTGCACTGCCTTGGGCCCCATATGATCTTAATCCATCTCTGGTCAGGGGTGTGGCAACACCTGGTATCCCACCCCTCCCAGCAGTCTCAGAAGTATCCAGGATTTTGGGATGGTCTCCCGCACCACCCCCAACTCCCGCAACCCATACGTACCTGGATTCTCCACCTTCAGAAAGCCTATTTTTTAGCCCCCCACACCCCCACCATGCCGCCTCTGTCCTGCCTCATGGATGATGTAATCTACATCACCCTGCCCAGAAGCCATTTTTGGCTGCAACACCAATGGCTGGACATTACATGCAGTGCTGCTAGTGCAGCCCCCAGCATGGGCCAGGTTGGGCACCCCTGGTATAAATCAGACATATTGCAGTTAGTTTGCAAGAAGAAAAAAGTTCTTTACATGCCTTATAGCCTCTTTGTACTTTCCCTTAAAAGGGTCACTGGCAATTTGATATTGCGGCTCTGAGTAAACCCCGATCAGGTATTACCCATTGTGTTAACACCAGAAATTTACAGACATTAAAAACCTGTGTGAAAAAAAAGCAACTGCAAAATCAGATTTCAGGGGCTGTAAATGGGTCAGCATGAATCCAGTTCACTTGCAGTTTGGGATGCTGTCATGGAAAAATGTATCACCAATGTGCAAAGGAGCTTGGTACAGAAGAATGGACAGAGAGGAGGGAAAAACATGTAATCCTGACACTATTATTTATTCATTTGTTTGGGTTCATGGCAGTGGCTGGCTGGTAGTATAAGGGGAAGTTTTAACAATGCATTAGTTGTTCTTCTCCGTAATCCAGCTGTGAAAAACTTAAAAAGCAAAGCTTTAACATTCCTTACCCATATGTGGCATGCTCAAGATGAATAGTGAAAACCATAATAATTGCACAGGTTTTAGTTTTGCAGGTGGGTGCTGTGTATTCCAATGGTCGCAGATCGACATCCTGTAAAATAACAAATATTGCAGCATTCAGTTTTTTATTTCAATTTAAAGTTAAGTTATGGTTGGTGCCATATTTATTAAACAGGATCATGGGTAAAAAGAATAATATTTGTATCGCAACAACAATTACAGAATGTTTAACTTGTACAGTTCTCCTATTGTTACACTACAATAATCATTTTTATTCGCTACATCTAGATGTACTGTCAGATAAAAGGGAGATTCAATAAAAGTTCTTATTGTCAAAAATGGTGCTAATTTTGCCCCAACCAATTAGATGTTAGCTTTCAAATGTTAAATAAGATCTGATTGGTTGGGGCAAAATTAGCACCATTTTTGACAATAAGAACTTTTATTGAATCTCCCTTTGAATACATAGGGTAGTGGCCAAAAAACTCAAAACATTTGTTAAATCTTTACAAATAGGACAAAATGTATAAGGCTGGGTACACCCAGTCCGATATTTTGACCCAGTTGACTGGCTACCACAACAGTTCACTTGATAGGGTCGAAATATGAGTGGATATGCCTGATTGTGTAGAAAATACAGGGGCCGACACTTCAATGCAACCAACTAAGCAATACATTAAGGACCAAATGACCGCCTGAAATTTACAATGTTTTCCATGGGACTATTAATTTCAGACCTTATTGTTTGTTCTGTAGAAGACAATGAAATGTACAGATGGAGTGTGGGTTATTGCACACAAAAGCTCAGATAATGCTCGCCAATGAGTAGGTGCAGCTCCTAAGATAACGTGCTTAGGGTTATATATGCAGTTCTAAGCAGATCTAAGCAGCTCAGTTTATTACAGCTAGAGGATGAAGCCTAGAAACAGAAATAAAAGATGTACGTGTCCCCATCATGGATGGATTACAAAGTATATAGTTACAATAATCCTACACGGAATCGTTCACATACATTGTCATGCCAATCACAATACAAGGGTATAGCGGTGCATAAAAATGGAATACTTTTTCAAACGTCACAAAGATATATATTTTATATCACCTGCAGATCCCAGATGTCTACCTGCTCCACTACCGTTCAAGGAATTGCTTCATCTTTAAAATCTAGATTTTTATTTCGGTCTGTGTAATAACCTTAACTGTACAACAACCAAGTGACCTATTATTTCTGCCCTGCAGTGGGGTGATAACATTACTCCATTTACAATTTACATTTATTCGCTCGCTAGGATAAATGTTTCTCTAACACAGAAAGTAATGAGTAATCACATTTTATTTTATTTTATCCCAAATGACTAAATACATTTGCAGAAACAACCAAACCCTTTATTACCCTTGGTTTACATGTGTGTATTCTTAATTGGACTTTAACCACATGCAGATTTTCAGGAAACCTCTGAAATCACCTAACAAGGTTATTTCCATATTGAAGAACATTTCATGTTCATTACTGATATTCCAGTAAAAGCATATTCAATGCAAAGACTAAGCAATAAATATCTGTAATAAAGTTTCCATTTTTATTATATGTAAATGTAATGGTTTGGCTGCTGTATCAGCTCTAAGGAAACATGTACAATATCCGATAACCATTTAATAGTTTTACTGGGTTCTGACTGTCGCAACAATTCATCCATTTTATTGGGAGGAAAAACGAATCAGTATTGAAAAGAATTATCCTGTTCAACAGATGTATTGGGTGTTGACTGTTCTACCTAAATAAAAACCTCAACAAGGGTTCATTCACACTATCAGGTGCGTTTTCAAAAACCAACATACAGTAAAACCCCATAGGATTTGCTGCTTTGTATTCCGTTCCATTCCAGTCTGTCTAAAAAACGAAATATCTTAAAGAAATGTACAGAAGATAATCTATAAATAATTTAAGGCTGGGCAGACAAATTTTTTGCCCCAACTGACAGTTCGCCGCAACCGATTATGCGGCCCAGTAGGTGACTGCACAATCGTTGGTGATTTACCGCTGCGTCCGATCGCCTTTTTGCCCGATCCGGGTGACAGACAGCGGGCCGGCTAACTGATATACCAAAATATTGGTCAGTTTGCCCGAAAAATCACCTCGTTTGTACAACATGCACAGTTAATCAGTTTACCAAAGCATTGGATGGTAATCTGGTGGGTAATTACAGGCCTGTAAGTTTAACTTCAGTGGTGGGGAAGATACTGGAAAATTTAATAAGGGAACATATTCTAGAGTATGTTTCAAGGACTAACATTTTAAGTAGTAACCAGCATGGATTTAGGAGGAATAGATCTTGGGGCATATTTATAAAGGTTCGTTAACCTTTTTGCGGCTGTTATTCCTGCCATTTTCGCTAATGGGTGGAAAACGGCCGCGAAAAGTTAACGAATTGTTAACTTTCCGCGGCTATCTAAACAGTTACTGTCGCTTCTATTTATAAAGTGGTGGTAACTGTTAGGCATCGCTAATCTCGGGCGTTATACCTTGAAGGTGGTGAAAACGGACAAGATTCCCCCCTGGATCGCGGCGGATGGTCGCACCCGCCCACCTCACCGTGGGTGGTCGCCGAATCGGGACCCCCCTCCCCGGCCCTTGTAAGGGCCCTTGCGGCACTAAGAAGTGCCTTTGGCGGGGTCCCCCAGCCCGAACTGGGACCCCCAGTAGGCGGCTCTTAAAAGAGCCCTTGGGCAGCGTCTTCCTTCTTCCAGCCATGGCGACACCAGCTCTGCTGAGGCCGCCATCCCAGAGCGGGCGCCGTCGGCCTCGGTGAGGTCGATGTTGCCGGTGTCTTGATCCGTTGCGACATCTTTGGGCTGGCGACACCAACCCCACTGAGGTTGCCAATGCCAGGCAGGCTCACCGCGGCCGCCAGTGAGCCCGGTGGCACCGCTGGCCACAGCGGAGCCGATGTTGCCAGATGCTTCTTTCTTCTTTCTCTTTATATAGGTTTGCAGAAAACCCTAATTTTTTAATGCTTGGTTTACATGCTTTATACTAAAGGGTATGTCCACCCTTGAAATTTTTTTTATATATATATAAATTCCCCGTCCCCCCAGCCCCAACCGCTCGCTATATTTGTTATTTTAGAAAGTGCCCCAAACTTTACTTACCTTCCCTCTTTCCTCCACCGCACTGCCAGGCGCTCTGCTTGCGAGAAAATGCAAGCAGAGGGGCGGGACCGGCAGTCGCGTCTGTGATTGGCTGAGCGGCGGAGGAAAGAGGGAAGGTAAGTAAAGTTTGTGACACTTTCTAAAATAAAAAATATAGCGGTTGGGGCTGGGGGGACAGGGGGAATGATATATGGAAAGGGTTGCATGCTAGGGGAGGGGATCCTAATCGAGAGGGAGGGAGAGGAGGGGGAGGGAGGGGAGAAGGGCCGCAGTACGCATGCCAAAATTCTCGGAGGCCAGATAGGAGGCATAGTCCATATGGACTCTGCTATCCTCCTGGTGGGCAGTTTTTGGGACTTTGGGGGGGGACTACAGGAGAACATACGGAGCTGGAATGTGAGGTAAGGATTTTATACACTACATGATGGGGCCATTACTGGGGGGATTATAGTTTTAGGGGTGGACATGCCTTAACCAATCATATTTCGGAAAATGCACTCCACCGCGGACCTCAGATGCCATCGCAGTAGATGGCTGGTGAAGAAAGAAGATGGAGAGGGTGCCCTCCCAGCAGGCCCTTCCGTTCCTCTCTCCGCCATCGGTGGGGCGGAGGGCTTGGGGTGGCTGCTGGGGATGGGGTATGCGGCGGGTGGTCGTGACCACCTGCTGCGGCCCCTTCCCAGCAGCCCCTCCTAGCCTCCTGTTCCATATGCTTGGCGCAAGCGGGGGTTGGGGGTTAGGAGGGGCTGCTGAGAAGCGACGGCAGCGGGTGGTCGCCACCGCAGCAGGGGTTGAGGGTGGGGTGGGCTTATGCCCCGCCCCTGAAGCGGAGGCACCAGGAAAGGATTTTAAGTCAATTTGCGGCGATATTGTACTTACCGCCAGACATCGCAGCCACGATACATATCGCGCCGATGGCACTGGCAGTTATAAATACGGCGATATCGCTATTTTCACAGCTGCGGTGTGCGGCGGTAATTTTGGGGCGCTATTTTCGGCCCTTTATAAATATGCCCCCTTGTCAAACTAACTTGCTTGGGTTTATGAGGAAGTAAGTAGACATTTAGACTCTGGCATAGCAGTAGATGTAGTATACTTTTTTTGCAAAGGCTTTTGATACAGTCCCCCATAGGCGACTAATGTATAAGCTAAGGTCTGTTGGTCTGGAGAGGCACATTTGTACATGGATAGTAAATTGGTTAATGAATAGGATGCAGAGAGTAGTTGTTAATGGGGCTTCATCATTATGGACTAAAGTGCTAAGTGGGGTGCCAAAGGGTTCTGTGTTGGGGGCCGCTTCTATTTAATCTATTAATGATTTGGAAGTGGGTATTGTCAGCAAGGTTTTCTGTGTTTGCTGATGTCACAAAACTTTGTTGATCATTAAAAACTTCAGGGGATGTGCATTCGTTGCAGGGGGATCTAGATAGATTGTCACATTGAGCTGCTAAGTGGCAGATGAGATTCGATGTTGATAAATGTAAGGTGATGCATTTTGGACATAAAAATCCTTGTGTGCTTATACTATAAATGACTCTGTGTTAAGTGAATCCCTGTTGGAAAGGGATCTTGGAGTTTTGGTGGATAACAAACTTAAAGGTAGCAGTGCCAGGCGGCAAAAGCCAGGCCAGCATGGTATTGTTTGTATAAAGAGAGGTATGGATTCAAGGGAGGAAATGTTATTCTTCCTCTTTACAAAGCATTGGTAAGGCCTCATTTGAAATATGCAGTGCAATTTTGGAATCCTGTGTACAAAAAGGACATCTTTGAAATGGAAAGGGTTCAGGGACAGAGCAAACTAAATTAATAAGGGGATTGGGGGAGCTTGATATGAAAGGAGACTGGAAAAGTTACAATATGTACGCTGGAGAAAGGAGAAAAGGCGCTGCGTGGGGATATGATTACTGTGTATAAATACATTAACGGGCCATACAATAAACTATCTGGGGCATTGTTCACCATTAGAATATGTCAGAGGACACGTGGACATCCCTTAAGACTTGAAGAAAAAAGGTTTAGGCTTCAAGTTCGGAAAGGGGTTTTCACTGTGAGAACGGTAAAGCTATGGAACTGTCTTCCAGTGGACATTGTGATGGCAGGTTCATTGGTCAGTTTCAAAAAAAAGCTACAAGTTACTGGTATTAATACATAAAGTAGAATTGATCCAGGGAAATTTCCGATTGCCACTTGGAGCCAGGAAGGAATTTTTTTCCCCCTTCATAAATTTGGTGGGTTTTTTTTGCCTTCCTCTGGATCAACAGTTAGGCAAGAAATGAGGATATTGCTAGATGGGTTGGACTGGATGGACGTATGTCTTTATTCAACCTCAAATACTACACTATACTATAATCATTCCATTGATTTGTATCATTACCATATTCCTGTGGTGATCTGTACATGTTCCTCCTAGTCCAGGGTTTCACAAAGGGTGTGTCGAGACACACATGTGTGACTTCAAAGAGCCAGAGGTGTGCCTCAGAATTTTGGTAGAGAAAATATTTTCACCTGGATTAACTTACATTTTGTTATTTTGTACTCTAAAAATATATATTGTGATAAAATTACAACACAGTTAATTTAGTGTACCTTTACATCGATTTGAATGAAATTTACACTGTAAAGTGTATAAAATATGGGAAATTGCTTTACGTCCAACATGAAAGGGATGCTAAACTGATAATTATAAGTACCTAAAATCTGTTTCTGTTTTTCACAGGGAGATGAGAACGCTTATTCCCACCTCACTGTGAATAATAGAACGCCCAGGGGACACTGCCGAAATGACCTTACCTGTGCTCCAATCACTGCCCAATCATGCGCCTATCATTTGTGTTGACGCGCATGTGCAAAAAACAGGTGCTCGGTCAGAACAACGCTCCTGACAGCTGAGAATTAGATGAGTGGAGCGCCCGGTAAGGTAAGTTCGGCAGTGTTCCCTGGGCATTCTATTATTCACAGGGAGGTGGGAATAAGCATGCTTACCTCCCCGAGAATAATAGAAACAGATCTAATGTACTTAACACAGTATATAAAATCTGTTTAGTGTCCCAATAAAACCACAGGTGTGCCTCGAGAAAAATTTCAATTGCCAAGTGTGCCACGGTCTAAAAAAGTTTGAGAACCACTTTCCTAGACATTCATCATTCATTTCATTATTACTATTTTCCATCAGTGTCTGCTGTTTTACTGAGATTGTTCTGTTTGTGTCTTTTATGAATATAGATATGCATGTATATATAGCTATGATGATACTGACCAAACTGTTCCCCAGATCCTGACAAATTAGAATAACAATTATATATTATATGGATATAAACTGCACTGTGGATGTTACACAACAAATTTTTTTTGAAAAAATGGTATTATACATATTGTGTACTGTACTGTAATCATGTACTGTAATAAATATTCTTATTATATATTCTTATTTCTAGATTATACTATCACCGTTTTTAGATGATCGTGTCATTTTTTAGGTGTGTAGTGAATGGATCTTGCTTGGTGTTACCTTATCTATCCCTGGGTATGCTGATTTAGGAACCTTTCCTAAATTTTTACAGTTAACAGTAGTTTACAGTGAAATTTAAATAGCACATGCCACTCCCCAATACTACTTTGTTAAGCTAGATACAAACAGGAAGACGGTTACACAACACCAAGCGAACATCCGTTACGGCTGAGATTCATTTTGTGTATTGACTATTGCTCAGTCGTCGTAGATTAGCTGACCTGCTGGATCATCGACACTCAATCGAACACCCATACTGACAATCGTCAGGGGGTCAGCCATCGAGGAGGAATCTCCTGTTTGTACCTAGCTTTAGTGTGGCTTTCTATGAGTTATTTATTTATATACAGACATGGAAAACCCGCCTATTATTCAATGTAGGAAAATGTCTCACAATAAAAATTCTTCTATTTTCCCAAATGTATCACCACCGTAATACACTGAGTAAATGTCACTGTAGGTCTGTAATGTAATGTCTAGCCATAAAGGAATATCAAATATCAAGACTTCAGCTTCATGCTTTATTAGAGAGAATCACTGTGAACCTGATTACATTCTAAAATCCAACACATACTCCGTTTTAACCCGTGGAACAAGTGGACTGCATATTGCTAATAATAATAATAATGAAAACTTAAAGTTAAAGGACAATTATACTCACCTTTTCCCTAATCCATGGCAGCATGGTACCCAGGGTGAGGACCTAAAATCACCCAGGGTACTTTCCCTAGCTCCTGCACTACTTACTGAAAATCTGCTTCGGTGATCCACTCGGTCACTCCTCTCTCAGTCACAGTCACGGTCCAGCCAATTGGAAGACACGCCTGAAGCAGATTAGGGAGTTAGGGAAAGTACCCACGGTGAGGTCTTAGCGATTAATGTCCTCACCCTGGGTACTATACTGCCATGAAGGATGATGAGGGAGGGGGAGGTAAACCTGAAGGGGAGAGAAAACAGAGGTGGGGGAAGTGAGGCAGGGGGAGAGGAGAGGGAGAATCAGTTCCGGAAAGTAATAATCGGCGCGCTACTACGCCGTAGTAGATATTTGGTAAATCCCATCGGCCCACAACAGGATTTCCCTAATACCGCTAATGTTTAGAGGCCAAATCTGACCGACCATAATGCCGACGTACCACCTATGGGCGATCGGTTGGTTCCATGTTTGCGGTTCCCAAATCTGTTGGTACATTGACACGCATGTGCATGGCCACCTTAAATGTGCAACAAAATCTGCACTATTAGCCGGGTCGTCTTTCAGTTGTGTTTCAACTTAACACTTCTAATTTGGAATAATGAAATCTAAAGGAGGAAACCTGCCAGCTACAATCTGCTACAATCTGGCACACCCAAATGTCTCTCGTGGTCAGGCAACGAGCCAAAGAAAACTCCTCGCTGGTAAATACAACAGGATTATGGCTGAAAAAAATCTGAATTTTTCAGAATGTGATAAATCAAAATAAATCCAAATGATTAGTTCTAATGGAATGTTGTCATTTGTATTGGGTTTTCATTAGCATAACAGAGGCAGATGCACACAGCTAGTAAATATGTCAATCTGTTTCACATAGAAGCAGCTGTGAATTACAGCGAACTAATTCTCTATTGCCTTATCAACTTATCAGTGTACATCTTGACCTGCTGCAGTTAGGGCTAGGCCCCACTAGCACATTTTGGATCTGATCGTGCTAGTGAAATGGCAGTTCATGTGGAACCCTATGGGACCGGCCCCACTACATGTGCTTCCGTGCACTATCGTAGCACATGCGATCACCATTTTTGGTGCGTATCGCATGCACTCCAATAGGGCTTAATATCTGAAGTGCAGGCACACAGAATTGCGCACAATTGCAAGTTGCTGCAATCACGCATTCTCCCCTGCGCTCAGCCTTATGGTCCCTTTTAGCATCCTCTCTGCCCTATGTGTTGGAATTGGATACAAGCACTTAGAATAACAGTCATGGACACACCCACCTTCATAGAGCTAGTTAAAATTCTAGCATGGCTATAGCAGCGCACCCTATAGGAAGAGAATTGTACTACTAATCAGGGCTTTTTGGGTGGGGATCTTATCCTATCTGGTGCTCCAACAGCCTCAATTAACCTCAAAAACATAGTTATTATTTCATGCAGGAAATTATTTTACATTACAATTGTTCATAATCATCCCAGTCATGATTCTTAACCTTCTGACCTTCATTTAGTAAAATAGAGCAAAACTCAGTAAGGGCTATGTCTCCCAATCAGATACTCCATGTGCACTGCATCCAGGCAATATCGATATTATTGGCACGCATGCGATCCACACAAAAAGTCTACATATTAGAGGTGGAAACACAGTGGAGTAACTAGGAATAAGAGAAATGTGTGGGTTTAATTTTCCAGACCCGCAACCCGACCCAAACCTGCTTTTCTGTTCGCTTCATGACCCTGGTAGGAACTAACACTAATATACTTACCACATTCAACTTTACCTATCATACTACCTCATAATAATGACACAAACCACCTTTTATTGGATTAAAAGATGTCAGTTTTATTTATTTAGAAAATTACATAATTTATTAAGCATTTCATTAACATGTATAACCATACCCATGAGAAAAAAAAACCCAGGTCATCAGCCACAGTTTCCTAGCTGAAGATCACCATAAATGCCGGCTACCCCACTTTGGGATTAGACCACATATCCGCCGTACTGATTAATCAATATATAATTCAACCAATCCATCTACCCCCAAAACTGACTATATAAATCCTAATCAAGACAATATACCTATATCCCTTTCCTTAAAATATGAGCAGGATCACTAAATGGGAAGGGGAGGGCGGGTTTAACCTATCAAAGTTATTTTTGCGCTCTTTCTCCCCCCTCCCCATTAAGAACCTAACTTCCTGACACACCCCCTTACAACTAATTTCTTCTCGTAGTGGCTGAGGCCAACAATGCGGGCAACCTTGAATTGGAGGTTTTATAACATGTATAAACATCATATACTATCGTATTTTCGTTTTGTAGATGACATATTGATGTTATCAGAGGAAGATTTTGGCAATATGATGACACAGGCCAATAAATTACACAAATCCATAAAATTCACATATGTCCACTCAAAAAGGGGAATATATTTTCTTGATGTATATTTATGTATTGATACTGAACTGTACCGCGAAGAAACAGACTGTAACAACTTGTTACATTCTGGTAGCCACCATAAACCCAAAGTGTTTTCCAGTATTCCAAGGTCCCAATTCATGAGGGTTAAATGTATATGCTCGATTGATATTGGGTTCATGGAGGCAGCAGATAGTAACATAGCAACTGAGGTTGAATAAAGACATATGTCCATCAAGACCAACCTTCTCCCCCTCCTTTTTAACCCTACCTAACAGTTGATCCATAGGAAGGCAAAAACCCCAGCTAAAAAGGGGGGGGGGCAAATTCCTTCCTGACTCCAAATGGCAATTGGCAACCAGAACTGCAGTATATGTATTAATACTAGTAATTCTCAATATTTTTTAGTTTAAGAAACGTATCTAGCCCACTTGTAAAGCTATTCAATGAACTTGCCATTACCACATCTGCTGGGAGATAGCTCCACAGTTTCACTGTTCTCACTGTAGAGAAACCTTTCCTAACCTGAAGATGAAACTTCTTTTCTTCCAATCTTAAAAGTTGTCCACGTGTCCATTGATATGACCGATTAGTGAACAATGCACCAGAGAGTTTATTGTATGGCCCATTGATATATTTGTATAAAGTTATCATATCCCCGAACAAAACGTCTCTTCATCAATGTAAACAGCCCTAACTTGTCTAATCTGCCTGCATATTCAAGCCCCTCCATTCCCTTTATTAGTTTAGTTGCCCTTCTGTGAGCTGCTTCTATTTCCAAGATGTTCCTATTGTATATGGGATTCCAAAACTTCACTGCATATTTTCGATAATCGTCTACTTTCGATTTTCCATAATCGTCTACTTTCGATAAAAACCGAAAATTCTAAATATCCGGGTTCCGTGAAATCCGGAGAGTTCCGAAAGTTTCGTAGGGACGATACGATTTGAAAACTGGGTTTCTATTCAAATCCACATTACATCTCTACGTAATCTGTAAATCTTTTTCCATTAGAGATTCACTTAACACAGAGTTATTTATGGTGTAGGTGGTGGCATCAGGATTGTTAAACCCCAAATGCATCACCATACATTTATTAACATTGAATCTCATCTGCCACTCTGCTGCCCATTTTGATAATCTATCTAGGTCTGCTTGCAGCACTTGCACATCATTTGAAGTTTCCAAAGCTCTGCATAGTTTAGTGTCATCAGCAAACACAGAGACCTTGCTCTCAATGCCCCCAATAAGCAATATGGATTAAGAGATTAGACACCCTTAGGCTAGGTTTAGACAAACGGCTGTGCACTGTTCGTGCAGTATTGTCACTAACGGTTTCTGAGTGTTGCAGGTAGGAAAATGCTGCATGCAACGTTTTCCTAGTGGCAAAATGCTGCACGAACGGTGCACAGCCGTTCATCTGAACCTAGCCTTATACCACGTGGATTAAATCAATGTTGAACAAAGAAACCTTTTTTACAAGAGTGATTAATACATCCCTTTCCCTTTCCCTGATCCTGTAACAAATGTCTGGATGAAATGAAGACACTGGACACAACTTGAGATATGTAAAGAATCATAAAAAATTATGAAAATCCAAAACTATAATGCTAAAAAAATAATAATTATGATTTAAAGCAAACAAGATGGGTATATTCATGCTTTCAATTTAAATGCTGTGGATAATAATTAGGAGTGTTCGTGTATATACAAGGTCACTACATATATTTTTGTTACAAACTAAGAGAAATAGATGGAACATAGAAACACACAAATATATGGTGTTAAAGTCGCGCTAACCGGTCCGCTAGTTTTAACGCAGCATTTCACAGTAATATATGATATATAAATAATTGTTTTACACTAATTTAAGATAATATCCATGATCACCCATTTTTAACTAATGTTAATTAGATTATTGTTCATACCTATGTCACACCTAAAGTCTCACACTTTGTTTTGTATGCTTGATAAAGGAGCACACGGCTCCAAAACATGTTGCCGTACATACAATTAAAGTTTTTTGCAGAATATTTGCTGCCTGAGGCTCTTCAACGAAATCTTTATTTCTGATTGTATCCTAACCACTGAAGACGGAGTGGGGGAAATTAAGAGGCAAAAAAACCTTGACGTAGTATGATTAAACCTGCATCCAGCTGTTGATTGCAGTCAAAAGGGAACCTCACGATCGGCCGTGATTTACTGACAGTCGCGATATCGGAACAGGCGACCGTGTTCGGTTGCGGCCGGCCGCCCCCCCTTAAGCTGGGTACACACAGGAAAGATTTTTGAAAGATGACAGACAGGATCAGCAAGATCCTGTCTGTCATTTTTAAAAAAACACAGTCCTGAGCGTCCTTATGCACAGCATAGGGTGAATGCTGTGTTTTCCTCGGCCGTGGCCTCTCTATAGGAAGTCTACATAGTAGAAGGCCTCCTCTATAGGAAGTCTACCTCGGCCTAGGGAAATTTTGCAAATTCTCGAACGACCACTCGACTGATCCAAACATTCGGCAGCTGCACGCTCATTCGGGAAAACACACAGTACC